>OZ007496.1:185392792-185807262 GCA_963931805.1 Microdon myrmicae
TATTTATGTTATTTGTTATTTCGCATTTTTTTTTTAAACCTAGCCGCTGGTACCGCTAGTCGGCGTAGGGACGTTAGAGCCTCGGGGCTCTTCCACCACTGGATTTATATCCCCGACGGCTTTGATATAAATTTCCAGCTGGTGGTTACCGGCTGCGCCAATTTGTTATGTTTTTTATATAATAACAATTAAATATATTAAGGGTAAGAAGGGGACTTACTGTGTTATATCTTTGGTATCTTGTGATGATGTGGCGGCTCGCGTCAGGTTGCAGGGGGCGTTGAAGGCTGCTCCCCTGTTCAGCAAGCTTCGTTAATGGACCTGCATCCGCTTATTACTTGCGCCACCAGATATAAGTTAGATAAACTTGCTAAGCTGAATGAAACGGTCAGCTGATGAATTTATGAAGTGTTTCTGATTCTTCTTGACTTGTATTTGGATGTTGGAATTACATCAAATCCATAAATTTCATTTTTTTTTCTCATTCGGAGATTGACGGCGAATTGTCAGTTTTCCGAATTTATTTTCGATGTATTATTTTTATTTTATTATTTTTTTTTTTCCGCCAAGTAGAATTTGCATAAAGTAGTTTATGCAAATTAGCTACTTGGCGCGTTATTTCCTTTTACGGGTAAAGAGGGGAATCAAAGGGGGATTAGTGGATTCTGGGGGGACCTGGACTCAATGTCGGTCCGCTGGACTCAATGTCGGTCCGTAACACAAATACAAGTTCTTCAATTTAAATCTCGTGATAATTTATTATAATATTATAGCGTTTGAAATAATAGTGAAGAAGAACGTGTGATTCGAACTGACGCTATGACAGTTTGAATCACAAAAATTGAACCTAAGCGTTACTCATCAGGCTACTGGCCGATTTTAGAATTTGATTTTTAAACTCGACTAAACTCCACTGATGTGAATTGTTATGTTATCGCTATGGTATACGGCTCTGATGTATTTTCTTATTCGATTTTCGTTGGGTGTTCTTCACTATTTTGCTTGTGAATTGTGTGTGTATCTGTTAGAGACGCCACAATGTAAAATAAAAGAAATAGATTATATTAAAAAATAAAGAAAAACGAACAACTAAATTAAACCAGTGACTTTTAATATCTCCTGCTCTTTCCTTGGTGCTTGGATTTTTGGTATTATTTATCCAGTGACGTGGTGGGATAAAGTGAATCGGTGCCCCTGTCCTGGCACACCTACTTCTAACCCCCACAGATATTCATTCATACAGTAAAACTCGAAGTTCTTCGTCGACACTTTTTTTTTACTGCACCTGGATGTGGGACGTCCTCTAGACTAAAATTTCCTCCACGAAATCTTGCAAACCACTTTTTTGCTGTTGAATGACTTACAGAATGTTCACCCATAGCCGAATTAATCAATTCCATACCTTGAGCAGCATTTTATTTCATTTGAAAATAGAAGAGGATGCAATGGCGTATATGTTACTTACCGATATCCATCACCTATACAACTGATGCACACTTATGCACCCATTATTTCCTTCACGAAATCTTGCAAAACACTGTGATAGTGTTGAATGATTCACAGAATGTTGACTACTATTTACTATTACTATTTATTGGCCTGCAGGAACCCGAAAGTTCATGACCTCACCAACTCGACTCCGCCATTGTTCCCTGTCCCGTGCGCTCTCCTTCCACGTTCGACCATCCGATCCGATCTTGTTCGCCCGTCTGGGCAGCCAGACCAACTCCAGTAGTTGCCTTGACAGATGTTTGCTCACTCTTTTGTTGTACCGTTGAGAAATCGATTAACCCTGGTTGTTATGCTGTTGCTTGTGCTGCAACAGATCTCCTCGAGGTCTAACCTAACATTGTCCTCTCATCTCCGTCGCAGACGCCTTGTCGGTCTCTTTCCCGTTAGCTTACCTTTAAGAATTCTATGCACGGCCCTATCGTTGCCCATTCGCGCCACGTGTCCGGCCCATATTAAGCTTCCGACTTGATTACTCTCTCTATTGTAGGTTTGCGCTATAGCTCTTCAAATTCGTGGTTGTGGAGTGTCCATTGTCCTGCCTCCTCGTCATATTTGGCGCCAAAGATATGTGGGTGATCCTTTGCGTAAGGTTACAGAACCCCAACAGTTATCCCTTAGGACTTTATTCTCGAATACCGGGAATTTGTTTTCTTCCCGTTTTGTGAGAGCCTGTGTTTCGCATTCGTATAGAACTATCGGCATGATTATGGTTCTATAGACACGGAGCTTTATATTACGTGATAGCAGTTTGGATTTCAGCAGTTTACTGACTGCATGCCAACTAGCGTTGTCGGAGTGTAGTCTTTTGTTAATTTCCTTCGACATTTGGTTACTGGCCCTCAGTATTGTTCCCAGGTATTTAAATTCTTTGACATTTTCAAATATCTTGTCCCTGATGTTTATGTGTGTTCTCTGGGGTCCACCTGCTCTCATCATAATCATGTATTTCGTTTTGTCTTCATTTATTTCTACGCCCACCTCTTCTGCCACTTGCATGATGATTTCACTGTTTTTACTTACAGTTTCTAGATTATCGCCCAAAACGGCGATGTCATCCGTATATGCGAGCACTGGTGTGACCCCATTCAGGGATGATCCGGTCATGTTGCCGTCTTGTACCTTTCTGATTACATACTCGAGAACAAGTTTAAAGAGACATGGTGAGAGGCCATCACCCTGTTTTAGTCCGTCGCGGATTTCAAATGGTTCTGAGAGGTGGTTTTCTATTCTAACTCGCCATTTGTTTCCGTTCATGCAGATTTGAATGAGGGCGGCATATTTTTTCGGGATTCCCAGCTCAACTACAATATGGTAGAGTCTTTGCCTTGCGACTGAGTCGTAGGATTTTTTGAAGTCAACGAACAGTTAGTTGCCTTATTGTGAACATTTGATCGCTCGTTGGCCAGTTCCTACGGAATCCGCATTGGTAGTCTCCCAATATGTCTTCTGCGTATGGTGTGATTCTCGCCAGTATGACATTTGTTACAATTTTATATGTGGTTGGGAGCAATGATATTCCTCTGTGATTTTCGCAGTCAGATCTGTCACCTTTTTTGAAAATGGACACGACTATTGCGGTTTTCCATTCTTCCGGATTGACTTCCTAGTCCCATATTGTTTTAATCAGTTGGAGGATCTTTCGAGTGCTTGCTTCTCCTCCATGCTTCATAAGCTCTGCCGGTATGCAGTCGACTCTGGGAGCCTTGTTGTTTTTCAATCGGTTTATTGCGTTTACAACTTCATCGAAAGACGGCTCTGGGATCTGAGGCTCGGCTGTATGTACGTCTGGTGCGTTTATTTGTGGTTGATGGTTGTGCACATTGAGCAGGTTTTCAAAGTACTGCTTCCATCTTGTCACGATATTGTTTGTTTCTGTCACCAGACAGGCGCTTGTGTCTCGGACTATTTTGGCTCTCCCACGGTAGCCATTTCTAATTAAATTTATGCCGGCATACATACTTCTGATTGCTATGGCATTTTCTATGATTTTTTCGATCCGAGTCTTCTCCCATTCGCGTTTTTTGCGTTTGCAAAGTCTCGTTGTGGGATCGCTACACTTATCTTTCTGCGTTGATTTCATCATACCTTTCTAAGTGAATCACTCTGAGGCCTTACGTTCTTCGATCTTCGCCCTGCACTCATCGTCAAACCAAGGTTTGTATTTAATTAATTACAGAATTTTGTCGAATTAATCAATTCCATACCTTGACCAGGATTTTATTTCATTTGACGGCAGAGTAGACTGCAATGGCGTAAATGTTACTTCTCGACATCCATCTCTTATACAACGGATGCACGGGGAATAACAGTTTGAAAATGACTAAAACTAAGTCATAGTAACGGCCACGACCAAGTTACATATATCCACAGTGGCGAGCGAATTGGATGCGTTCAAGTATGTTTTTAATGCAACCAACTTCAGAGCAGAGTTTCCACTTGCATACGTATTGCATTTGTATTATATGTTAACGTTGTTTAGTTACTTTTCACAGTTTAATTTAATAAGCAGTTACAAAAACTTTAGACATGACCTACAATTTTAAATTAAGATTTCGAATTTCTATAATGAAATTAAAACGTATACAGCGGATAATGGTCTTTAAAAACACCATTAAATATTTACATAAGACCTTTTGTGACGACCTAATTCGTGAATACTTCTGTAACTTAATCGTGTCTGCATTCCAATGGTTCCCGTTTTCATATTTACACTTGTACGAAGTCTCCCTTGAATTCAATCATCCAAAATTAATAACCTAATCGACATCTTCGAGTAATTTAGTTTTCGAATAGTTTTCTAATGTCCAAGACCTCTTAGTTCCGATGCTTTCTGAAAACCCATTATTCTGATTAAATTTTAATCAACCCTCGAAGGACGCAGCCAAGTGCTTTCGAACCGATCGGATCTGAATGATTGCCAATTTATTTTTTTAACATTAAGGGTCGAAAAATTGGCAACAAACGATGGTGACTTTAGCTGGCTTGTGGGGATTTACATTTCGATTTGCCTTGAAACAATGGGAGTAGATAAGACTATTCTAAGTAGTAGTTGTGGATAAGCTTATAAAAGTGCAGAATGATGGTTGACAAGACAATTTATGACGGAATATCTGTATCGTTAAGAGACCGTCTTTGTTTAAATAGTTTACGGGCAGATCTATTTTTTATACTCACCGGAGTATTCACTCTAGATTATGGGGATGCAATTCTAATCCCAATGATATCGTTCGAGTGACATTCATGATAAGCACGAACTTACATTATCTGAGGGGAGCTGAAACAGTTATTTACTAAGTTAGTGATATCTACAGCATGTGTGGATACATTGTTACGAGATATCATGCACAACTGAATATCTGGTTCAGTTACTTTTGTTGGAGTTGTGTTATTGCCACTGATGGCTTTTAGGATTTCGTCCAGACGCCTAGATTGGTGGAAAATACTTATGGCGAAATTCCAATTGCTTGGGCATTCTGTGTGGAATACGAATATTGACAGAGCAACGACGCCAGTCGGTTGGAGAAGTTTTAAAGCATTTTTGACGAGGTCGACAGCACATGCCTGTGTTATGGCCGTTTGCCAATTTATCACTATTGGAGACATGAACTCTTGTGCTTTAAATGCGATTCAACATAAAAACTCAAATTAAGAATTCAGTAGCGGTGGTATGATGAATTCGTCAGAAGAGAAAAGGTGCTTAGATAAACTGCTCACCGTCGGAACAATTACTTCCACCAAATCCGATATAAAATGAAATACTAATCTCCTCATATTATTTGGTTGTTCGGAAAGTAATTTCGTTTTCTTTGATAAATGTGTAGGATGATTTTTTTATAGCGTACACATATTACATTGAGTTACGTTATGTCAAAACTTTTCGTTATTTTTCTGACAGTGAAATGATTACTTGCTCGTATGACTTCTAATTTTTACTGGCAGGTAATTTTAAAAGGCTTCATTTGAAGTAAATATGTTCCCGTCAAAAAGTAAAAAAAAATAAATGTTGCGGGGGACGAAGCAGGTGATAATCCGAAGGTGCCAGGTCTGGAGAATTGGTGTGAATATCCCACCCAAGTTGCAAAAATTCTTGGCCAGTTACCAAACTTGTTTTGAATTGAATTGAATAACGCACTTATTAAAGAAGACAGAAAATATGTAACATGTTTAAATTTATTCGTGAGCTTATTATTAAAATACAATAATGCTTTCTATATAATTTACTGGCTCTTCATGAGCGCCCTATATGGTACAATGTTTATTCCCTTTTTGTATCGTATTTTGTATTAGCGGTCAACGACTTTTGGCGTATAATAATCAAATATTTATTACAGGTAGGATAAGATGCGAAAAAATAATAACTGTAAATAAATAAAAAAGTTGTTATTTTGACACCATAGTAGTAAACGTGGAGGAAACAATTTAGATCAAGAAGAAATCTCCATTATACTTTGGCATGAAATAATTATAATCATGATTACAAAGTTTTAAAATTAAGACGCTAATTGAGAAGTAAATCATGTTGGTGAAAAAGAAAAAAAGAGGGAGCATTGCTGCCCCTGGGCGTATTCTGGTGTAATCCTTTTTTTTTAAATCTTTAACATTTCTAAACTAAACTCCTGATTACAGTTAATCAATGGAGTTTGCAATGGAGCTATACTCACTCCTCTATCTTGTTTCTATATTCTGTCACACTTGTGAATCCTTTCATACTTTCGTCATGGATTCCTGTTTTATTTGACCGTTTATTTTTCAATTTAACTTCCGCACCAACTGCAGAAATATGCACACATTTCGGAAACCATAAGTCCTAACCACGTCTCCTATATATCGAATTATCCAAACGTGTGTCATAGATGTGCATCACGTAATGTTTTTTTCAAGTGACATACACGACCTTCTTTTAGTACTGACTTATCTATGGACAAATAAACATTGAAACAAGGCGTATACATTATTGAAACTTATTATGAAAGTGGGTGTTTTTGAACTACGAATGACTGTTTCATTGATTTAAGGCAAAATTCTGTTCGCGGTTCTGAGGCGTGATCTCCCATCGCGAAATGGTAGAAGCTATTTTTTTATATAATTTTATATTTTAATTAACGCAGAAAGATACGCGACAATTCGCAAAGAGACAACGAGACTTTTCAAACGCAAAAAACGCGAATGGGAGAAGACTAGGATCGAAAAATTCCTAGAAAATGCCAGAGCCAAGAACATCAGAGGTATGTATGCCGACATAAGAAGAAAAGGCCACCAAGGGAGAGTCAAAATAATCCGAGACACAAACGGCTGTCTGGTTACAGAAACAAAAAATATCGTGATAATATGGAAGTAGTACTTTGAAAACCTGCTCAATGTGCGAACCATAGGCTCTCACAAAACGGGAAGAAAACAAATTCCTGGTATTCGAGAATAAAGTCCTAAGGGGTATATTTGGCGGCAAATATGACGAGGAGGCAGGACAATGGAGGAAACTCCATAACCACAAATTGGAAGAGCTATACCGTAAACCTACAATAGTGAGAGTAATAAAGTCACGAAGATTAAGATGGGCCGGACACGTGGCGCGAATGGGCAACGATAGGACCGTGCATAGAATTCTCGACGTTAAGCCAACGGGAAAGAGACCGACAGGGCGGCCGCGACGGAGATGGGAGCACTATGTTAAATTGGAACTCGAAGTGATCAGATCGGATGGTCGAACGTGGAAGGAGAGCAATGGCGGAGTCGAGTCGGTGAGATCATGAACTTTCGGGTTCCTACAGGCCTATAAATAGTAATAGTTTATATTTTAATTAAAATGTGTTATGTTATGATCAGTATTTATATTTAAATCGTCACCCATATAAACGGCAATACAGAAAGGAAACAAACGAGCCGCGAGTTCGAATGACCGAAACTAATCGACTCATTTTCTGCTACCAGCAAAGCCGGTGCGGCCAGATTCTCTCCGAAATTCCAAACGCTTGACACTCCGTTCGGATTATGTTGCGGAATTTAATGGTGGCATGTTAATTATAATAACAATTTGGGTATTTAACGGCGGCTTGATTTGAATCCACAGATGGATCCATCAATAGGTAAAATTGTCATATCTAGGGCAACGAAAATCCTTGAGTTAATGATGTCTGAAATAATTGTTTAGTGCGCATATTGGCCAAACAGATTTATTGGGTCACATTTCTTTGAAGACGGTGCAGAAATTTATATTGACTCTGATCACACCATCATATATGACATTCCCTGGGGTGCACCCGCTGTAATTTCACATTATTGTGATCCCTTGTCATTATCGGGAAGCATTGTCTATGAGGCAGATATCTTGCTATTATACACACCGCATAGAGTATTATTGCGTTTGAAATAATAGTGAAGAAGATCGTGTGATTCGAACTGACGCTATGACAATTCGAATCACGAAAAAAAAATGTTACGTAAGCGTTACACATCAGGCTACTGACCGTATTTAGAATTTGATTTCCAAACTCGACTATATTCCACTGATGTGAATTATTTTTATTTATCGCTTTGGTATACGGTTCTGATGTATTTTTCTTATTCGATTTTTCGCTCGGTGTTCTTCACTATTTTTGCTTGTGAATTGTGTGTATCTGTTAGAGTTGCCACACCACCCCCTTCCCAGAAATTTCGTTACGATCAGATTCGGTGCGAGCGACGAGCGAGCGAACGAGAGAATGTCGGAGCAAGCCAAGCGAGTGTGCCTTGGTGCTCTATGCAGAAGTCATGATTGCGTGTGTGAAGTTCTGTTTACTACGGGGAGTGTGTGTGTGCTGCGTCGTGTACAGATCACGTCGTAGTCTCCAATTATAGCGTTTGAAATAATAGTGTAGAAGATCGTGTGATTCGAACTGACGCTATGACAATTCGAATAACGAAAAAAATTTTACGTGAGCGTTACCCATCAGGCTACTGACCGTGTTTAGAATTTGATTTCCAAACTCGAACTATATTCCACGGATGGTGGACCGTATTTTCTACTTCTTTTTTGAAGCTGTAGCCGAATTGTAGCAAAGGTCACTATTCTCGCACCGCATCTGTAACCTAAACAGGTCTTCTGTTGTTACTAAGTTAGTCTTAAAAATGAAGTACACGTGACAAACGCGGAATGGACGAACGCTGTTGGACGATTCACATTAGTTATGAAATTTCGCTATTCACTCGCACAATTGAAGAAAATAACTACAAATGAAAAAACAAAATTAAGTTTCTGATGATAAAATGCTTGTGCTGTTGTTTCTCTTTAATAGTCATAAGGATTGTGTTTCCAATTCATTATCATAGGACTTATTTCTAAAACGTTTCAGTAAATACATAGTGTTTGCAACGATACTGAAGAGTGTGCGATTTGAACCGTCGCTATAATGGTTAGAATCACTAAAAGATAGAACCAAAGCTCAACCCACTAAGCCGCTGGCGCGTGTACGAATCCGACTTTAAAACTTCAGTATAAACTGATGTGGAAATACTATGTTATTGCCATGGTATGCGGTTTAAAACAATTGTTATGAAATTTCATCTTATGTTATTCGTAGTAGGGCTCCTCGATAGTATAGTGGTTAGTATACCCGCCTCTCAGGCGGGAGGCCGGGGTTCGATTCCCCGTCGGGGAGTCTCTGGCGCAAGACTAATGACCTTACCCGGAAAAAACACATCATTATGGAAAATGTTTACAAGTCTCAGGACTTGCTAAATAAGGCCAAGACCGGTTCCCGGTTGTAGTGCCGATGATGATGATGTTATTCGTCGTTATTGTTCTTCCTTTGTTCACCTTACCTCCGATCAAGATCAGTACTTTGGTACTGTAATATAGTTGTGATACAAGGTATGCACGGTTATACAAGAATATATGTTATTTAATGAATATATGTTATTTAATGAATTTAGTCATTCCTAATTGCAGCTGCAACAGGGTGAGACTTGTAAATTGCCCAAACCTTTTAGTGCCTGATTCCACCTCGTTGAGTTAAACGGGTTTTTAACCGTCTAGTGTCACTCTTAGGTCACAAACGGTTCATATTCGTCAACTCCTTCCGTTGGTTGACGAATTCCGGATCTAGCTGTGGGTAGTTGCTACGATTTCTTGCTCCTTGTTGCAAGCGTCACACGCTCTGCACTCCACTCGCAACTGGGCGATTTTTGGTCTCCACCAATACATTGGTTTGGTAGCCCCTGAGGGTTGTCTTTCTCTTTATTTAACCTGCCTGCTCGCATAGGGCACCTCGTCGAGTTGTAGTCCCATTAGAACTTTCAGCTCCACATGCAGACCCTTTTTTTCATCCATTTTTCTGGGCTCTTTTCGTTTCTTCATCACGGATCATGGTGTGAGTCCATCTTCTTTTGGTGGAAGAATCCCACCTTAGTTGTCATTCTCTTAGGCATGAGAGCTATAATTATGACCGCATTCCCCGGCGATGTCAAGCGGTTTCCTCCTGGACAAGACATTTATGGCATCTTCGGATAAGGTGTAGAATTCTCTTAATGATGCCAGCTTATGTACTGAGTTCACTCCCCTCATGCACGACTTATACTGTGTGGCTCCTGCCCATATGTTAGTTGCATACATTATAATGGATGTGTTGTCACTGGTTATCAGTTTCTTTATGTGGGGCAGGGGTCCACCAACATTGAGTAGCTGTCTCGCCAAAACTTTGCACACTCTTGGCGTTTTTTCAATCGTTTTCCTCAGGTGTACCCTGAAGGTGAACCAGTTGTCGAGTATAATACCAAGGTATTTAATATAGGGACTCGATCTGATTGTTTGACCTTCTATTTCCAATTCAAGGTGTTCAATTTTCTTAGGGCTGCTTATTAAAACTGCCACCATCTTATGCCAAGCTACTTTCCGTCTGGCCATATCTATCCAGCATTTAATGCTCTGGATTGCTTGCGTCAAATAGTCTCCCAGTCATCTAGATGTTTGGCCGTAGCTAGCTAATGCCAAATCCTCTGCATACCCAATGATTCTAACTCCTTCTGGTACATTAACCCTGAGGACACCATCATACATGATATTCCATAACAGCGGACCTAATTCAGATCCCCGAGGTACACCCGCTGTTATTTTATATTCCTATGGTCGCTCATCTGTGTCATAGAGCAGTCTTCTATCCGAGAGATAGTTTGCTAGTATACGCACCAAGTAGGGTGAGACTTGTAGATCACGCCACGCTTCTAGAATGTGATTCCAGTTCACCGAGTTAAATACATTTTTAACATCTAGTGTCACCACGGCGCAATATTTTTTCGTACCTCCTAGCCATTGTGCTCCAGCTATCGCATTACGAACGATGTCGCACACCACAGATAGTGCCTTACCGGTTGATCTACCTTTCGGGAACCCATACTGCCATTCAGAGAGCCCCGATGATCCCTCAGTGAATTGTTCCAGGCGAGTGGCAATTACTTGCTCAAGCAGTTTCCCTGTTGTGTCCAGCATGCACAACGAGCGGTAGGACGGATGCGCTTCAGAATTCTTGACTGCTTTTGGTGTAATCCGCAGTTTTTACCATCGATTAGAAAATTGTCCTGTTTGAAGGCAGGTTCTGAAGGGGCTGGTGAAGATGTCCGGCTTTTTTGCTAAAGCAGTCTTCACTACGGCGTTAGGAATACCATCCAGTTCCGGAGTCTTGCTTTTTTTTTAAATCCTTGCAGCCAAGAGCACCTTTTCGGTGGTCATGGGAGATATTTCTTTTTAAGTGATGTTCCATTCCTCTTGCGCTCTCAACATCTCATAACACAGCGGTAAGAGGACAGCAACGATTCAGGCCGTGTCACATTTACTTTTTTGCATTTGACTGCTGTTGTTGCGTAGTGTTCTCATAACTATCCTGTAGGCGCTTCCCCATGTTGTTTAATTCATCCCTTAGGGACCAGAACGCGTCACATTTATTCTTGTGGATCACATTCCTCAACTCCTTCCTTTTGTTGACGAATCCCGCATGTATCTGTGGGTAGGTGACACGGATTCTTGCCCTTTGTTGCAAGCGTCGTAACCTGAGACACTCCGATTGCACATGGACAATTTCTGGGCTCCACCAATACTCTGGTTTGATTGGCCTTGCTGATTGTCTATGTTGTGGCATAGAAGTATCACATACGGTAGTTAGCCACTTCATGACTTTTCCAGCCTGCCTGTTCGCATCGGCCTCTGCGTCAAACCGTTCGATTTGGTCTTACAGTACATACATTTTTCTGGGCTTTCTTCGCCAATTTGCCAGTGATGAATCCCCTGTGTGGTAACATTTCGTACATCATGGGTTGCTGGTCTTTATGGGTGTAGGTGTCTAACACTCGCCACTCCATACTTCTTGCCAACAGGGAGCTAGCAAATGTGATGTCGATTTTGGACTGGCGTCTCCTGTTTATGAAGGTGTCATAAGCACCATCATTAAGTTGCACCACATCTAGGACTGCGAAGCGTTCGACTAGTGCCTGGCCTCTCCTGTTGATGCCTGTGCTTTCGCATTCTACCGCCTAACCGTTGAAATCTCCAGCAACTATAAGGGGGCTCCTATCTCTAGCTTCTTGTGTTACCTTGTCCAAAAAGCTTTATAATTTTTATAGTGCCCACGTTGGCAGACCGTAACAAAACTAGAAATGAATTCCTCTAATCTTAGCATAAGCGACTCCTTCTTGACGCTGGACACTTCTGTGTTCTATAAGGGAATTCCCAGTTGTCTAGATGGCCGTTGTTCCGCTGCTGTCTGTTTCCCATGTTATTGTACCAGTGCCAGGCATCCTGTACTGCTCATTGATGAGTACCACGTCGGCACCACATTCGTTAACCGTTTGGGAAAGGAGATCTTGTGTGGCTCCACAATGATTTAAGTTAATTTGAATGTCCATTTTTATTCAGAAGATTGAACATCAACAACAGTAGATGTGTTTATGAGTGTGCCAACATGAAGAAGACAAAGGTGTTGTCGACTATGAACCGGCCTCTCTAGGTTATAAAGACCATCATTTAGTAGTACTACATATAGAACTGCGAGGGCTTGCAGCAGTGTCTGGCCTTTACTGTTGGTCCTAGTGGTTCTATCTTCTATATTCAGCAATTATAAGGGGCTCTTTGCTCAAGCATTATCGGTCACCCGGTTCAGGAAACGTGTTTCTTCTATTCCCTACAGTGGTGGACCATAACGTCAGTAGAAATGAATTACTTTGACCTTAGCATAGGCGAATTCTTCCTATCGCTGCTCGATTTTGTATCCTATAGGAACATATTCTGTGATCCAGGTGGCCCCTGTTCCGTTGCGGTTTTCTCCCCATATATTTATGCTGGTGTCAGGCATCCTGTACTGCTCGTTAATGAGTACTACGTAGGTGCCATATTCCCTAAGTATTCACGAAAGGAGATCGTGTGCACCTCCAGAGTGATTTATGTTCTTTTGTATACATTTACCCCTGTCGATTTTTATTTAGAAGATTGGCTATCGCGTTTTAGAATGTCTAGCTTTTGTAACTTCCTGTTGATTGTGCATTTACGCTTTCGCAATCCCATTCACCGAACTTGCATTTGAGTTCAGATTAAGAGCCTTCGTTTTATGGCCTTGTAGCGTCTCTAACAGATACACACACAAACACGGCCAGTAGCCTGATGTGTTACGCTTAGGTTCAATTTTTGGTGGTTCTTACTGTCATAGCGTCAGTTCTAATCACACGTTCTTCACTATCATTTCAAACGCTAAAATTGGTGACTACGACGTGATCTGTACACACAGCACACACTTTCCCGTAGTAAACAGAACTTCACACACGATCATGACTTCCGCATAGAGCACCAAGGCATACTCGCCTGCTCCGACGTTCTCTCGTTCGCTCCGTCGTTGGCACTGAAGCTGATCGTAACGAAGTAACTGAGGAGGGAGTAGTGCAGCGTCTCTAACAGATACACACACAAACACGGCCAGTAGCCTGATGTGTGCGCTTAGGTTAAATTTGTGGTGGTTCTTACTGTCATACCGTCAGTTCGAATCACACGTTCTTCACTATCCATTTCAAACGCTATAGCCTGTTCCTCCGTATTTCAGACAGACGCCTGAACGATCTAATTTGGATTTGCAGCATTTTGCTACGTCTCCGTATTCCCAGCATCTTACCCGTCCTATGGGTGTGATGTGGTCTCGTAGTTTGCATTTTGTCGGTCCGACTCGCCAGGACCCAGATGCTAATAAGATCTTAGACTTTTGTCTTAGTAGGCTGATCGTGGTTCAGGTGGCTTCCTTTAACGATTTTGCTTATCTGCAGCATTGTTTAAAAGCCTTTCTTTTTTAATTCTACTTGTCTTTGCGAGCTTAGCAATCTGCTCACCCAGTTGTTCAAATACCTACGAATTATTATTAGTTTCATCGTGGTTTTGATCTGCGCTTATTTGCATTTCACCGCTGCTTATTGGCGCCGTAAAGTGGCCACAAAAGCACTTATGTTTCTCTATTCGGATGAAGTGGTATGAACAGATGCTATGTGGAAAGTACAGTTGTAAGGTGTTTCAAGAAGAGTAATTGCTGTGAATTCCGTTGAAACTATGTGGTAATTATATAGTATCCTTTATCTCAGGGAGCATGTCTCCTAATCCTTAAAACGATTCGAGATCTCTCAACACTGCCCCTGAGGTGGCTCGTTTCCGTTGCAGCCGCGCTTCCTCAGGCCTGAGGGAAGAGCGTCGACCGATCCTTCGGGTTGATTAAAAGACTGAGGTTGAAAAAGTTATGTATTTATTTTGAATTTTTCAATCCTTGAATTATAATATTACATTAATTGTCGGATACAACTCCAGCGACTGATTTGAATGTTTCTAAATTTATATTTTAATTGTTGACGTCCACATCCATCGGACGCCAATCGAGACTGAACCTCCAATGTAACACCCATGGTTTCCATCCATCGGTTATAGAAATCCTCATTAAGATTTGTGTGTCAGAAACTGGGGAAAGGATGGGAATTTGAATCTTATTTTAGAACATACTTGTGGGATTAGATGGTCTGTGCGTCTGGCGGAACCGCCACATACTCATCTGGCTATGGTACATATAGAGATATGGATTGTAGGAATTGTACGTATGCCAACCAAATGAACATTTGGTTTGTTTAACACCTGATTGATCGGACATATAATGCATATGGAGAAATGCATAGTAATGTTTGGGTTTGAACGGATTTCTGGGCATTCTGTGTTTACGAACCGAATGATGATTTGGTTCGGTTATCACGTGATATCTGCGCTCACAATGCATATGGAGATGTGCGTTGGGCTGGTTTAATTTGAAGCGATTTCTGGGAATTTGATAATTGAAAATTCGGATCAATTTGTCTAACATTGGATTGAATGTTAGTTAGGGGATATTGATGTATGATATTGTAAGTGGACGTGTATGGGAATATTGATAAAACGAAATATGTGTGGGGGGGGGGGGGTGGTCGGGCTTTGTAGAGCACTACATTTACAGCAACTTCGGCGCAAGGCTAATAACCTTGCCCGAAAAAATAAATTATTATGGAGAATTTAACAAGACTCGAGACTTGCTAAATAAGGCCAAGGCCGGATGCCGGTTGTAGTGACGAAGATGATGATGATGATGATGATGATGACATTTACAACAACAGTGTGATTTAAGAATTCTAACTACCGTGTGTTCAGTTTGGCGGAGAACAGAACTCACCTGGAATATGCCGTCTCTGTTGCTATCAAGTGAGTACAGCGGTGGTGTTGTGGGGGTAGAAGTTCGGATGCCGACGTCCGACAAGTATTCACTTCAATCCGCGACACGCACGCCATAAAAATTGTTCACCAGAGAAATTGAGCACCAAAAGGAGAGAAATGAAATGCACTGGTGTTGATTGGATATTAATGTTTTCTTTATTAACTTCGAGGTTGGCTTAGCTTGTGCGCCGGTATCAAATGAAGTTTCTGAGAATGACCTACTGCCCTAGTGTTACGGCTGCGGTGATCTCAGAGTGCATTGAACCATAGGAAGACAGAATTATGAAGGAGAGGAAAATGTTGTGTGCGCTATTCACCTGCAAAATGAGCTCGTTGATCCCAAGCGAATGGGTGATCTGCGGAAATGGTGAAGTAACGCCAAATTGGCTAGGGCAATTTATCATGAAAAATAATTAGATATTTTGATAAATTCCCCAGCAGTTTCGCTATGATGCGACGGCGTCGTTTGCTTCGACTTGTTGTTGCTAACCCACATGATGTTATTTCCGATGGAAATCTCATGGGCTAGCAAAAATGAAGTTGCCGTATGGCAAAAAGGTAGCTGAATTCAATTATGCATTATCTGCATAGAAGAATGAATTCAGCTATACGTCCATTTGGAAAGCATGGTATTTCAGGTGAATAGCATGAACTGTGGAAAAGGGGTTGATGTGACGCGCTGTTAGCGGTCGAAATTAGGTTAGGACTGTGGGCTGGTTCTTCATGTGATATGAACCCCCACAGTGCACCCCAGTAGCAGTGCTTGCTGTAAATTCCGTTTGGCAATAGACAAACCTTATGAACTTTAAGTTCTACCCCTTGAGGTTTCACGATCCATCGTCATTATGTTAACTGATTTTACACAGCAAATTATTTAACCGATATAAAAGCTCGAATCCCGACTCACTTATATTTTAATTTGGTTCAATGACTACCTTCATTACACGAGGCACGGTTGTAAAATACGTTGATGTTTGGAAACTGAAATTGTTAACGCATTAAAATATAACTGCCATAGTCTCAATTCACTTCATAAGCCATGATTTCTACTTTAGTGTTCTGGTGTTTGTCTTGGTGTAATGTTCTGTAGCGGTTCTACGAACCATACAACTCACAACAAGTTGAAGTATCCTTTCCGCCAAGGAACTTTACTCACCTTTTTCAGCACACGTGCCCACAGACACGTGTCCCAATAGTCAGTAACTATACCTGAACAAAAGGTTATAGGACATGCAACGAGGTTGAACCCGATATCAGAAAGTAAGGAACTAAACGTTCAAAAGCTCCCAATATCGTGTTCAACGCATCCATACATTGTATTCAACCCAATTCCAAAAGGCAGTAAAGCATCGCATCTAAGCAAACGCGCCATGCAGGAACGTGTCGCATGAAAATCACTCACCCATCCTAAGCATCAGGGCGCCTCGATAGTATAGTGGTTAGTATACCCGCCTGTCACCCGGGAGACCGGGGTTCGATTCCCCGTCGGGGAGCCCCTGGCGCAAGACTAATGACCTTGCCCAGACAAAATAAATCATTATGGAAAATTTAACAAGCCTCAGGACTTGCTAAATAAGGCCAAGACCGGTTCCCGGTTGTAGTGCCGATGATGATGATGATGATGATCCTAAGCATCAACGCGATGTTTCCCTTGAAATACCATTGTCGGTAAATAAACCGAACAACGGATGCTTACTCTGGTAGCTAATAGCAATTAGCACCTAAATCCCTTGCAACACCCACGCAAAAGGCACACTTGTGCAAACAAGGCATATCGTTTCGCTGCCGCCCAATAGTCATGCAATCATAAACATCTTAACGTAGATCGCTCGATAGATGTTTATGGTTCGAAAATCCTAACAAAGGAACTATACCAATCCCACGGTTCCTTTTATTACCCATTTGAAACGCACAAGAACATTGTTAGCTTAAACTAGATGGCTAACCTAAACATATCCCACGGAAAGATCGGAGAATAAGCGGCGGCATCCGATCTTTAAACAAAAGGAACAAGATTCCGATAACAAACAGCTAATGATGTTGATCATGAGGAAAGATTTCTCCTTTTCAGATCCTATGGGAAATTCTCCTTTTGAGATGCAATGGGAAATTTTATGCTGTTAACAGATACTATGGGAAAGTCTGTTAGCAGATATGATGGGACGTTCTGTGCAGAGATGCGGTGGGAAGATTTCCCTTGCCGATGGGGAAGTGGAATTTAGTCTAACGAGTGAGTCGAGAAAAGATAGTCGAATCGATGAGTCGATTTAGAGATTGAAAAGAAGGTGGTTTGACGTATGAAGACCAACCATCGAAGGTCGCGCGAGTGTTGAAAGAGTAAAGTGTAACCAACAGAACCGATAGAAAATAGTCAAATAGTCGTATTATCCATTATATGCATAACCCGGCAGTGCAAGAACAATTCGTGAAGTGTGTGCAAGTTCTTTGTTTCTTTTATATACAGAACCTGAACATTCGTATTGTAATCGTGTCACAGACACTCCGCTTTGTCAATTAGGAATAGTTCGTACAGTAAAACAAAAGCAAAGTAAAAATAAAAACAGATTTATACAGAAAAACATTTTTGTGTCTCATTTTTTTCGTTGTGTTCGCTCCGTGGTGTTCCTCTTGCGTGGACAGTGTTCGACGGAACACTTGCGACCTAATAGCCTAAAAACGCCAAAGTTCTTCAGCACTGTTGTATGTGCGTAATCTCGGCTCAAACTTCCCGAGTCCAAGTTCCTGCCTATCATCCTTGTACTCACTAACTTTTATAATTATTACATAAAAGTATCTATCGCGTTTAATCCCGCTTTGTTGTATAGCTGTTGATTTAGATCTTCTTTTTTTTGTACTATAATTTAGGAGTGATGGCATCCACTTCTTTCGTCACTTTCTTTTTTCCTATGCTTTTTTCTATGCCCGCCCTGTGACATTCCCTTTAGGATGGACACATTATAAGAAAAAACGGTGGCGGAAACATAAACAACTTCCAAAAAAGTCAGACTAGTATACAAGCAAAGCAATAACAGATCGTCCTTCTTATCCTTGACTAAACAATCGACAATATTTAATACTGCCTATTTTACAGACAGCACCCCGTCATTTAAATAATATTGTTTATTGTTGATTCTGCTTTATTACGACGATATGATTAAAGGCGCCGCTCTGTTTGAATCCAGCTTCTAATCACCATCCTTTGTAAAAATGTTGTGTAAGAATTCAGAAAATTTATTCAGTACGAAAGATATTGACACACCGACTTGACATCATACCGGACTGTTTTTGTTTTTATCATGGGAAAAATACGACCGTAGTAGAGACGACGGTATTCGATGAAATATTTTTCACTTAAATCAATATGGTCCACTATGTCTATCAGCCTGGGAAATCAACCATGAGTGCGTCTTTGGATCACAATGAGAGCAATAATATTGACAGTTCGATCTCAAATCATGGATTTGCTTAAGTTATTTGCTTTCGTCGCTAATTGCCTGTTTGGTTTAGGCTCTATGTTGACTTGTTCGTATTCGAAGATTTCTTGGAACAATAACAGTACGTAGAAACTTCGGACTATCGGTTTTCAGATAAGTTCTAATGAAACTAGACTGGTATTTAGTTATCCTTAGATCCGCCTATGCCTATTGCAAACTACCATAGCATCCTTTTTGAAAACATGAATACGTCATGAACTCGACGGTTTATACGTTGCATTATACCCATGGGTAAACTCTCACAGGAACCAAAGAATTAAAATACGCCTGTGAAAGGTTCTGACTTTGTGCCGGAAACCTGAATTCATTTCATTCGTGGACTGCTGCCTATAGATCCGGGAAGTATTCAGCTGATGGAATCACATATATCCATTATTGCGATTGTTTTTGTTGAAAGGCCTTTAGAAGTAACTGAAGCAAACAACTGAAATAAATGTTAGTGCTATTCCATTTAGAATTGATTCTAAACTATGGGTAACGTGATACCTCCCGGATGCTTGTGCTCTGACCGGAAGTAACCAGGATTCTACAGATTGCAGCGTACAGTTCAATTTGGTTTAATTGAACTTTAATGCGTTTACGGTATTCCGAGAATAAAGATACTACATTTTGAAAGAAAAAAAATTACAATCAATTTGGCTTTTAACGGGAAGCCCAGATATTTGTTATTTAAGTAAAATCTCTTTTTTGTGTCTTTTTGTGTGTAAAGAGATATACACTCCCAATCACTATGGTGAGGCCACACATTTTGCAATTCATTTTCGCTCTTTATACCTGTTGGAAATTTGGTACCCGGGAACATATACTACCAGGGAACAGGTACGTATTTTCCCAAAAGAAATTCACAAAATTAAAGGGTAGTTATGAAACGACCGTTGGAATTTCCCAAGATCAAATAATAAACTACTTAAAAAGGGTATAAAAAAGTTCGTCACCAGGATGAGGCCACATGCAAAATTTTAGAAAAGAAAGAAAAAATTAATGAAATGTTTACATTTTATGGTTTTAAAACATTTATTTATAACGTTTTTCATCATTAATAATGAGTATGCCCACCGCTTTGGATACGACCTTGTGGCGGTTCCGCCAAACCCCACGGCCTCTTACCTGAATAACCCCTATAACTTCGACCCAACCTTATAAGTCTCGCTAATGCAATCGCATTAGCACCATAAATGCTTCACACATCAAATAGATCAAATTTATATAACCTAAAAGACCTGTAAAAGAATTCTTACCTTTCATGTATTTCTTCGCATACAAATTCCCTACAAGAATTCTTTCCATTATACAGGAGCATAAAACAAAACCTATTCGGTACCTTCGGTTGCCAGGCAAATTCCAACCTTCCCACACCTGCACCGAAATCTCCCCGCAGCAAAAACATTTCCTTCCCAAGGATAATTAATGCTTTCAATGCATTACCTGGAAATGCCTGCAAAGAATTTTTCCTACAAGGGCATTCATACATGTATCAATGCATCTCTGCACAAGCGACCAAAAATCGAAATTCCAATTAGTGTAGATATTCACACTATAGTTCGATCCTGGCGTCGCCATAGATGCCATGCATAATTGACACAGATGGTATACACAACCATCATTGTATATCCACCTAAATTACTTTCCGAAGACTTGCAACTATTGATTCAGCTGCAAGCACTTCTCTCGGAAATATTTCATTGTTTGAATCTTCAAACAATCACCAACGGGGCGCTTTGCCGCCGGATTGGATTCAATAGCATAAACATATACAAACAAAAGAATCCGATTCTCCCAGTCGGCAGAGAGACGATATACGATCTCTATTGTATAAATTGTCGCAAACCTTTTAGCATCTAATGAGTCGCTGCTATTTAGACAGCTGACCTTCATTACTGAAAGATGCCTTAGGTCGTTTCCCCTTTGTTCTACATATTCCTGGATCCGTTTACCATTGACCTTCTCACATAAGCAAACACAAATCCAATTAGCATCCAATGAGATTCGGCTTGTTTGCTTAGCCGAACTCAAATCTCGTGGATGCACATTATGCCCTTTCTTTGTTTTAGATTCGTTCCCATGGCCTTGATCCATAAAAGAACCAATGTACACACATACATGTGTACCGCGACGACCTTCTCTATGAAATCTGTGTGGTTACCCCAAAGAGAGACTTTACGTCTCTCTTGGAATAGGAAAATGCGCCCCTTAATTAAGAGAGCCAGTTTCACTGGCCGAATTTCTTGTGATAACAAATGAATCTCGGCGACTCTCATTCCAACTACCGATCGCGACTGTAGGTTTTTCTCCCGCTCCCCGTCTCGTGCGGGGATGCATAATCCAAAGTCGAGTGATTTTTATTCCCCGATGTGCGGGCCATAAATAATAACAAAGACCTTAAGTCAGCAATACGTGTACGTTTAAAGTTTA
Organism: Microdon myrmicae; assembly: GCA_963931805.1. NCBI lineage: Eukaryota > Metazoa > Arthropoda > Insecta > Diptera > Syrphidae > Microdon > Microdon myrmicae. Next base: position 185,413,934 of record OZ007496.1, read on the forward strand.
AGTTGTTTTCCAGACTTTCTGTAACTAATATTAAAAATAAAAAAAAGAACAATTTTTACAAATTCAAACAAGTGTTGAATTTTCCATCCTGCAGTTCCTGGGTATGTTTTCTTCATTGTTGTTCCCATGGTGCTCGTGTTTTTGTATTCAGCGGTATTTATGATGGGGTTGAGAAGTGAATCAGCGTCGTACGCTGGCGCACCATACTTCCTCCCCACAACCTCTATAAGACGGTTTGGAATAGAATCATATAGTTTTTTTTAAATAGTCTACGGAAATTTGGTCCCAGGAACCCCGAATAGCTTTCATTAAGGTGTCCTTGTCTTCAAATTATCTGCCGCCTTTATAAACTTTACGAGATAGTCATGACCAAACGTTTTCGATTGTTTTTAAGTCCGGCGAAGAGGGCGGCCATGACAAAAGATCCACGTCTTCTGATTGAATCCAACTTCTAACAGCCCTGGAAGTGTGGATGGGGGCATTGTCTTGTTGGAAAATCCAAGACAGGGGTCCGAAAATGTTTTTAATTTTTAGAAATGACCGTTCGAACAAACATATGTAGTTGTTTCCATTCATTATTGTGGACAAAAACTGCAACTCGATTGTGGCATAGTAGGTACTAGCTCCCCACACCATGACACCTATTATACGGCTGCGATATGTTACCAAAATAAGCTCCTCCTTTCTCAGATCATGCAAATAAAAGTTGAAACCATCGGAACCGTCAAGGTTAAACTTTTTTTCATCCAAAAAGACAACGCGTTTCCATTCGCTGGCCCAAGCGACATGGTCTCTTGCAAAATTCATTCGATGCTCCTCGTGTATTTGCTTCAAAACAGGTTTCATTTTCAACTTTTTTCTCTTGAGAGTATCACTTTTTTTATTATCCCACGAACCGTTGCTATGCTGGCTGATACTCCGCTGTTGGCCCTTACTTTTGTCGTTGGTAGAGTAGAATTTGAGGCAACCCATAGAATCAACCGCTTTTTTCGTGATGTTGTTGCATCAGATGTGCTGTGGCGGTTCCGCCAAACCCCACGGTTCGCTTTCCTAAAAAACATCCAGAACTCTATCCAATCATATAATTTCGCTAATGGAAACGCATTAGCACCTTAAATGCTTCACGCATTAATGAGATCAACTCCTTAATCTAAAAAGTCCCTGGAAAAGAAAACTTACCTTCATGCATCCCTTTGCATACAAATTTCCCCTTTCTTTCTACCTTTTCAAGACCCCCAGGCAAATTTCAACTTTCCCACACCTGCACCACAATCTCCACCCAGCATACCTGAAACATTTCCTTGTACAAGGACATTAATGCTTTCAACGCATTACAGGAAATTTCCTAAAAGGGTTCTCGGGCATTCATAATTCTATGCATCGTATTTGCTTTCCTAGAAGAATTCCTTATAGAACAAACCTCGTATCCCTGATAGAAAACATATCGGTTACAGTACCATGTAACCATCATAGTCAGGGACAATGATCATTGAGTCGGCTATTCCCAGCCTCACCATGTGTACAACAATGTTCCCCACATACACATTGGCTGGCGACTCTTTTGTCCAACGACCAAGCAACTCCTAGCAGCCTATTGAAACGGCTGCATACAATTAGAGCAATAGCCGCTAAAACCAAATTCTTTAGCACACATCATGTGCAAACAAAAGAATTATGTTCTACCGCAGGCATTCTGGTGATACGATAAAGAATTTAAATTGTCTGACGTATCCCAAATGTATTTCCCATTAATGAGTTGCAGCTTATTTATTTAGCCGACCATCATTACAGGCCGATGCCTTAGGTCGCTTCTCCCTTTGTTCTTTTTTTTCTCGTTTCAGGTTTCGTTTATACTTTGCTAAACGAAACGATAAACGCGGTATTGGTTACGATCACACACATACCACCATGATCTGTATTACGAGATCTGGTTCTCTATTCCACCAAGAGAGACTTTACGTTTCTCTGGTGTAGGAAAAAACCATATCCATAGTGGAGAGGATACCTACCACGACACCACAAACTCACCCCATAAGTGAATCATCTCTGCACGAAATGATTATCGCTGAGTCCTTTACCATCCGCTGACAGCCATGGTCACGCATCACTCCCGCTCTCCGCCGCTGTGGGGACGCGCATATATATATCGGAGTCGTGTTCGTGTTGTACCCCGAGTCGTGGGTAGTAGTATTAATTATAATCAAAAGCAAGTCCGTACCATCAGTGTTCGAAATAGTTCATGAATTTTAAACAGTGCTACCGTAAGATGTTAGTATCCAATAAGAAAATGAAACGGAACAATAGTCCATGGATTCAAACAAGTTTTTCCAATAATAGTGTTTTTCTTTTAATATATAAATAAAACCAAGCAAAAGGAATCTTGTGTTGAAATTTTTCGCATTGTCTTGGCGAACTGTTTTATTTCTCCTGTTTGTGCTTTTCTTTGGTGCACGTTGGAACTTTGCCTATGTGATGGTGGTGGAAGGAAGTGAACCGGGTGCCCGTGCCTGGCACAATACTTCCTTCCCCACAGTGCGTCCTTTTTGAGGTTAAAACTGGTGTGCCAGCACGGGCACGGTTTCACTATACCCCCAACACGACACTGGCGAAGTAGAACTGCTAAACGTTAACCAACAAGGAAGGCAAAAAAGAATAAAACGCACTGACTTTGTTGAACATCGATTTTTTATTCATTTTTTTGTTGGAAATCGTTTTTTTATTTTTCTTATTCTGTTTTATTTTGTTTACAAACTGGTTAATTTCTCTGGTGAGCCTCGCATATTAAGTACGTTCAATTAACAATCCAAACTTCTCACTGAAAACTTCACAATAAAGTTATACATTTAACTACAATCACTTCGACACCTTTTACAACGAATATTAATAGATATTTAAATGCTCTAAGAATGTTTACATGATTTCTTTAGTTTTTTGTCTGCAGTTTCGCAATGAACAGCTATGGTACAAATGACAGCCCGTCCAGAAGTAATAGCTATATTCGAATTCTCTTTGTGCAAAAAAATACAGAAATTAAACTGCCTTTTCGAACGAAACTAGGGCCGCCCGAATAAACTTTGAATTAAGTAGAGACTGTATTTAATTTGGGTGTGCACACCTCCGAGGTTAAAAATCGACTGGTTCAACGAGGGATGAAAATTGACTTGGCAGCTTAACTGGTGACTCTCTACCCACGCGATCAACCAATCTCGATCGCACACTCGTCCACATTCTCTCATTTCCCCGCCCATCGGGGTGAATAAAATTTTGCGAATTTACCCAATAGTCAATGGACTTAGAGAAAATGTGAGAACTGAAACGGAGAGCGTGGTGATCTCGGGGTTGATATGCTTTCGCGTTGTTTAACTCCAATCGCCGTGCTTCCTCGCCCCGACCGAGGGAAGAGCGTGGACGCTATTTGAACGAGACGTCTTAACACTTAATAGCAGCTTTTAATTACACATTTAGCGGCACCATAAGGGAGGGAGTAAGATAGAAATGGTCTGTAAAAATGAGTTAATGGTCGATTTACTGATTGTATAGTTAGTATTGTATTTTCAGATTTTTCACAACAATGTTTAATTCAAATGTAATCAACACAAAACTGTTTTGTTTAGTTAAAAGAATATATAAAGAAACGTCACATAACATAACACATAACACAAAACGTGCGCACCATCCTGTGGTTGAAATTCTACTGCCCTCTGCGAAAGTACAAACTTTCTCATTTTCATTTTCTTCTTCGACAAGTTTCTTTCTTATGAATGAAGTCGAACTGCTACCGTTATCTTGATTATATGTTTTTCGCTCGTGCGACAATAATATTTTATTTTGTTGGATTTCTTTTCAGAATCGTCACAGGGTATTTACTATATTTACTTGGTGACGATTCTGGGTTCATCATATTAAGCAAACGCTATTGCAGCTGCTATGTACATAGGATAACATTTTTTAAGAATTCGTTTAGGAAAGTGTGATGATGGATGGGATATGTATATTGGGATATGGGGTATGTCTATTTGGAAAAATGCTCGATTTGATTTCAGAATCGCCACTCTGAGTATCTACTATATTTACTTGGTGACGAGTCTGGGGTCGTTGTATTAAGCAACCGCTATGTATTATTATATGGGAAATCGTTTGGATTAAATGGGGTGGTAATGAGATATGTATTATGTATTATTATATGACAAATCGTTTGTATTAATTGGGTTTTATGAAAAAACGTAAATTATATGGGAAATGTGTATATTATATGAGAGTATGGGTTTTTGTATATTGTTATTGTGTAATGATGGAATATATATTGTGACGCATATGACAATCAGTACTGGAATCTTCGAGAAAGTCCGAAACAAAGTACTAGATTATTTTAGGAAGTACTGGAAAACTGGAATAGAAAAATCGAGATTATGGAACGGACGGAAACGAAATGCCGAATCAGAATGAGGGAACGGTATAAATACGTCGCACACAGACCATGGAGACGAGTCATAAGTAAGGCAGTGAAGCAAGCGATACGTGCGGAAGCGAAAGTCTCGAGTAAGAAGTAGAAAGTGTTTACAAAGAAATTATTATGTGTACGGTAAAAAGCAACGGTTGTATTACGGACTAATAAAGTGTTGTATCGATTTAAAGGCTCTTATTTGTTTACTAAAAATAATTAATCCAGCGAACCCTAAGCTCGCTACAATTGGTGTCAGAAGTGGGATTAATTATTGTTTAAGTGAATAAGTGTGTGAAAGTGTATTGTGACGATGGCAGATCGACATTCGGAGAAGAGTTCGCAGACGTTGGACATTTCGGAGATGTTCAGGATTATGATGGCAAAATTTGACGCGCGAACTGCAGAGTTTAAGACAAAATTAGATGCGCGAACTGCAAAATAGGATGCGTGGGCTGCAGACGTTAATTCAAAATTGGATGCGCGAGCTGTAAAATTAGACGCGCGAGCTGCAGAGTTTAAGGCAAAATTGGATGCGCGAGCTGCAGAGGTTAATGCACAATTGGATGCCCAAAGGCAGTGTATGAAAGAATTCTGGGACTCGGAAGCGGAAGAAGCTGAGGATGAGGAGGAATTGGAGCCACATGAAATGAAGAAACTCAGGAAGAGCAAAGCTATGGCCGACAGCAGTGAGGAAGAGGAGGAAAATGACCATGATGTGTTACGTGAAGAACTGAAGGATTTCATCGATGATAACCCGATTGAAGAGGACGGCAGTGATGATGAAGACACTGATGCTTCAGGCCGTTCCCTGAAACGGATTTACAGTGATGATGACGAGTTGGACGACTGACTGGAAGACGACGACTGTGACCTTATTGAAGAGAATCTTGGTTTGAAAGTCGAAGGCAGAAAGCGTTCCAAGCGTTTGCGTCGTACACAGGACGAAGAAAGTGATGGAGAGGAAGACGACGACTGTGACCTTATTGAAGGGAATCTTGGTTTGAAAGTCGGAGGCAGAAAGCGTTCCAAGCGTCTGCGTCGTACACAGGATGAAGAAAGTGATGGAGAGGGACAGCACGTCGATGAAGGTTCAGCGCGTGAGGCTTCAGACGAACAGCTATTCGACGACGAAGACAATGTTGAACGCCGCTCTGAACGTAGTCACAGTGAAACTGAGGCGGCAAAACATTTCAATGATGAATTGGAAAGGGGTCACTTTACTGATTTGGACAATGAAATCCGTAAAACACATATTCCTGAGCGAATGCAATTGCGCGAAGTTCCGGTTACGCCTGTTCCAGAGGGACCCAATGAACTACAAGATGAAGCTGAATGGATTTACAAACATGCGTTTTGTAAATCAACTGTTTCCGAACAAAAGAGATCAACGGATGTTGGAGGTCGAGACCGCTATTGTAAGCCACCACATATGGGGGGAAAGATCAAGCAAGCCCTAGATTGTAGGCGTAATCAACAGCTGGATGTGCCGTTCATTGCGTTCTATAGAGAAGAACACGTGAAACCAGAAATAACGTGCGACGATCTATGGAAAGTCTATTACTACGACGCACGATGGTGTTTACTGTTGTTGTGTTCTGTAGGGGTTAGTTTCAGGACGCGAGTCTCCTGATCCTTAAAAGGACAAGGCGATCTCTTAAAACAGACCGCTCCTGAAATCTTGTCCTACAAGGGGTCGTTAACCGTGCTTCCTCTGATCCAGAGGGAAGAGTAACGTCCTTTTGGTTTGGCCTTCGTCCTGTTGTCTTCACTTGGTCTTCCGTGGGGGCCAGGTGTTATTTCGCTATCAGTCAAGTTAAAATGAAACAAGTTGATTCACGTATTTAATTTTCCAAATGGGTTTTATTTTCCAGGCTTCCTCTATTCTTCTACTTAGATATTCTCCTGGGGACTTCCTTCAGGGACAGATCTCGATATTTAACTGCGGCCCGGAGATCACGAAACCATTCCTTTATAAAGGAAAAGGAATCGAAAATTGTATCCCAAAGATACACATTTTCGTGCAACAATCTCGATCTTTTGGATATTTCGAGCGAGATGTTGTGTTTACACAAGATAAGAAAACAATTTCTTGAATTCTTACGAAACCATTACGCAGATGTGTGAATGTATCTGCTTTTGAGTTTTTGTTTGTTTAACTCAATGGAATTTTTAGGATAGAGATAACAATCTCTGAATTTTGTATTTGGGTGATGCTGTGGAGCAAATATAGAACAATAAACGAATATTGGATTCGTTTATTGTGAATTTTAATTTTAATTTTGATTCTGGATTTAATTATGCCGTGGGGGCAAATGTTATGCGATAAGCGAATGTTTGATTCGTTTATTGCGAATTTTGGATAATGTTTGGGTTTTTTCAGGTTTTGATAGGATTTTGGGTTTTGGGGTAATATTGTTGGGATTTTGGATTAGGAATGGGAGAAAAAGATGGTAGGGCTTTTTGGAGCACTACATCCTCCCCTCCTTGAAAAAAAGAAAATTGATCTTTATGAGATTAATTTTCTGGAAAATGGTGTGATTGGGAATAAGGATGATAGTATCGTGATTCCGTTACATATGCCTGATATTTTCTAACATAGTAGCTTTATGTATACAATATTTATTATAAGTGTGTAATTTTTGTTCTTTGTTTTTTTTTCTTAATATTTATGTATTCGTATTTATGGTCGTGTATCCTAGTTTCCATAATGGTTATTTATATAATAAAAATATTTTCTTTTGAAATTTTGTACAAATATAATTTTGTTTTTAAGGTTTGTTTTTGTATTTTCGTTTTTTCATATATATATATAATGTGTTTTTTCTTATAACCTAAGATTATTTATTATTATTACAAAATTTTGTTGTTGTTGTTTATTTATTTAAGTTAGTGGTGGTTATTTAAAACATGATATAAACTTATTTTATTAAGTGCGTTAATATTTGTTTTTATCTATATATTTATTTTTTTTTGTGTTTTGTTTGTTTTTTTTTCTTTTTTTTTTTTTTTTTTTTGTATTAAAAGTGTTGTATACTATTTACAAAATTATTTTATTCGTATACAATTATTTGAATAGAAAATTTTTTCCGCAAATTTTAAATACATTATCGTGGTATTTTGGTACAGTGTTAGTTTATAATTTTTTTTTTTTTTGTGTTTACTATACGTGTATGCATTTATTTATTTCTCTTTTTTCTTTTTTAAGGTTATCTATACATATATACATTTTTTTTTCAACTTTTATTTTTCTTTGGAGTTTCTTATTCGTGATTGCCTAGTCCACAAATAGTTTTATATTATTGTTGTGGACTATTCGAGTTCCTTTTCCTATTTTGAGGATTGAATTTTCTTCGGATAGGATCTTTACAATTTCGTAGGGGCCTTTCCACAGGGAGGTTAGTTTGTTAGGTCTTGAGTGATTCTTTAATAGAACCTTGTCGCCAACATTAAATTTCTTACGGCCTACTTTTTGGTCGTAGTATACCTTAGATTTTTGTTTTTTCTCTATCAGTATTCCCTTGGCTGTACGATAACCATGTTGTAATCGCATTTTTAATTCATTTGCGTAATGGTCGTAGTTATAAGTGCTTTCGGGGTTTTGTCTGAGAGAACTGGGTATTTCGGCTGGGAAACCATATAGTAATTCATGCGGCGTGTAGCCTGTATTACTGTGGGGTGTAGTATTGTACACAAACATTGCGTAAGGTATCCAGGTGTCCCAAGTGAGAGGATCCTGGTTTACATAGTGGCGGAGGTATTCCACCAGAGTTCTATGGCTCCGTTCTAGTGCTCCGTTTGTTTGTGGATGATAGGGTGCTGTATTGAGTTTTTTGACCTTGAGTAAGGAACAGATGTCCTTAAAAAGTGCGCTGAGAAAATTTGCACCTCGGTCAGTTAATAGAGAAGATGGTATGCCGTGCTGGCAGACGATATTTTCAACGAAAGTCCTGGCCACGTCCTTGGTTTCGGCGCTGGCCAGTGCGTAAGCTCCTGAAAATTTAGTCAAATCGTCTTGAAACGTTAGTAGGTATTTATTTCCATTATAGCTGACTGGTAATGGTCCTACTATATCTAAAGCAACTCTTTCAAAAGGTTTGGAGCTTGTTGTGGTTATCTTCATAGGAATTCTAGGATTCCTTCCACTTTTGTTTATCTGGCAGGAGGCACATTTTCTAATATACGCTGCAACGTCAGCGGTCATTGTGCGCCAGTAATATTTTTGTTTCAATCTTTTGATTGTTCGGGTGGCTCCTTGGTGTCCTCCGAAAGGTGAGTTATGGTATTCCGCGAGTAACTTTTGTATTTCGTTAGGGTCTGTTAGAAGCTTCTTTTTATTGGAGAAAACGTACACTGTCACGTTGAGGTGAGCAAAAGTTTCTTTTAGCAAGTTATTGAGTGCTACTTTTGATTCGTTTTCTATGAAGGGGACTAAAATTCCAATGGAATTGAAATTCCGGTCTTCGCAAATCTTCTTCAGATCAATAAGGGAACTCTTAGCGGTTTCCTGGTCGCTTAGGTTTCTGAAAGGCAATGGCAATGTGATGGCGCATAACCCATCTTGCTCATGAAACGTAATTTTACCTACGTCTGGCTTGGTGAAGTTTGGGATTCTTCCTGCCAGGTTTTCTTCCTCAGCAGAGTCTATCAATGGGAGGATTATAATACGTAGTCCAAGTTTCTTCTTGGTATAGATGGACCCTGTTTGTTCTTGCCATACAAGATTGGTAGTATCTTTGTATGATTGTGCAGCCACATCTTCTTCGAGTTTGGCTTTACTTCGTGTGGTGACGAGGATATTATTTTTGATGGAATCGACTGGGGTAGTCATTGTTATACGGCTGAGAGCATCAGCATTTGCATTTTGCTTTCCTTTTTTATGGACGATTGTGTACTCATACTCTTCGAGTAGAATTCTCCATCGCATAAGTCTGGATGTAGGATCTTTTCGTCCTATAAGCCACTGTAGAGAGCTATGGTCAGTGACTATAGTAAATTTTCGTCCGTAAACGTATGGTCGGAACTGGGCTAGTGCAAAAACGATTGCCAATAATTCCTTTTCGGATGTTGTATATCGAGTTTCTGCGTCGTTTAAAGTTCGGCTAGCGAAAGCAATAGGTTTATCTTGTCCTATTGTACCTTGAGATAGCACTGCTCCTAACGCAACATTGCTAGCATCCGTAGTTATTATAAACTCCCGGTTAAAGTCTGGATAAGCCAGTATTGGTGGGGTAATAACCTTTCTTTTTAGAGTTGTGAATGCCTCATCACAAAAGGCATCCCAATGAAATGGAACATTCTTCCTGAGTAATTTGCTTAAAGGTTTTGCCAGTTCGGCGAAATTAGGGATAAATTTTCTATAGTAGCCTACAAAACCGAGAAAAGATTTTACATCTTTTTGTTTCTTGGGCGTTGGAAACGTTTTCACCGCTTTAGTTTTTTCTGGATCTGGTTTTATACCTTCCTTTGAAATAACATGCCCTAAGTAGGTGAGCTCCTTCCTTATGAAGTGACACTTTTCTGGTTGTATTTTCAGATTGTGCCTTTGTAATCGCTCGAAAATTCTGGTAAGTCGGGAATTGTGATCGTTCAGATCGTATCCGTAAATTACAATATCATCTACATAGACGAAACATTCTATTCCTTGGAGACCCATGAGTACATTATTCATAAGCCTCTGGAATGTGGCAGGTGCGTTTTTAAGTCCGAAGGGCATTCGATTATATTCGTAATGTCCGAAGGGTGTGCTAAACGCTGTTTTTGCCTTGTCTCTACTGTCCATGCATATTTGGTGGAAACCATTTGCTAGATCTAAAGTGCTAAAATATTTAGCTTTTCCTAGCTGATCCAAAATATCTGTAATATTGGGCAATGGATATGCATCTCCGACTGTTATTTTATTTAAGGCTCTAAAGTCGACAACCACTCTCCACCGTTTTGTCCCATCAGGTCCTGCCTTCTTGGGTACTAGTAAGAGAGGGGAATTCCAAGGACTGAAACTTGGTTGTACCACGCCATCCCGAAGCATTTCATTCACCTGTTTGTGGATTTCTTGCTTCGAGCTATCTGGGAGGCGATATGGTCTTATGTAAAGTGGGGGCTTTCCTTCTTCCGTGATGATCTGATGCTCTATGGCGTCAGTGTGTGTGAGATGGTCGCCCTCTAAGTAAAAGAGATCGTTAAATCTGCGGCAGATGTCTAGGATAGATATCCTTTCCTCCTGGTTACAATGACGCAACTCTAGGAGTGATTCTAGCCGTTCAAGCCTATTTTTTAGAAAGTTCTTAGTTTCATCCGCCTGTAACACATTGTAGTCATCCAGATCTTCCCACTCGACTTCTATGTCGTTGGTGCTTACTTCTTGATCGGTGTCTAATGTGTTCATTAGTAATACCTTTATTTTGTTGTCCTGTGGTGTTGTCAAACTATTACCCAGATATATCCCTGGCATGATCTCGGATTTTTTTATAATCAGTTCTTGACTGGATTTTTCTTTAAAGGGAATCTCCATTATTTGTTGAGATCGTGAATGCAATTTTATGAAATCGATTTTGGCATTTCGTTTAAAATGTACTGGGGATATTGGAGTTTCAGGTTCATGTTTTCCTGAACTCAGTTTTTCAGCAGTTTCCTTAACTTTTTCGTTACCACAAACTTTATTTAAATGGGAAGAGGAAGATTCAAGGGTGGTTGGTTTCGTTGTGTTTGTCACAGCATCAGATCCGGCCCGTAGACAAACGGATTCGGATGTTGACTCACGAACGGTGTTATCCAATTTTTCAAGAATGCCTGTATTATCCGTGGAAGACACCTCGTAAGGCGTGGCATTCTGAATATTTTCCTTGACCTCATTTTTGTTCCCTAAAGGCTGCTCGAGTTCTACCATAGTTCTCTTCTTTACAGCGAATTTAAGGAATCCCTTTTCAAAGTTAATGTGGCACTGGTGCTTCGTAAGGAAATCGCTTCCCAGTATGCCATCGTGTTGGAAGTCTACGTTGCTTCCCACTACAAATAGATTATGCTTAAAGGGTATGGAGTGCCTATCAGTTCTGAATTCGAACTCCCCCAATACCTTTCCGCATGTGCTGACCGTTTTCCCAGCAATGGTGGATATAGTCACTGGGTCTGAATTGTCTACAGATTGTTCAATATAAAGATTATCTAATTTGATCAGGCTGATGTCGGCGCCTGTATCGATGAGGAAAGTCGAGTATTGTTTATCCGATGGATTAAATTTTACACGTATTACTGGCTCCTTAAATTCAGGGCAGAAAAATACGCGCATTTGAAAATTTACATCGGGATGGGGTGTATATCGGCGACTGTCTGCACTCGAGAAGGATTGCCGTTGCTCGCTGCCCGAGTGAGTTCGTTTCCCTGTTGTGAATTGGATACCCTGTTAATATTTTGATTTTGTCGTGTATTTCGATTTTCAATCTGGGGCGAGTTTGTTATTGTCCTATTTTGAGATTGATTGGGCTGAGTTCTGAAAGGATTTTGACTCGTTGAAGGTTGGTCCTGGTTTCGCATATGAGCTAACCTGGTTCTGCACTCTGCCTGAGTGTGATTATACTTCCGACAGTATGTGCATTGGAGACGTTCAACCTCTGTCTTAATGCGTTGGGGGACGAAATTTGGAAAATTTGTGTTGCGATAACAAGTCGCAGAAGTATGTCCCCTCTTGTTGCATGTTTGGCAAACAATTAGTTGGTTTCTCCTAAAATTGTTAGTGGAAGTTTGCATTGAGTTATCGCTGTTCAATCTTTGAGATTGTTCCAAAGCGTAGCTAATGGCCGCTTTGAGATTTGAAGCCCTATGCGCTTTTACTAAGATTTTGAGGCTGGAATTTCGTATCCCATCCTCAAACGTATTTAAAGCGAGCCTTTGATTTTCAGCCAGAAGATAAGTTCTGACTGCAGGATCAGATGAACTAGCGTATGTGGCGCTGTCCAATTCATGCAGGTGGTGTGTGAGTCTAGTTGAAAATTCTTTCACACCCTCCTTGCTATCCTGTTTTGTTGCCACTAAGTTATTTTGGGCAGCAGACCTAGAGATGAGAGGTTTAAATTCTCCCTCTAATTCTGAAACAAGATCTTCCCAAGTAGAAATAATTTTATGCCTGATACAATCACGCGCCGGTCCCTGCAATCTGGTTTTGACCACCCTTAGAATAAAAGATTTCTTGTTGTCATCTTGTGCTTGTGAGAACAAAATGTCTCCACAAGAGACGAAACCCTCTAATTCGTCAGGATTACCGTTAAATATCGGCACGAGTCCCAGTATGTCACTTAATCCTATTGGTAAGTTCATTCTAGAACTCTGTTCGCGTATTTCCATACGTACGGTTTCCGATATTTCGTCCTCGCGATTTTGTATGAGCTCGGGCTCAGGTCTCTGCGAACGCGTACCCGGTTTATTTTTGTCGCTCACGACATATTTGTGAAACAGACCTTCCCAAATGATGGTAAAAAGGGGTAGAGAACCAAGAGATGAGATCTTCATTATTGTTGGGTAAGATAGCCAAGATAAAAGACAAGACCAACGACAAGAGAAGTGTCTTCAAACTCAGTTAGTTTTGGTTCTATTAGAAAGCCTTTGTTCTACTTAAGGTGAGAGAATCCACCCTTTCGCCCTATGGAAAAAGTGTCTAAACCTAAAATGGATTTTCGAAGAGCCACAGATGAGTCAAAGGAAAAGATTCAATCCAAAGAAAATTTTCCAAACTAGACGCTAAGGACAAGGACCAAGAATTTAAATTTTGTTCGTTATTGTTTTAGCTTGTCACGTAAGAAAAATCTTCCCAAAAGAAAATGTATGTATATATGTTTATGTGTATAATTAATTAAAATATATATATCAAAAATAAATAATAAAACCAAATTTGTAGTTAATTTTTGTGTGGGGGGTTTTTTATTTTGTCCCCTTTTGAAGAATAAAATGTTGATATTTTGGGAAAAAGTTTTTGGAAAAAATGTGTATATGTATATATTCGTGAAGAACGTTTTGAAAATTGTCAAAAATATGTGTTTTTTTAAAAATGCGTTTAAGAAAGATACGTTTATTAAGAAAAATGTATTTAAAATGTTTGCCTCTACTAGCCGAAAAGTAAGTGCGTACTTGTATATTGTATATGCTTGTGTGAGAGAAAAATTTCTTTTATTAATTATATTTATCACTTTGGGCTTTTTTATGCGTATACTCTTCTTGGAAAAATGAGAACAACTTTGCTTATTATTCTTAGAAAAACAAGTTAAATTTAAATGCACTTGCACAAATTATTAATAAGATTTATCCCAGTGTAAAAGAACAATTAAAATAAATATTCAATTTATTCTTGGCGTCCCCTTTTAGTTAACAATTCAAACATTTAAAAATTTACTTATTTGGGAGCCAATTACCAAGACAAAATGACAAAAATGACAAAACTGAATTTAATTTTAGTTCACTTTTTGTTTCAACTAAGTTACCTTTATATCACTTTTCACTTAACAAATAAATAAAAATTTAATACCTGTGTTTTCTGGATCTACTGCGGATTTGTAGGGTGTCCTGTCGTCACTGGATCTAGCTGCTTGGTCCTGGTGTTGTGCTCCTAGTTGTTTGTAGTCACTGTTGTACAAGGAAAAGACTTTTCCTCTTTTCCACTGGATTGTCGACGGGACTCGTGGCCGTCATACACTTAACACTTTGATTTTCTCTACAGCCGGTATCTAAGCCCCAGGCAACGCTTGTAAGTTTTACTTTGTTTAAAAAAAAGATTTTAAATGTCACTATGCATTCCGGTGTTCTAAGCCCCGGAAATACGCTTTAAAAAATCTCACTTTGCCGGTGTTCAACAGTCTTCGATATCCTCCTGAATCGCCTCGTTGCTTCAGCAGTTTTGCTCTTCTGCGGTAGGGGATTGTTGGATAATCCACGAGTCTTCTGTGGTAGGGGATTTTGGGTATCCCACGCGCTGCCACCAAAATTTTTTGTTGTGTTCTGTAGGGGTTAGTTTCAGGACGCGAGTCTCCTGATCCTTAAAAGGACAAGGCGATCTCTTAAAACAGACCGCTCCTGAAATCTTGTCCTACAAGGGGTCGTTAACCGTGCTTCCTCTGATCCAGAGGGAAGAGTAACGTCCTTTTGGTTTGGCCTTCGTCCTGTTGTCTTCACTTGGTCTTCCGTGGGGGCCAGGTGTTATTTCGCTATCAGTCAAGTTAAAATGAAACAAGTTGATTCACGTATTTAATTTTCCAAATGGGTTTTATTTTCCAGGCTTCCTCTATTCTTCTACTTAGATATTCTCCTGGGGACTTCCTTCAGGGACAGATCTCGATATTTAACTGCGGCCCGGAGATCACGAAACCATTCCTTTATAAAGGAAAAGGAATCGAAAATTGTATCCCAAAGATACACATTTTCGTGCAACAATCTCGATCTTTTGGATATTTCGAGCGAGATGTTGTGTTTACACAAGATAAGAAAACAATTTCTTGAATTCTTACGAAACCATTACGCAGATGTGTGAATGTATCTGCTTTTGAGTTTTTGTTTGTTTAACTCAATGGAATTTTTAGGATAGAGATAACAATCTCTGAATTTTGTATTTGGGTGATGCTGTGGAGCAAATATAGAACAATAAACGAATATTGGATTCGTTTATTGTGAATTTTAATTTTAATTTTGATTCTGGATTTAATTATGCCGTGGGGGCAAATGTTATGCGATAAGCGAATGTTTGATTCGTTTATTGCGAATTTTGGATAATGTTTGGGTTTTTTCAGGTTTTGATAGGATTTTGGGTTTTGGGGTAATATTGTTGGGATTTTGGATTAGGAATGGGAGAAAAAGATGGTAGGGCTTTTTGGAGCACTACACTGTCAGCTCCAAAGAACAAACCTCTTCAGTTATTTGAAAAGATGCGGAACTACCAGTTGGATACGGTTATGAAATCAACAGATGCTCCAATACCAGATGATATGCGTGTAAGTAAAGATGAAGATCTAGACCGCTTACGTGATGTGCAAACCCCAGAAGAGCTTAAGGGTGTGCACATACATTTTCTCTTATACTATTCGCATGAGATCCCTAAAATGCAAAAGGAATTCCGTCGTCAGGAAAAGGAAAAATGGCGGCAGGCTAGAGCTGACGCGAAAAGGAGAGCAGTAGAAAATTTGGAAGAAGGTCAAGAACTTCCACCGCCGAACGCCAAGATGAAAGTGGTGCATCGCGACCGACTGGCGGCTTTTGTTGGCCCGGGAGACAAGTGAACTTAGTTCGGGACGAACTAATCTAGACGGAGGGTAGTGTGACGCATATGACAATCAGTACTGGAATCTTCGAGAAAGTCCGAAACAAAGTACTAGATTATTTTAGGAAGTACTGGAAAACTGGAATAGAAAAGTCGAGATTATGGAACGGACGGAAACGAAACGCCGAATCAGAATGAGGGAACGGTATAAATACGTCGCACACAGACCATGGAGGCGAGTCTTAACCCATCTAAAGCAATAGCTATAATTCTGAGTAGTAAACACTCCCAAGCTACTTCTCGATATTCACAGAATATTCGAATAAAGATGGGAGATACTACGATTAGACCACAGGACAGGATGAAATATCTTGGGGTCATTTATACCCCAAAAATGAATTCCATCAAACATGTGACCCACATTCTCCAAAGGGGCCTCGGTCGGTCTAAGCAACTGCACAACATCTTGAAGTGGAGCAACAAAGTTGACACCAAAGTTAAGCTTCTCTGCTATAAGCAGCTAATCCGCTCTGGAATATCGTACGCCTTTCCCATATGGTCCTGCATATCTTCGGCCCAAATGGAAAGACTTCGGGTTTTCGAAAGGAAACTCCTCAGAAGATGCACCAATCATTCTAGAAGGCCTGACGGTCGTCATTACCCCAACTCTCACCTATACGAAGGCGCCTCCATTACCCCTATCGACGAGTAGTTGCTTCAATTAGCATATAAGTACATCGAAAACATTCAGAATAGCGAGAACCTACTTGTATGGGACTCTTGCGTTCTTGACCCTTCTCGCTCTCGATCTCTTCGGATCAAACCCCCACAATTTCTTCTTCAGTACAAAACTGAAGAAAGCACCCTTCCCAACAACATTCCCCTCTATAATAGAGGATTCCTGGACCCATCCCATAGGGTCTACTATTAACAAACCAAACACACGAACGCACAGTACAAGACGGCACAAACACAAACATACACACCGACCAAAGCGCAGATTATCAGACGCCAAAGACGTGATCTGCGTTCACTACCGCACCCAAGACCTACCGGTCTTGTACGATTTCTTTCCCACCATCCCTCTATAAAAGTAGTTAGAGACCACCCGGACTAACACTGTCCACACTATCCTTGGAT
This sequence comes from Microdon myrmicae, assembly GCA_963931805.1. NCBI lineage: Eukaryota > Metazoa > Arthropoda > Insecta > Diptera > Syrphidae > Microdon > Microdon myrmicae. Next base: position 185,430,748 of record OZ007496.1, read on the forward strand.
ACCCCCCCTTTTTCTCTTTTCTTTTCAGAGATCGCGAGACCGAGCCCAACATCCTCACGGATGTGGGTGATTCTGGTTATCGCTAGATGACCAGAAGTCAGAGACAAGATGAAGGACACATATGTCCTTGTCTCGCTAAATTCGGCCTTCTCGCCACAATTTTTTTTTTTATTTATTTTTTTTTTTTTTCATGGAGACGAGTCATAAGTAAGGCAGTGAAGCAAGCGATACGTGCGGAAGCGAAAGTCTCGAGTAAGAAGTAGAAAGTGTTTACAGAGAAATCATTATGTGTACGGTAAAAAGCAACGGTTGTATTACGGACTAATAAAGTGTTGTATCGATTTAACGGCTCTTATTTGTTTACTAAAAATGATTAATCCAGCGAACCCTAAGCTCGCTACAATATATTATATGGGAATGTGTATATTATATGGGAAATGGGTTTTGATTAATTATGTGATGGTGGGTTATGTATATTGGGATTGTGGGAGGATGGTAGGGCTTCCGGAGCACTACAGCGTGCAACGAAAGCAAAACCAATGGTGACCGCATGACCCAGTTTGATATTGGATTAATAGGTTGGAATGAAAAGTATTTTTTGTGCTATTCACCTGACTACAGAGTTTATTGATCCCCAGCGAATAGCGTGTCTGGCGCATGTTAAAGGATGCGCTACGGCTTGGGAAAATATTAGCTTGGGAACAAAACTAAAAGAATTCGATAAAACCCAAGCGGTTTCGCTATATAGCAACAGCGTCGCTTGCCCAGACTTTGCTGTTGCTAACCAAACATGAGATTTTTGATTTCTGGTAGAAATCTCATGTGATTTATGAATACTGATGCCATATGGCATCAAAAGGGGCTGATTTCAGTTATGCAATATCTGCATAGAAGAATTAATTCAGGTTATGTGTCGTTTGGGTAGGTACCTTTTGCAGGTTGGCCGACGGAAAGGATTGGGGTTAAGGTGGTGCGCTGTTAGCGGGCGAAATTTGGGTTGCAATTGTGGTTGATTCTCCGCGTAGTATAGAGAACCGACACAGAACTCCATCACACTAAATGGTCCACGAAATTATCATGAGAACTGTTGGCCGATGGTCCAAGCTAAAATTGCGAAAACGTTATGATGGTTCCTTCTGAGACAAAGAATTCAATAGGTGAAGAGGTTTTCCACTCGGAACTCCGAGTACAGCATCTGAGTGATTTAATAAGAAGTCTGCGTTGCATCGCAATGAAGCTTTATGAAACGAAGTAGTGAAGAACATAATTCGAGGGTACGCCATGAAAAGATTAGAACCAACGCATCAACACATCAAACTACGTCCATGTTTGTACGAGGATTTTTCTTCTTCGAGTGTTGGGCCTCATTCTAAGATCTGCAACTTATACGACATAACTTTGAGATGTTTTGCCAACTGTTGAAATAGAAACTTACACTAACAGGTTTTTAAATAAAACGTTTTATATCATTAGTCTCGTCATCTTATATTCACGCCTCGCACGTGGCCTTAACTTTGACCTTAACTTTAAACTGGTGTCCAATGAAATAGAAAGTGGAATCATTTTAAAGGCAACACTTCATTTCATTGGATATAAATGCACTGAGCTTATAAAACCAAGACACTCTAAAGGTTAAGACATCCAACTCCCGTTGGTTATGAAGCATCAGGCATTGTTCAAGAATCTAACATACAGTTCGAGTATTTCCTTTATGCAAGATATTTCCAAATCACAACGACATTTTATCACTGTGGGATATTATGTATCTTAGTTTCAGAAGGATAAGTGTCAAAGGACGACAGTCATTCCGCATTTCAATTCGAAAGCTTATCGCTGGTTAAAGGCAAGAGTGTTTTAGCACCAAAGTTTTTAGGGACATAACATGGCAATAATACGTTCAAACGCCGGAATTATGGATCTTAATCTAAGCTACTGATGGCATTGGCATCATCCAGCACAGTCCACAGATACGGCATGACCCAAAAATTTGTCAAAAATTATTTCTTATGAATATTTCATGAAGTCGCATAATATGGTTTATTGACGGCATTCACTATAGAAATGAAAAACAACCTATACCAGGGACCAATAAAAGGGGAGGCCATGAAAACACTTTCCTCTACAATATGGAATTAGGGATTATAGCTGCCTATTTCTAAAACGAACGTGTATATAAAAGGGCATAAAAAAATGTAAATCACACAATCAGTTTCATTCACCCGCAGTATAGGGCTTTAGATGAATAATATGGCCGTCAACGCCCGTGATCGAGGGTATAGTGTGTAGATGTTTCTGAATTTATCGAAGTATGCGAGGGACTACGAACATAAGTCACTTTATAATAAAAATTATATACCACAGAAGGTGAGTACTCATCGCCTTTTCCAACTCACAGGCAGCAGATATTGTGTCGCATATTGAGTACATTGTATGTCGGACACTTTTTAAAGAGGATTTTTTTTCTTTGCTGCGGGAAATATTGTTTTAACTTTTAATTATCGTCACGTCAGTTGTCGTAATTTTCAGGGTATACATTTTTATAGGAATTTTCAGATGACTGAATTCTGTTAATTGCTTTTCTACTTTCGGGCGATTGCGTCATTCGTGCAAATTGTAATTACATCGAATATCCAGCGGATAATCCAACGAAAATAAGTTTCTGACTCTCATCAGTCTATGTTCAATGGAACATTCCCAAACGAGATTATTTATAATCAGAACAGTGGTATGTGACAACACTGTTGTGAATTAATCTTCAAAATATATTCTTAAAACTACTTAATGAGCATCGTTTTAAAGGGCATTGTTGGTTAGAAGGACATACAAATTGGTTCAACATGCAAACATCAGAAATCGTATTGTATAGTATGATTAACTACATAGCCGTTTACCATAAATACCGACTTAATTATTTGCAAACAAACAAAAGGTGAGACAATCTTTCCTGTGACGTTACTTTGTTTGCCGGATAGGGGAGCAATGGGCATTTGAATTACTTGGGTTTTGGGAGAAGTTCGACAGCGCCCATTTTTGTCTTTTCCGTTTCGTTGATGGTCATTCTATAATACATACATATTTGTTTAAGCTACTTGTTCTATGCCAAGAAACATTGCCTTGCTGGTTTTTCGCGTTGATTTTCGGCAATTGTAGGATTTTCTCCAGAGAGCGACTTAGAAAGCCGAGTTGATTGCATCTCAACTAGAGCGATATCGATACGTTAACCGGCTGATTGTATGGAAACATAAAAATCATTGTATGTTACTGTTTGCAATGTTTCTAGTCAAATGTATAGTATATTTTATTTTAGTTAAAACGGATGGTAAACTACGAGAGTGATAAACGCATTTTTCTTGGATAATTAATCAGAACATTCGGGCGAAGATGATTACTACAATACGTGAACGCAATTGCAGTAAGTAAAATCTGTGCACACATGTCACAAAAGATGAGTAGGAACTGGCGAAGCAACCGTTGAGCTCCTTCAAATCGGGTGACGTTTAAGTCTCGTTCTTTTTTCACTTACTGGTAGTAAGCTGCTGGCGCAAGACTAATGACCTTGCCCGGAAAAAAACAAATCATTATGGAAAATTTAACAAGCCTCAGGACTTGCTAAATAAGGCCAAGACCGGTTCCCGGTTGTAGTGCCGATGATGATGGTAGTCAGCTGCCAGGTGACGGTTGGCACATGGCAAGTAGATGTGAACGTACTAGATTTCTCCAGTACGTTCATTTATGAATCCGTAACAGTTACTATTGTCGCCAAAATGAAATATCTTATTATGTATTGATACTGTGAGGGTTCTTTTAAGCTTACCCAAAGAACCCCCCCATAATTGCAACCCAACTCCCATTGTTTTTCGCCAATGCAATTGCATTGGAACCTGAAAACATTTCCTTTTCCAAGGCCATTTAATGCATACAACACATTACCTACAATTCCTAAAAAGAATTCTTTAATGTGCATATGCATCATAAATCCCAAACCATTCGGCACCCTTTGCCATCATTAAAATGCAATGTCGGACAGCTTGTTTTTACAGCTGCAACAAACCGACCCGCGATTCGTTTGTTCAATCGACAAACAATTACCGCATCTCCAGCATTTCCTAAATACAAACAATCACCAATCTCGTGCTTTGCCACAAACGGTTTACCCTGCATATACAAATGTAGATAAGGGATTCGTTTCTTCGACCGACCCAAGATGCGATATACAATTTTCATTGTATAAAGTATCCCCATCCATTAGCGCCTTTTTCTAATGGCTATGCGCCTATTTACGCAAGGGCATCACTCATCCAAGACTTTTATGATGCCCTTTCTTTCTTTTCTTTTAGCACCATTTCCTCGATGCATCGCCGTCTATTTATTTAACCCCAATGCACATCACAAACAACGATTTTCACGATCCCTTTGCCCTTACCGTCTTTTTGCTTTGTTTTTCCATGGCCTTGTTTCACGAGAAATCCCATGTGATCTTCACGATCACACATATACCCATACACCATGATCTTAATTACGAGATCTGGTTTTCTATTCCACAAAGAGAGACTTTACGTTTCTCTTGTGGTAAGTAAACATATCCTTAGCCGAGAGGATATTCACCACACCATTAATTGAGGATTGAATTCAAGTCAGAGTTTTATCCTCGAAGAGTCGCTCCCGTAGCGCTGCGGGACGCGAAATTCTACCGCGGGATGAGTAATAAACGTTTACCCACCTAATCGTGCATCGTGTACGTTGGAATGATTTCAAGTTCTTTACTACATGTACTTTACTTTACGATATGTCAAAGGACAGGAGGTTCGTGGTCAAAAGTGGTAATGTGACCTCTAATAAAACGTATAATATCAAGAATGGCTTGCAACAGGGTGCGATACTCTCTCCGATTCTTTTTAACATTTACATTAGCGACTTATTAGATGCATTCCCGCAGGCTATTGCGTACGCAGACGATCTCATAATTTACAGAACAGCTCCGAAAGTTGAGATCATAAATAGTTTAATACAGCGAGATTTCAACAACGTGCAGCGCTATTGCGACAACTGGAAACTTAAGATCAACTTCCAGAAATGTAAAGCCATCCTATTTAGAACCCCATTATATAAAGCCACGAACGACACAAGGAAAAACTGGCGAAAGCTAGTTATCGTGAGACCGCATGGAGATAAACTGGAAACCAAGAGTTTAGTTAAATACCTGGGCAGCTGGCTAGACAAATATCTGTATTTCAACAGACATGTAGAGGCTGCTCTGATCAAGGCTAGAAAAACGTTTGCTATGACAAGGAGGCTATTTCATAGTAGCCAACTTGACAGCAGGGTAAAAGTCATATGCTACATGACGCTAATCAGGCCAATGCTCATATATGGTTATCCAGTATGGTTTAACATAGGTCCAAATTTGATGGAAAAGATTCGGGTGTTCGAAAGGAAGTGTCTGAGAACCTGTCTCAGATTATATCGAACACCGGAATCGGAATACAAAAAGTACTACTCAAATGAGACTTTATATAATGAAGCCTGCATAAATAGGGTGGATAATTTTATGATTAAATTAATCAGAGGACATATTGCGAGAGCAATAAGTTCGTCCAATGACCTAATTTTCGGGGCTTATTATCCAAATACCCTGTACTATGAGAACGTGCGTCGCAACGGTTTTGTTCCACCAGAGGCGTTCCTTGATTTGGACATGAAAGGGCTTATACAGGATAGATCCGGAATTCCGCTGATCTATCATGTAAGTAGATCATCCGTAGACGGGCGATTGTGCTACGACCGGGAAGTAACGCGCACCGAAGAAGAGCTCCTGCGCTTCAGTTGGGCTATCTCCCACAGAGACCGGGACGATAGTATTAGACAGCCTCAACAGTTCTGGTGGTTGAATGGCATATAAAGACCTGGATACCAAAGTCGGTATAGAATCACACTATCATCAGCTAGCTTACATAGACTTAGCTTTTCTAGAATTAGGGTAGTATAAGATTTAAGTTAAGTTAAGCTAAGTGATTTTACATAAAATAAAAAAAAAAAAAAAAAATATTTATAAGTTTAGGTAAGTTAAGTAAGTTAAATTTTAAGAAAAAAAAAAAAAAACAAAAAAAATTGACAAAGTTTTTCAAATTTTTCTTTGTCTTTCAAATAATTATAAGTATTGCCACAAAGTTCTGTCGCCGAAAGGCAAATTATACAAATATTAAGTAATGTTTAGCTTAGAGCGTCTGCGAAGGACCAGTAAGTTATTATATAAGATAATTAAGCTAGAATTTAAGCATTTTTTGTCTAGCCTTTAATTTAGAAACTAAGAATATAGAAAGAAAATAAAAAAAAATTTTTAAAAATGGAATGGAAATGGAATGATTTCAAGTAACTTTAATTCCTGTTTTTTCAATTGAGTAGTCAATAAAGTAACCTTTTAATTAATAACGATATGAGAAAGCTTAGGTTAAGACGTGAAAGATTACAAGTGACTTTAATTCATGTTTTTTTCAATTAATTAATCAATAAAGTAACTTTTTAATTAATGAACAGCAATAACAGTGTGTTTCGATTAATTGCTCCTGTGTGTGATTTTTTCTCTTCCCGAACATTTTGCTGCGGTGTTCGGTGCGCGACCGTCGGATAATTGTTGACTATTTACAGCGGTATGATGGGCTCCTCGATAGTATAGGGGTTAGTATACCCGCCTGTCACGCGGGAGACCGGGTTCGATTCCCCGTCGGGGAGCCTCTGGCGCAAGACTAATGACCTCGCCCGGAAAAAACAAATCATTATGGAAAATTTAACAAGCCTTAGGACTTGCTAAATAAGGCCAAGACCGGCTCCCGGTTGTAGTGCCGATGATGATGATGATGGAGAAAGAAGGGAATCCGGTGCAGTACACCTGCACACCATACTTCTTCCCCACATTGGTGACCCGCGAACGAACTCGCAAGCTACTGATGGAGTCAGAACTGTGACAGTGACAGAGCGCTAATATAAAACAGAACAAAGACAATAAAAGGGTATCCACTACCCCAACACCGCTTTACCAACTAACGTCCCAGCGATACAGCAGCCGCCTCAACATCACCAGGCTAGGAGCAGCCAACTAGACGCCACACCAGGACAACCTGGTTTTTCTTGACCCATTTTTCTATATATTTTTCTTTCCTCATAGCGAACTCAGATTCACTGCATTTAATTTTTTTTTTTTTCTTTTTTTTTTTACAACCAAATTGAATAAATGTAAAAGTACCATTAAGATATATTATATAAAGTGTAAAACATTTCCCCTATTCTGTAGCAAAACAGATAGGCACAAATTGCATATATCGTTAAGTGACGCAAATGAACACACACGGTCGCTAGAATACAAATATCTTCATATTTTACTTGTTCGTTCTCTTATATTTCTGTTTTTCCCTTTTTTTAATTTAATATTTCGTATATTAAACAACCACCAGCTATTTAAAGAAAACATGACCTGATATAGAACACTTAAGTAAATCCATAAAATATTAATTATAATAAAGTTAAACCCTATACTATACAGCCTTTTTTTTCAAACCATGTGATTTGCCGCACAAGAAATAACGATAGAAAGTGAGGGAACGCTTGTAATTGTTGTGCAGCATTAAACTCAGACTAAAATGAAGTATTTTCCGATACTCTATTTATATTTACACACAATCATACATCAACATGTACATCTACAAGAAAAATAAACATAGTTATTATTCCCTTTAAGGTACGAAGCCGAGAAAGAGTAAGCAAACAGTTCCCTATAATTGTGCTATAGTAATTAAATGAATAAAAATAAAGCAACATAATAAGTGCATAACAATAATTAGACAAAACATAAAAATAATTTGTAATAGCTAATGCAGTAAAATTTGTGTTATATTAAATATTCTGTTAGATGTTATACTACATCGTACCTAATTCTATTTGTGAGTCGGTGGTATTATAATAATTTTTGTTTTGTTCTCGCCAATATACACCCACGCTTGTTTAAAATACAAACATTTTCAAATTTTACCTTTCTTTCTTTTTGTTGTTTGTTCTCCTACATCTTCGTTTTCCTTTGCTAACTTAATATTTTGCTTATTAAATAAACTAAACTAGTGGAACCCACCTTGTTAACCCACCTTGGTTGCTGCAAAACTTTACAAATTGTAAAAACACATATAATAACCAATTGTAAGCCCCATCTGGGTATATACCGTTGCACAACCGTTTCGACAATATTCACAGCGCTATTCGACTCCGTTTACTCACATCGCAACTCCACTTGACTCCTGGTGACACATTCAACCCTTTCGACTCTCTTCGATCCTTTTCTGCCTCTTCTCAAGATTTTGGCGCACATTGCCCACCAGCCACACTCGGCTACACCGATCCTTTCAAGCCGACTCCATTCAATCGTCCGGGCCATTTCACTTCGCGGTTCCATTCCAATTCAGGCCAAATTAGGCCGCCGCGAACCATCCGCCGTACCCCGTAGTCAACATTGACTCCGAAAATTGTCCTGCACCACCCCAGACGTTCTCCTAAAGTCTCCCGGTGCAGTACGCCTGCACACCATACTTCTTCAGCACAATACTACAAAATCATGAATCTGAACCAGAAATGCAGTTGGCCGTAATACAGAATCATGAGCCACTGCGGACTTAATAGGAGAGGGATTCAAACACATCGCGTTTACGACAAGCCGATTTCTGAGCAAAGTTTTGATCTGTTCGTGCGTAAAATTATATCGTAAAGAGGTTGGAAAAGTCCATAAGAGCTAAGTTTACTCAGTAAGACTCTATGACAAACGTGATCAAAAGCCTTGGGAATATACAGTACAACTGTTCTTGTGTCATCATATTTTTTAGTTTCAGATCTCCAGATGCCACTTGCATAGCTCAGACTGTCTTTCCTGGATCACCAGCTGTGAAATTCATTGAGTGCGATCATTTAGGAATCGGTTACTTTTATAAAATTTCAGTTAAGGGGGTATTCTGGTCTAGACGCACGAATTTAACGCAATTTTTGAAGTGCTGTAAAAAAAAGCAATCAGTATTTTTACTATTAATTTTTTTATAGGATGTTTATTAATATTTCAAGAATACAGTAAAAAAATTGAAAGTAAAAAATTCAAAATTCAAAAAGTTCAACGTTTTTCTCGAAACTGTCTCTTTTAAAACAATACCCACGATTCTACCGAACCGATTTTCTTCAAATTTAGTATATGTCTTCTTGATAGGCTTTTCTATTGCATGAACTATCCTCATCCCCAAATTTCAATGTTAACTATTTTTATATGTTAAATTTTTTTTTCAAGCAGGCGCCATTTTGTTAAAAAAAAATTTTTTTTACAACTTTTTTTAGTTCCAACGATAGAGGCATTTCTGTAAATTAATAATCTTTTTTTTTTTCAGATTGCTAGGAGGGTTGAATCGTGGGTATGGTCGCCCCACTTCATCAGCTGCTAACTTTTTGAATTTTGAATTTTTTACTTTCAATTTTTTTTTACTGTATTCTTAATAAACATCCTATAAAAAAATTAATAGTAAAAATATTGATTACTTTTTTTTACAGCACTTCAAAATTGCGTTAAATTCGTGCGTCTAGACCAAAATACCCCCTTAAGCATAAATTGATGTTGTTCCATGATCTTTGATAACATTACAAGATTACTAAACTGGAGGAGATTAATCACCAGTTCCTGATACAAGTAAGTTAATTACGCACGGAAAGTGCAGAACTAAACTCGAAAATCAATATTTTGGAGAGCAAGTTGAGCTGGCAAAGCTTTTTCGACAATTCATTGGAAATTACTGGACTAGTTATAACTTCTCGCGGTGGACCACTGTGCTTCCGGTTCCCCGGGAGAGTGAGCTACCGTTGTTGTCCTCTATTGATGTGTCGAACTCGTGTGTAGTTATCTTTCCGCACACTATCGAAGGTGTTGCTGCACGATCCCACTGATTCATGGGTGACGCAATTGTCCTTACACAGGCGAGAATATAAATACTGTTTTCTACAAGTCACTTTCATTAAACTAGAGAGAAACAACCAAATCAAGTGTTCTAGCAAATGCTGCGACCAACGAACTTCCTTTTCGAACGGAACTTAAAACTCAAACACAATTGTTGCTTTGGTAACAAGGACTTATTTAATACTCGGATTTATGATGTAATGTATAATATCAAGAGCATACCCGCCTGTCACGCGGGAGACCATAGTTCGATTCCCCGTTGGGGAGCCTCTGGCACAAGACTAATGACCATGCCCGGAAAAAACAAATCATTATGGAAAATTTAACAAGCCTCAGGACTTGCTAAATGGGCTCCTCGATAGTATAGTGGTTAGTATACCCGCCTGTCACCCGGGAGACCGGGGTTCGATTCCCCGTCGGGGAGCCCCTGGCGCAAGACTAATGACCTTGCCCAGAAATAATAAATCATTATGGAAAATTTAACAAGTCTCAGGACTGGCTAAATAAGGCCAAGACCGGATCCCGGTTGTAGTGCCGAAGATGATGATGATGAGGACTTGCTAAATAAGGCCAAGACCGGTTCCCGGTTGTAGTGCCGATGATAATAATGATATAATATCATGTGATATATACTAACTTTTGAGGAGCTCTTCTCCTTCCGTACGTTACGTACTGACTCTCTTTCCTTAGTGTAGTTTTATGGACCCCAAGGTGAAAATAATTTCATACTCGGCATTCATTCGACCAGTATTAGTGTATGGCTGCCCGGTATGGTATAACATATCCCCATTCTACATGGAGAGGCTTCAAGTGTTCGAGAGGCAGCGGAATGTACAGAACCCCAGAGTCCCAATACAAACAATACTATCCCAATAAATTCCTGTATGACAAATCAGGACAACACAGATTAGATAACTTCATTATCAAGATTATCCGTGGTCACATAACTAAGGCAATGTGTAGTGAAAATGATCTCATATCGGGAGCATTTTATCCCAATGATATGTATATGGAGAGTACTCTCCAGGATGGGTTCATTCCCCCAGAAGCGTTCCGTTTCTTGGATAAAAAAAGACTTATCCAAGGCAAGCATGGATTCCCTATTATTTACCACGCTCTCCGTGGAGGGAAAATGAGATCTCCATGATAACGATATCCTTAATATTCCAGATCGCCTGCGTTTTAGTATGGTGATCGATGAAAGAGATAAGTCAATAAAAGGTCGATCCCATTCCAACTGGAGGTGGATCTGTGAAGAGGAAAGGACTATACCTCCCTAAACATAGTATCCCTCTAAGGCGCACCGCTCTCCTTCCCCCTATCTCCAATTCCCAATTATTTTTTTTTTATTTTTATTTTTTATTTTATTTTTTTTTTTTATTTTTATTTGTATTCCTTGTTTATGTTTATAGGTTTTCTTTCGTTTTGTTTTTATTTTGCTTGTCGACCCCATATATATATACATATATATATATATATATATATATATATATATATATATATATATATATATATATATGGGGTTCCTACCTATCTGTACTCCATAATTCCTACCTATCTGTACTCCATAATTCCTACCTATCTGTACTCCATAATTCCTACCTATCTGTACTCCATAATTTATATATATATATATATATATATATATATATATATATATAAATTAATAAATTAATAAAGAATACACGATATAGAAAGAATGGAATAAATTTTAAAAAGAAAACATATCAATTATTGTGACATGTTATAAAAATATTAGTTATTGTACGCTGAAAGGCATAAGAAAAATTATAATGTATAATTTAGAGTGCTTGCGAAGAGCCAGTAAGTCAATGTAAGAATGATATTTGTAAAATAGAAGTTAACATTTAGTCTTAAGTAAAATCTGTAATTGAATTGTTAAATAAATGTGGAGGTAAAACAAACAAAAAAAAAGCAGTAGCGTCAGCTGAGTTAGACCTCAAATTTTGAGGTAATTTCTGCAACATGGCTTCCATTAGAATAATGATTTAAAAATACCCTTAAAGTATAAATTCCACGAGAGAAATCCTCAATCTATCAAATACCCGAACGGGGACATAAAAATAAAAAAACAAAAATTAAGAGTAATGTTCGCCTTTGTTTCGGTTAATTAACTATATCTTAAAACGCTGTAAAAGTTCGCCTCTTAATTATCTCTAGTTGTGGTGTATAACTGTAGAGTAAATAAAGAACAGGACGCAATTTCAATTGAATATCTTTTTTACATTCAAAACGGCTACTAAATTCCCGAATATAAACCAAATGGAGGCAAAACGAATTAAATTAAATTCGCTAAAAACACAGAAACATTTTCGGTATCGAAACAAAACAGACAAAGTACGTCCTCAAGTCACATTAAACAGAATTTCTCCAAAAATTGTTGGGGCACAGTTTCTTGAGCACTTTATTATACCACGTCTCATGGCGTTCGTAACAATCCCCCAATTTAACGTATTTCACCTCTTAACATACCTTTAAGTTAATTTGCATCTTTCAATTTATTTTCTTAATTCTTCAATGCAAATGCTCCATTAGTTCGATCTACTATCCCCCTATTTTCAGAAGGACTCCCTAATATTATTAACTCAGCCCCTCTAATTTTTTCTCAAGAGGGCATATGGCCCCAGGATCTCAATACAAAATTAATGTCAATCTTTCTGTCTTCCATTGATTTCGTGGTACAACCAGCAGATACGGCTCCATTTTATAAAAGTGGCGGATTCCATACCTCGTATTTCATTGTCTGTTAATGGCATTGCGAATTTTCTTCAAATATATTCTTGTGTACTCGCACTTACTGCCTAGATAAATTGAATCTGGTTAGTCCCCTTTATGGTGTAGATGAAGTTGATATAGAAATTATTAACCGCCTTCTAAAATTGCCTATTCAAATTTACGATACCCCACCGCACAATCTATAGCATGCTCTCGTAGAATAAGCCACATTTGGATGTGAGCAGTAATTCTAAATTAATAAGCAAAATTACCGGGGTGTAATGGTTGCCGAAAATTTTCGGAAAAACGGTGGTGGGACGAATGACAATGCAATTTAATTTTCGGTATTTTCTTCTTATTGTTATATCTATTTTACTTTGGGTTTATGAGTAATTTAGATTCGCAGAATCGAGAGGATTCAACGTTGCTTCCTAAGTGTTTGCCCCTCGAGTATTAAATTGAGAAGTCACTTTGATCCTGCCCTATATAAAAACTGCTTCAAATAAATTAAATTAAAAAAATGGCATACTTTTCATCCACCCTCTCCTCTTACGTCCTGTTGCTTGAGCAAACTTTCTCTTCTCTATCCCAATTAACGCCAACCTCCGTAACTTACCGGCCTCTTCCCTTTGAGTCTGTAACGAACCTGTTTTCCATATGCTACGAAACGCAAACACTTACCTCACCTCCTTTGACACCCACTTCAGTATTTCTGTCCACCGCGACTAATTCCACCCCACCTTTCAGCACATATACGAGGGTCCCTTTTATATTTCGGGATTAGAGAACAAAAACAAATATTGATCATCGAAAATCACTTTATTGTTTTTCAAAATATTCCCCATGAAGATCTATACACTTTTGCATGCGTTTGAACCAATTGTCGAAGCACTTTTGCCACTCTGATTGAGGAATCCCCAACACATGCATTCTGAATGCAGCAACCGCTTCTTCAGGTGTCGAAAAACGTTGACCTCTCAGTTTGTTTTTTATAAAAAGAAGTCATTCGGTGCCAAGTCAGGACTATACGGCGGATGACCCATCAAATCGATGTTTTGGGTGCTCAAAAATGCCGATGTGTGAGAGCTCGCATTGTCGTGGTGAAGAGTGATCCGTCTTCGGCGGTAGGTTTTCCTGATTTCTTGGAAGACAACTGGCAAACAAATGGTTGTGTACCACTCAGAATTGACTGTTCTGCGTTGTTCTAGTGGTACGGTTGCGACATGTCCAGTTTTTCCGAAAAAACAGGCGACCATTTGCTTGGAAGTGCTTCGTGCGCGAGCAACTTTTGTTGGATTTGGCTCATCTTGAAACACCCAGACAGTCGACTGCTGTTTACTTTCGGGCTCATACGCGTAAATCCACGATTCATCACCTGTCTCGATGTCATAGACGTGTTTCGAAGCACCGCGACCGTATTTTTTGAGCATTTCTTTCGACCAATTGACACGAGCCTTTTTTTGGGCGATTGACAAATTGTGTGGGATCCAACGCGAACAAGTTTTTTTGACAGTCAAATGTTTATGCAATATTGAATGTATGCTGGTCCCACTAACGCCTAAGGTTGTCTCAATCTCACGATAGGTCACATGACGATCTTCCAATATCAGTTCGCGCACAGCATCAATGGTTTTCGGAACAACAACTGATTTTGGACGACCTTTACGAAATTCCTCTTGGAGTGAACTACGACCACGATTGAATTCACCATACCATCGATAAACACTGGTCCTTGATGGAGCTTCATCGCCAAAAATTGAATTAAGTTCATCCATGCACTGTTGTTGAGTTAATCCACGCTGAAAGTTGTAAAAAATAATCGCACGAAAATGTTGACGATTTAATTCCATTTTTGGGCCGAGATGAATCTTTTAAGTTACTGTAAACAACACAAATAGCGCTCGTATGTCAAAACGTTCTGAGTGCGTATAACCTCAAAAATGTCCAACTTTAGGACAGAGCTGTCAATTGCCGGATTGCAACGCAGGGGTTGCCAAATCCCGAAACGTGAGAGGCAACCGTATCCTTTTACTGACACTCTGCGCTGTGAGTATGGCGTTGGAATATACTCACAGCTAGGCCGGCTTGTCGTAAAAGGCGACTAAATGCCGAGTGGTAGGTGGGGGAAATACCGCCCCATCAATCTATGAGGTCCGTGAAATGGTCAGGAGAAATCCCTAGTCATCTTTCGGAGCTTGTGTGATGAACCGGTTAAAGGAAAGGTTGTTCTGTACATTCCGCGATATCATCGGGAGATATCTTTGACTATGTTTCGAATGTATGGCTGATGGCCCGGACTGGGAGATAAGTCATGATGGTCTGGCTCGTTTTTATGATGACATCTACAAGGATGCGAGTTGATAAAAACTCCACCGACGAAAAGACAAATCACAAACACCAACGACGAGTTCAACACAAAAATTGTCTAAAACAAAACAGCAAACACAAGCACCAAGAAAAACAGGAAAAATTAAAACGCACTGGTGTAGTTTATTATTTAGACATCGGGTTTTTATTTTCCGTAGGTAAACGTTAATATTTAATTTACATGCACTCAATACCGACTCGCGGAGGCAACGACACAAACGATTATTTTTCATTATCGCTTCCCTGTGCGCACCAGGGAAGTGATGGAGCCGCGACCTGCTCGGGTCGAAGGATGGTAAAAGACTCAGCGATCGTCATCTCATGCAGAGATGATTTCGCTAAGGAAAAAAGGAAGAGAGAGAAAAACTATTCTCTTAAGGGTGTGAATATATTCTTGCCAAGGATATGTTTTATCTCCCACAAGTGTACCGTAGAGACTCTCTTGTGGGAACAAGAAAACCAGATCTCGTAGTCGAGATCATGGTTGTGCGTGTGGACGTTCAGTTCCGATGTTGTTGCACGTGTTCGAAAGCAGTGGAAAGACGAGAAGGGCAGTCGGCGAGAACAAAGGAAAAGGCGACCAACTGGTTCGCGCCGTAATGAGGGGCATGTTTATGCAACTTCGCTACGACGG
Organism: Microdon myrmicae; assembly: GCA_963931805.1. Lineage (NCBI taxonomy): Eukaryota > Metazoa > Arthropoda > Insecta > Diptera > Syrphidae > Microdon > Microdon myrmicae. The sequence goes on from OZ007496.1 coordinate 185,446,452, forward strand.
ACGTTGGTAAAAAGGTGTTAATGGGTTACGATAGTAAGGGTAGGTATTGAGTTCCTATTTGCATTTGAATATGCTGTAGGATTTAATTGATGCAAGAGACGCGGAATGCGTATTTGCTTGGTCTCTAGGGTGTAAGTCGCCGGCCAATGTGTATATAGGGAACATTGTTGTACACATGGCGCGGCTAGGAAAAATAGACGACGCAGTATTTATGATCCCTGTCATGAAGGTTACAATGTATGTAAATCTAATTATTTTGTTTACCGGAATTCATCTAAGGAAATTTGACTGGCGACGTAGATGCCGAAATTGATTGGAAATTCCTGGTAAGTAAATAAAGAAATCTGAAGGAGCAATGGTATGCGAAGAGAATGCATGAAGGTAAGTTTTCTTTACGGGGACTTAAGGATCATAGATTTGATCTCTTAAGTGCGTGCAGCATTTACAGGTACTAATACTGTTGCATTAGCAAACTTAAGGGAGTAGGGTAGTAATTATGGGGGTTTTTCAGGTAAGTAGACCGTAGGGTTGGCGGAACCGCTACAATGGTACCTCCTGAGATAAAGAATTCCGGAAGTTAACTCGTTTCCCATTCGGATCTCCCGGGGCGACTATGTCAGGGGGAACAGCATGCAAATATTCTGATATATAACCAAACTTTAAGAAATTCGTCATCGCGTGATCGGGTTCGTTCTCGATGTCGACTTTCATCTGATAACGGCATCTTGTAACATCAGGAGCATCGGTTTCACCAATACGAATGTAAACGTCGTGCACCAATATTTGTAAACAGCGAAACCTGACATACTTGCTCTAACTGAGATCCAGGTCGATTCGTCAACTGATTCGACATATCTTCGTTGCTCAGGATACGACTAACATTCGAGATTCCGTTTTAAGGGTTGATTCTTTGTCTTCACGCGGTCTGATCAGGCTTGCCAGAGGATGGAGGCGTTGGAACGCTATAAGATGGATATCATGTGGTTGAGGGTCGAGCTGAGGAATTCTGATAAATTTCTTTGTTGTCTTTACCGCTCCCCGAATGACGATCCACCGGCGACATTTGTCGAAAATCTTTCACGTACTGTCGACTGGATACAGATCAACCAGCCGGCTTCAGCAATTGTTCTGTGGGGCTTTTCAGGACCCGAAGAACCACGTATCGCTTGATCCCCACCATTACCAGCAATACAACTTACCTTAAAGTTGAAATTTCGGCAAGATTGTACAATCTTGCTAGGGCATTAACCGCCACCCAATTAGCTGGAATCAATTCGGTTATCCCTACGGATAACCGACATAAATACATATTAGGCAGCTTACCTTTTTTGGGGGCTGTTCCAACCCTCTTCTCCACGGTCATTCCTGAAAGCATAATTCATGGCAAGATTATCATCTTCCGCGACCGAACAATGGATGGCACATATCCACCAACACACGCTAATCTTTCCGTGTGTTAACTTTGTACCCATCCATTGTCCTAGCAGTCATTTCGGGTTGCTTGCACACCTGCAAGCCAGATTTTCGACGGCATGTTCTATGATCTATTTTTCCTAAAGTAGAGAAGATCAAATTAAACATTGGCCCTTCAGGCGCGCACATTTGCTTGGATCTCTGCATGACCGATTTTATGATCCGTTGCCGTTTCTTGGAACGATCACCAGCATCGGTCATGACCACCAATATTTACATAAGCAACGAGTAGCCACGATTCTTACGCTGGCTATCGAAGCTGTTTTAGTTTACACAAAGTAAACACTCAAGCGGATACTTTTGCCTGACAGTACTTTCAACGGGATTAACATATCCCTAAGACAACATGCATCGAATCATACATGACCGAAATATGTTTATTTTAAATGATCTGGCAACGCCCATAGCCAATGTTTGATTCATTTTTCCAAAATAGATTCCTGCCTTCGGTAAGGGTTTTATTGACTTACGTCAATCAAAGAATCTATCCCTTGCGGATGGCGGCAGTTTATCTTGCCCATACATGTAGCAGCAGAATTGACCTGCAACATGAGTTTTCCTATTTTCCTTTTTTTTTTATGCTCTTCACCAGGCGAAGCCCTTAGGTTCGTTTTTGTTGGATGCCTGTACTCCATGTAGTGTAATTAACTTTTAAGCAACCACCAGTTCCGAATCAAATATAAAGTTTTTTTGTAATCAACAGAACATTCAAATAATATCCTCAAGCGAAGAGCAATTAAAATCTGCTGCTCAGTGAATAAAGGAAGCAATTATGAATAAAAAAACAGTAGTTCCAGTGTGTTTCATTTTTGGAGCAGCAAAGACATCTTCATCGATTGTGAAGGATTGATCCCGTGTTCCTGTGATTCTTGGTGCTTGAGTTCACTGTTTTGTGTAAGACAATTTTTGTGTTAAACTCGTCGTTGGTGTTTGTGATTCGTCTTTTCGTCGGTGGAGTTTTTATCAACTAGCATCCTTGTTGATGTCATAATAAAAACTAGCCACAGTTCTCCTTGGTGATTTTATTGTGCACAATTCTGGCTGGTTGGTGCATTCTAACAGAACCGACAAGGCTGGGAGGCTGCCGGAGATGTTCGCAACGGAACCACCTGTCATCGCACCGGCACGGTCTTCGATGCGGGATGTGAGGTTCTGGCCGCGTACTATTCAACGCATTCTAGGTGGACTGGACTGTAGGAAGGCAACCGGCTCGGACGGAATACCAGCAATAGTCCTAAAGAACTGTGCTACAGAATTGTAGCCGGTTCTTGCCAGGCTCTTCCCCTTATTTTATGCACCGGGGGCATTTCGTACCTTCTGGAGGTGGCTTGAGGTCAGCCAATCCCAAAGAAAGGTAAAAGTGTCTACTACAAAATTACCGGTGTTTGAAAAGGTCATCAATGCCGAGTTAATTAAATATTTGGACTGCAACGGACTTCTAAATCATCGTAAATACGGGTTCCGTGGCAGATGGAATTTCCGCAGTGGTGTGGTGAGTGAAGAGGAACATATCTTCTAGAGAATTGGGGGAATGCCATCCAGACCAGCGGATTTGTTTGCGTTTAGCAACTTGAGTATGCGGGAAACAGTACGCCCTCGGTAGTGAATGTGGCTCATGGTATTCTGCTTATGCTGATGTAGAGATGGAACTTCTGCGGGATCAGACAGCGTCGAGTTCACTACAAAATTTACGGCAAGTAGATTCGTCATCTCTATTGCACTGGTGACCCGTCCGTCATCGACTATAAGTAAAGGAATGGATGAGGAGACCGAGTTTTGGATGGTTTTCACGAATGCCCGGAAGTTTCTACTATCTGTGGGAGAGTGTAGTATTTGTTGTCTCACGCTCTGGTCATGCAAGAACTTGGCGCGTTGAATATACGCATTGCAGTTATTTCTAGCTCTCTTTAATCTACCCCGGTTGTGCTTCTGCATTGTTTGATTTATACGATCGGAAGCTTAACTCTTTAGCCTTAATGGCTTCTCTGGATCTGGATTCCAGCCACATATTTTTCTAGGGTTAAATACTCTTTACCATGCGTGGAATAAAGTTTCGTATGCCAAGTAGAATCGTGTCTCTCAATGTGTCCGCTACAGAGTCGACATCCTTATTGAGAAAAACAGCGACCAATTCAACTTCCCAAAAAAGTCGTTCAAACCTTCCCAGTAGGGTTGTGGGGGTGAGGATAGTATGCGCCAGCACGGACGCGGTTTCACAGCACCCCCAACACGTCACTGGGCAAATAAAACTGGTAACGTTCACCAACGAGAAAAAAAGAAAAGGAATAAAACGCACTAGCTTGTTGTTCGGTTGTTGGTGTTTTTCTTTTTATTCTGCCTTCAATATCTGTTTATTGATTGTGGCAAGTATCTGAACATGGGTTATCCATTAACAATATTAATTCTCTACACACATATTCTTGTACATATACACATATGTCCTAGATACATCCAATAACTACCCGAAATGTTGTTTGTGTGAAATTTGTATACTGTAAATTAAATATATCCAGTTAACAATATTAATTCTCTACGCACATATTCTTGTACATATACACATATGTCCTAGATACATCCAATAACTATCCGAAATGTTGTTTGTGTGAAATTTGTATACTGTAAATTAAATATATCCAGTTAACAATATTAATTCTCTACGCACATATTCTTGTACATATATACAAATGTCCCAGATACACGCAATAACTATCCAAAAGTTAGGTGGCCAAAATGCACGTCACGTACTGACAACGGACTCCCGAAATACACCACGTCAGCAACGACTGAGTGGACCGAATGGAAATATCCGAAACTGAACAAAACGCTTGCAGGCGACGATGTGGCCCTGGTGGCGGTTGAATCTCGACTAACTGTGTGTGGCCCCGGTCGCGGTTGAAACTCGACTGACTCGGTGTGGTGCGTGTGTACACCTTGACGGTTGTGACTCGACTGGTCAGTTAAAGGCAAGAAAAAGTTCATCGCGGCGGGGCAGTGGAGTCATAGCTAAATAATCTCACTGCCACTTACTCGGAACTTGAGAGAGGTTGCTATACTTGCATAGGGAATTCGGTTCCAGCGAATCCTCGCCGTATACGCCGAGTTGGATTCGTTGGTTGTGTATACAGGGAAATTGGTTTTGGCGGCGTAGCCAAGTATGATCAAGGGTCTTGATCGTTGTGATCGTTTCGTGGAAAATTAGCTGTCTCTTGGTTGCAAGAAGTATAGTTTAAGGAGGAAATGAACCGAAGTGGTTTTTGGGGAAAATGCATACGGTTTGATTGTAGGGAATTGATGTGGTTTTAGATCTTTTAGATAGAAAAGGAACCGAAATGGTTTTCGGGGGAAATTGGAATTGCTTGGGTGCAAGCGAGGGATATAATTCAGATAGAGATTTAACCGAAGCAATTTCCGGTAAATGTATGCGCGTCGGTGTAGTTGGTGGTGATGATTAATGTTCCGTTGTAGGTTTGAATATGCGTTTTATTACGGCATATGAATTTCCGGGGAAATTAAGATTGCTTGGTCGCAAGGAGGGAATATGACTTAAGTAAAGAATTGACCGAAGCAATTTTGGGAAAATGTATGCGGGGATGATTTAGAATGTATTCTGTTGAATTGTATTCTGGTGGAAGTTTTGGGAAATGCCTTTCATTGCGGATTGGGAGATGGATTCTTGCTAGTACAACCTCATCGGCACATGCGATTTAACACAACAAGATTCAGCATCAGAAATAAAAGTGGATGCCTTCGATAACCATTTAATTGATAACGAACGCTTCATCAGTTGTATGACATCAGCGGGATATTTTGATGCAATTTAGTCCAGAGTGTAACACGTAACCAAATAGACCACTTTCTCATGTACAAAAGGCACCACTCAAATATCCTTGACGTAACCTCATATAGGGGAGCAGATTGCGACTCCGATCATCTTCTAGTAATGGGCTAAATCAAGAGTCGGCTCGCAGCAAACCCACATGGGTAGTCACGGGAGACGAGCAAAAAGTCGACATTGATAAACTGAAAGACCTGCGCAAAAGGGTCACAGATCAAGACGAACTAACGAATAGATTTAGCATCCTAGAGAATGGGAGCAGTGAGGAAGAGGAAACCAATGACGTGGACACTAAATGGACGTCGATCAGAGAACCAATCAAACAAACAGCCCAAAACGCCTCAGAGTGATCCACTTAAGAAAGATATGATGAAGTCAACGCAGAAAGATACGCGACAATTCGAAAAGAGACAACGAGACTTTTCAAACGCAAAAAACGCGAATGGGAGAAGACTCGGGTCGAAAAAATCGTAGAAAATGCCAGAGCAAAGAATATCAGAGATATGTATGTCGGCATAAATTCAATTAGAAATTTCCACGGAGGGAAAATAATCCGAGACACGAACGGCTGTCTGGTGACAGAAACAAACAATATCGTGACAAGATGGTAGTACTTTGAAAACCTGTTCAATGTGTGCACCCATCAACCACAAATAAACCTACCTGACGTACATACAGCCGAGCCTCAGATCCCAGAGCCCTCTTTCGACGAAGTTGTAGACGCAATAAATCGATTGACAAACAACAATGCTCCCGGAATCGACTGCATACCGGCAGAGCTTGTGAAGTATGGAGGAGAGGCAACTACTCGAAAGATCCACCAACTCATCAAAACAATATGGGATAAGGCAGTCACTCCGGTAGAATGGAAAACCTCAATACTCGTCCCCATTTTCAAAAAGAGCGACAGATCTGACTGCGAAAAGTTCCCAGAAGAAATACTGGGAGATTACCAATGCGGATTCCGTAGGAACCGGTCAACAAGCGACCAATTGTTCACAATAAGGCAACTGCTGGAAAAGAATTGGGATTACGGAGAGACGGTTCACCAACTGTTCGTTGACTTCAAAAAAGCCTACGACTCAGTCCCGAGGCAAATACTCTACCATATTGTAGTTGAGCTGGGAATCCCGAAAAAATATGCCGCCCCCATTCAAATTGACATGAATGAAAACAAAGGGCGAGGTAGAATAGAAAACCACTTCTCAGAACCATTTGAAATCCAAGATGGACTAAAGCAGGGTCTCTCACCATGTCTTTTTAACCTTGTCCTCGCGTATGTCATCAGAAAGGTACAAGACGACAGCATGGCCGCATCATCCCTAAACCGGGCCACACAAGTGCTCGCATATGCGGATGACATCCACGTTTTGGGCGATAATCTAGAAACTGTAAGTAAAAACAGTGAAATCATCATACAAACGACAGAAGGGGTGGGCCTAGAAATAAACAAAGACAAAACGAAATACATGATTATGACGACAGCAGGTGGTCCTCAGGGAACACATATAAACGTCACAGGCAAGAAAAAGTTAAAGAATTTAAATATCCCGGAACAGTACTGACGGCTAGTAACGAAATGTCAAAGGAAATTATCAAAAGACTGCACTCCGGCAACGGTAGTTGGCACGCAGTCAGTAAACTGCTGAAATCCAGACTGTGTCACATAGCATAAAGCTCCGTGTCTATAGAACCATAATCATGCCGATTGTTCTATACGGATGCGAAACATGGAGTCCCACAATACGGGAAGAAAACAAATTCCGCGTATTCGAGAATAAAGTTTTAAGGGGTATCTTTGGAGGAAAATATGACGAGGAGGCAGGACAATGGAGGAAACTCCACAACCACGGATTGAAAGAGCTATACCGCAAACCTACAATAGTGAGAGTAATAAGGTGGCGAAGATTAAGATGGGCCGGACATGTGGCGCGAATGGACAACGATAGGACTGTGCACAGAATTCTTGACGGTAGACCAACGGGAAAGAGACCGGTAGGACGGTCGTGACGGAGATGGGAGGACAATGTTAGGTTTGACCTTGAGGAGATCGGATCGGCTGGTCAAGCGTGGAGAGTGCACAGGACAGGGAACGATGGCGGAGTCAAGTCGGTGAGGTCATGATCTTCCGGGTTCCTACAAGCCAATAAATAGTAAAATATAGTAAATTCACTCCAGAGTCCACTTAGGTCGAAACTCAACAAGCAAATATATTTGAAAGATTAAAATCGCTGAAGAGTGTGCAAGTATCATCAGGAATACTACTGTTAAGTTAAGCATTATCATTAAAATAAAACACTGTAGCCACGTTTCATATTTACGCATTACTTGTTCATTTAAGAGTTTACCTTAAAGTATTATAACTTACGCGTTGTTATCAATTCCCTTAGGCTAAGTTCGTTTCATATGGCATCTCAAAATATCGCACATCATTACGCGAATACAAATTATCTGCATTCAATATTACAAGTATTCCTTCATACAATGCCATTATTTTATGACGATTCACAATTCGACGGCAATTATCTCAGCAGATAATTACCATTTTCCGAAACGACCTCGATGCGCACTTTTTTTTTGACACAGGCAAGGAGGATTTCCAATAAGGGTTTTTCCCAGATACAGCCGCGGCAGCATCGACTGTATGGACACATGAAACGAACAGAAGAGCATAGTAATTAAGAGATTGTTGCGACCCGTCACTTTGACGTGGATAGAGAATGTATATCCGTTTGATGGGATAATGCTCGGCGCCATACGAGTTGGATAATTTATTATAGGTACAGAGGAAGTAATCCTGTTTTTTCCTATTGTATTTGTTAGATAGTAAGTTTCGTTGTTTTAGAATTTTGTATATAAGGAAAATATTTTTGAGAATAAATGTCTCATTCTCTCTGCGATCGTCGAAGTGTGTAGACGCGTCCTACCACTGCTTTTGAAAAACAAAAGAGAAAAGAAAAATTAAAAGAAAACACGTGTGCGCGTGCAGACATAGATGTGTGACCGTCATTAGGAACGGTCTGTGGCCGAACAATAGTGTATCGTGTATAATATTAAGTGGAAAATTTTGTGAAATTTTTGCGCGACATTTTAAAATTTAAGTAAAATTGGTAAACCAATACATAAAATCAGCGACCGCATCCGGAGTTTGCGTTCGCAGATGCTGGTCAGCGGCCCCAGTACTGCCGAGCTACCTAAAAAACGAAAGAAAAAAACAGCTCACAGTCCTCTGAACGCACCGAAGAAAGTAGCTACAATGGCTACTCAACTAACAACGGAATACCACAAAAAATACGATGACGCGATGGAAACAATAAGGATACTAACAGCCCAAATGGAACAACTACAAGAAAAAATTCGCTCTCTTCAAGCGCAAACCAAAACCAATGTCGACGTCCCCATGAAGGAAGTTCCTCCCCAACCCATCTCATTAACATTCAACAATAACCCATCATCATCGAATATCTCGCCACCGCCCCAAGATACCCACAAACCAGAAGACCACTGGCAAACAGTTGGACAGAAATCTACAAATAAGGTGAGACCACCCCCAATTTACATTAAAAATCCTAATAGTACCAAAGAAGTCATCAAGACGCTTGAGAATGCCCTTGGACACAGAAATTTTACCACGGACTCAAAAGGATCTTCGATCTCTATCAAGACGATGACTCTAACGGATCACGACATGGCAATAAGAAAACTCTCAGAGAACAAACACGAGTTCTTCACATTCCAGCATGCCCAGATAAAACCAAAAACATTCATCATAAGGCACATTGATCCAGCATGGACTACCGAGGAACTTACACTCGAAATCTTGAGGATATGCCCGTCAATGAAAATCCACAGATTGGACTACTTTCAAACCCCACACATGAGGGAGAATAATATTAGGAGCTTGCGAATCATACAGATCCCACCGAACGGTGATGTCACCCAACTTAAACAAATAAAATATTTGTTCACACACAAAATCACGATCGAGGAGCCACATAAACAGAGCATTCTCCATTGCAAAAGGTGTCAAGGATCAGGACACCTAGCAGTTGCGTGCCACCTAAGTGCACGATGCGGAAAATGTGCCGAACAGCATATACCAGGAGAGTGCAAAGTGAACCCGCCTGGCACAGAACCATCAGTAATTCAGCAAACAAACGCCGATGGATCAACATCCACGAAAAAAATTACCATAACTTGCTGTAACTGCGGAGGCCCACATCCAGCTAGTTTTTCACAATGCCCCGAAAAGCTACGGATTCTGGAGAGACGTTCGTTACACACGGTAACTAATACGGCCAAACCAGCTGCAACGAAACCCTTATCACCACAACCATCCCATCTCAGGGGGTCAGGAACATCATATGCAGAAATTACGAAAAGTTCCCGTAGCTGCCCGAAATCTCAACAACCCAACCCCAACGTTCTCAACCTGGATATCTTGGGATACATCAGGAGTCTGGAGACACTACTACCAACCTTAAAACACAGTTCCGAATTGGAAAAAAAGGTCAGATCTTAAATTTAATAACTTCCCACATCCTTTCCCTTAACGTATAACTTAACCCTTATCTGCCTCAACTCAGAGTCCATTTATTCCCACACCCGTAGACAACACCTCCGACTGTTTGTTGAAAAGTTCTCCCCAGATATTCTTCTGCTTTCAGAATTTTGGCTGAAATCCACTTCTCGAGTCTACATACCTAATTACACATTTGTGTCCAACCCACGAACCTCTGGCCCTCATGGAGGTACGGGAATCCTAATACATAAAAAATTCCAATTTGCTGAGATTAGATTTGCTAATATAACTAGTGTCGAATACACGGCTGTTAAACTTTTCTGCCGAAATAATAAAGTACTGGTCTTGTCCTCCATATACATTCACCCTTCTCGTGAACCAAACTTCCCTAGTGCAGACATCTCACAAATAATCCAACAGTCTCTGCCAGCACCTTTCATAATAGGAGGAGACTGGAACGCACGACATACTGCATTTAATGACATCAAATGCAACAAATACGGCTGTCAACTCCTTGATCTCCTCCGACTTCATCCATATGTCTACGCAGACTGCCCGTTGCAACCTACTCGAATTTGCAGCTCAACCAAGTCAACAATCGATTTCTTCCTAAAGTCTACAGATAGCTATTCATCTAATCCTCCCACAGTGTCCTTCACATTCCCTTCGGATCATGGCTCTGTCCACACCTCGGTTCAAATCCCCTCGCTTGAACCACTCTACACTCTGAATCCTATTCCAAATTTCACCAAAACAAACTGGAAAAAAGTCAATAAGGATATTGCTGCTAGCTTTTCAAAATTTTCTTTACCGGAATCTTCTAACCTGCCCCCTACACAAATTGACCAAGCAGCGGCCCAAATAGAGCAAATACTGGGAAATGCTCTCTTCAGCCATACTCCCACTATCGTTCCTCATAATCACTTAGGAAAACCCCTACCCAACCTACTCACAAAATTATTACGTATAAAAAAACAACTCCGACGAAAATTGCACACTAGCTACTCACCTTTTATTAAACAACAGATCCAGCTATTGACCTCCCTGATAAATGGACAACTAAAAGTTTTCACTAATCAGACCTACACATCCACCTTAAACAGTATCAAACCAAATCGCGATCTATTTAAAAACATAAACAGACTAACGGGTCGCAAACTCAAGCCTCGAACAGATTATCTTATTCACCCAACTAATAATAACATCGTCCAGTCGGACACTGATATAGCAAACTGTCTCGCTGAACATTTCTGCAAAGTCCATAAGCAAAACGATACCCTCCCAGTAACAAATTTCCACGATACAGTGAACGATTACATTCCACGCTCACTGGAGCCATCCCTCACACCAGTTATTACTGAATTCACCCAAAGCAATAAAGCATCACACCCCGTAGGAATCGACACATTCCTAAGCCTTGAAGAACTATCCGAAGTCATTACTTCACGTAACAATAAAAAATCGACTGGCCTAGATGGAATCCCTAACCTCCTATTCAAAAGACTCCACCCAGGCAACTTGCTCCCGATCCTCGTTCTTCTCAACCACATAATAAACGCTTCACATTTCCCTAAAAGTTGGAAAACAGCGGTGATCGTCCCTATTAGCAAATCTGGGCCCTCCAAGCACCCGGATAACTTCCGTCCGATATCGCAGCTAAACTCGCTTAGCAAGATTCTTGAATGTAAAATCTACAAAAATCTTCTCTCATTTGCCAGGGATAACTCCCTCATTCCGAACTCTCAATTTGGCTTCCGCTCACAACACTCCACTTGTCATGCTCTCTTAAAACTGACACATGATGTGACGACCCACCTCCAAAACCAATCCCCAACGGTATGTGTCTCCCTAGACATAGCTAAAGCATTCGACTGTGTCTGGATCGCAGGACTGTTATACAAACTTCATTCAATGTATGGATTAAACATCCACTCCACAAAACTTCTCGCTTCTTACCTCTCTGATAGAAAGTTCATGGTGAAAATAAACTCAACTCTCTCGACACCTTATAGCATAACCGCAGGAGTTCCTCAAGGGTCCATCCTCGGCCCACTACTATACCTTCTTTATACATCAGACGCACCGCAGCCACTGTTACCCAATACAACAATGCTCAACTATGCCGACGACACTTTAATTTATTCAAGCAACAAGCTTGTCAAGGAGGCAAGAAACTGTATTAACAGATATCTCCCAATCCTGTCAGCCTACTTTACCAAGTGGAGAATTCAACTAAATCCAACCAAAACTCAGCTCATAGTTTTTAAAGGCAGAAACGCTAGTTGTACAAACAACACTATTCGCTGCCATAATAAAATCAGAATTAAAATAAATAACAATATAATTAAACCCTCCAAAACCTTAAAGTATCTAGGTATAACCTTTACCAACAATCTGTCATTCTCCGCCCACATTAAAAATACGATTCGTAAAGCCACAACCCAACTGAACCTCTGCAGAAAAGTCATGTACAAACCGAATGGTCTCTCTCCCAAAGTCAAATCACTTATCTACAAACAAATAATCAGACCCACTCTCACATATGCATGCCCGATATGGTACCATATCACACCCGCCCAAATGGAGAAGCTACGCATTTTCGAAAGGAAATGCTTCAGACTTATCACTGGCCTCAACCGACATCCTAACTCCCACAAATATTACAACAGTAGTTCTCTCTACTATGCCGCTAATATTGAACGTATAGATCGACGCTTCCTCGAGCTGTCCATCAAATTTATCGAAAATCTTCCCAATAATCCCAATCCGATAATAAATGCGCTCACATCGACTCCGTCAGACAACCGAACTGCCTACCCGAACTGTCTCCACACCAGAACCCTCTTCACCTCTGGCAGGTTGGTCAACAACTCCAATGAGATCGTATACCACAATACTGAACTCTCACCTCACCAGTTTAAATATTGTAATATACAACCCTTCTCTAATATCTTGCGTTTCAACGACCAATCGGAAAGTGTTCCCCCAACCCATATCCCCGACTCATAGTACCCACCCTAACCCAAATTCCACCCATCAACCACTATACCTCCCGCCCCACCCTATTCTAACTTATTGTAATAATAATAGATTTAATAATTAGATAAGCTAGGCTAAGCTAAGTTAAGTTAAGTTAAGCAAATTAGTTATAGGTTAAGTAAATAATTATATCCTGGTTTTCTGACCTTTTCCAGGAAGCCCCACTTACTCCTATCTTGTCCACCCATGAAATATATAACTTTATAATAATGTTTGAAAAATGTACTAGCAAGTATGTGTAAACGATTAAAGCTAAGATAATTATAAGATATCTGTATTACTTATTGTAACAAATCATTTATGGTCAATAAATACAGAAATGTAAAAAAAAAAAGAAAAAAGAGAATAAATGTGATTCTACACTCATCTGTTAAGACGTAAACATCTCGTATTTTCATTTGAGGTTCACCGCTTTTTTTTGCAGATTGCAAACAAAAAATTGAAGGATTGCTCGATCGGCTGTTGGATCGCCAACGATTGAATCACGCACAAGTTAAAGAGCTTTGGCGTATTTAAATAAATAATAATAAATTACGTCACGGGTTTATGTGCCCTGACGCCCTTTTGTCAGATAGGAGTAATAATATTCAAAAGAGGAAGGTCAAAGGAGGCCCTATACCTCTATAACTAATAAACAACTACCTCATTTTGAGTCCCCAGCACCAATAGTCAGGTTTTAGCGGATTGGTATGTTGTCCAAGTGTTCTGCCGAACACTGTTTACCGCAGAGAAAAGAATATACCAACGGAGTGCACACAGTACAAAATTGAAACTCAGAAGGAATTATTATTTTTCGTTTTAAATTTTCTTTATCAGAAGGTACACAATCGTTTGAATGTTCGCAATATTACAATTTATGGTGATAAGACACATCCGCTCTGGGGTTCATAATATAATTTTTTTTTATAATTTAATACTATCGTTCGACGGTCATGATGTAATGTTCTTGCTAGGTGTTTGTGGCAAAACAAATCACTAAGTACATCTTTCAAATTTCAACCGCTAGATTACACACTCGACGTTACTTTTAACCTTTCACAAATTCGTATCATGGACCGACCTCCTCGTTGGGTTTTCAGTGACTGTATCCATCGTCCTCCTCGGTCGGGTTCTCTCTGTTCGACCATTCGATATAGACTAACTGTCTCTATCTATAAAATCCCATTCGAACTTCTCATCCCCGCATCTGCAAAAGAAACCATCCAATCTGCAAAGAAAATGTTCCCACCATGAACCTGTGGGGAGGAAGTATGTACCAGCATGGGTACTTAGTTCACTTCCTCCTCCATCAATCAAAGCTATGTTCATTCGTCGTTCCGCCGGACACAAAAAAGGCAAACCACCAACAGAAATCGGCAACGCAGCGTACACAACAGAAAAAGAAGTAAAACACACGCGATTCTTAATTAATTTTTTTATTTTATTTCACTTCAGATAGAACACCGAACTCATTAATTTACACTTGACAGTCAATTTTTTTAATTACTTAACGACGCGGGATTAATGTTATAAAACGCCACTGCGACTTCGCTAAAATAAACCCGACTTCAGGACATTTATTTACGCTTCTCCGCTGGTGGCGGAGAGCGGGAGTGAAGTGACCAGCGTGGTCAAAGGATGGAATAAGACTCAGCGATCGTCATCTCATGCGGAGATGATTTCGCGGAGGAAGAGAGAGAAAAACTTTTCTCTTAAGGGTGTGACCACTAAGAAAATGCGATCTTTTTGGTGCAGAGGTATATGTGCGCGATCGAACAGATTCAATGTAATTGCACGTGTTCGAAAGCAGTGGAACGACGAAACAGGCAGGCGGCAAAGACAAAAGCGAAAAATGACCAAATGGGCCGTTGGTAATGCGGGTCATTGTTTACGCGATGCCTCGTCGCTATTTTCGACGTCGGGAGAAAAAGGTGCTAAAAGGAAATTTGATGTTTATGGCATCTCTGGCTGCAGTAGAAACCGGGTTCATGTTTGCATTAAGAAATGCTGGAGAATTTGGTTTCAGCGTCTATTGCGCTAATTATATGCAGCTGTTTGGCTTGTTTGTTGATAAGACAAACAAAAAAGGTTGCCAGGCAATGTGTATGAAAAGGTATATGACGCGGCTGGGAAAATAGACGGCGCGATATTTATGGTCCGTGTCATGACGGTTACATTGAATGCAATCCGAATTATTTTATTTACAGGAATTCATCTAAGGGAATTTGACTGGCGACTTAGATGCCGAAATTGATTGGAAATTCCTGGTAAGTTAATGAAGAAATCTTAAGGAGCAAAGGTATGCGAAGAGAATGCATGAAGGTAAGTTTTCTTTACAGGGACTTAAAGATCATAGATTTGATCTCTTAAATGCGTGCAGCATTTTTAGGTACTAATACTGTTGTATTAGTAAACTAAAGGGAGTTGGGTAGTAGTTATGGGGGTTTTTCAGGTAAGTAGACCGTAGGGTTTGGCGGAACCGCAACAAATCCATCATTCTCCTTTCCGTGATCCTTATCGGAATCTTGTTCCTTTGCTGGACGATCGATCGTACCGCCGCTTAATTTTCGATCTTTTCCGGGGATTTGTTTATGTTCCCCATCTGGCCCAAGACAACGAGGTTCTTGAGCGCTTCAGATGGGTACAAAGGAACCGTGAGATCGGTATAGTTTCTTTGTTAGCGGCGGCGAATCGCTATCCTTTGTGTGCACAAGTGTGCCTTTTAGGTTTCGGGTCATGCTGGGAATTTAGGTGCTAATTGCTATTAGCTACCAGCGGAGACATTCGTTATTTGGTTTGTTTACCGAAGAACGCGCTCAATGGGTGCAATGCATTGATGCCTTGAATGGGTGCGCTGGCTTGGAGGCGTTGAATTGACGCGTCGAATTGGATGCGTTAAATTCAATATTAGAGACTTCTGAACGTTTAGTTCGATGGATTTCTGCTATTGAATTCAATGTTGGTATGTGAAATGTTACCTTCTGTTTCAGGTGGGAGTAAGCACTTTTGGGACACGTGTCTGTGTGCACGTGTAATGGATAAAGGTGAGTATGGTCCTTGGCGGAGAGGCCATCTCAACCTATAGTGGGATGTGTGGTTCGTACAACCGCCACAAGATCGGTTTAGCAATTAGACAGATCAAGACCCATCACGATTATTTCCAGCTTTCGTCTACAATAAATCTGAGTTCATCTAATTTAGATAATTGCTTGGACTCAATATCTTCCGATTAATCGGTGGCACTTGTTTATTACTTGGGATATGGGAATTACAATCTATCTAAGCAACTTATGCTTACACAAGTGTCCATTCGCGGTCAACGATACTTTTATATATATTATTGATATTGTTTCTGCGTAATTGTTTCTTCTACGAGTTCTACTATTGTCACAGTAAAGGGTGGTTGCCTTTTGTGCCACCATATAGTTTTTCCAAATGATTTGTCTTCTTATGCATTTCGGGTTTTATGAATTTTCCCAGGCACCCATAAACAATTTGGTGTGCTGATTAAACACAAATTGTTTCAGCTTAAGTGAATTCATTCATTATGAAGCACTTCGCCCATTAGGTGAGTATTTGGGGCTGGTACTTTTGGGTATAACAATGGCATTGAATAAGCTTCCTTGGCCGATTTGTGTAATACAGTGCTGCCTTTAACGCCCTATGTAAATATGGTAAATGAGTTTCTATACGCTTTGCAAGCAAAATCAACGATCAAGTTTCCCTCTAGTTTATTAGGGAAACTCACACATGAGCACTTTTCCTGTTAAGATATCTCCACCATCCAGTTGAACAACGAATTTATTCATGTACTCAAAATTGAAAGTTCGTTGGCTTTGATAATGCAAATGCTGTTCACCCACTGTGTGGGGAATTTGATTTCCACTATGAGTTTCATTTTGGTTGGAGAAACCTCGGCGGATATCCATGTCATTCCCAACTATGGTTTCATAAAACTAAGACATGAGAGATAAAACGTAAGATCTGAGAATGGGTGAGGCGACGAACGAGATATATTTCAATATGAGAGGTGTTGGAAGTCAAGTCGATGAATCTAGAGTTTGAGTTAACATTAGGGAGCATACATAAGAAGTTTAGAGCGTATAAGCTATAAGAGGAGTCGTGGCCAATAGATACAAGAGACGATGGCAACATGAATTATAAAAATTAGTTTCGAGGCAAATGCGCAGCTTATGAAGAGTCGGTTAGTGAAGCATATGCCGAAATCCCTTAACACCTCAACGGCGTTTTGGTTAAGGATATTCATTAGGGACCTGCTTGTGGAGGCAAGTCATCGGATTTGTGCCAGAATGGAGCACCAAGAGAAAATACCGGAAAATGACTTTTTCGCATTTTTGTTTGATTTTCTGGTCATAAAAAACTTTCTGTGTTTAATGAAGACATTGCAATTATTTCTAGTTTATTTGTATTGGATATACAATTGATACTTTTGGCAAACTGGTCTTTTATGTAAATTGGTAGCTTCAAAGTACAATGATTTTCGACCAGTCTAAATTGCATCAGAAGGCATTTACAGCTAGTGTTTATTATTCATAACCCTTCATTTTCTTGTCCTCTGTGTGCGATATATATATACGAGGGTTGCCTTTTATATATCGGGATTAGAGAACAAAAACAAATATTGATCATCGAAAATCACTTTATTGTTTTTCAAAATATTCCCCATGAAGATCTATACACTTTTGCATGCGTTTGAACCAATTGTCGAAGCACTTTTGCCACTCTGATTGAGGTATCTCCAACACATGCATTCTGAATGCAGCAACCGCTTCTTCAGGTGTCGGAAAACGTTGACCTCTCAGTTTGTTTTTTACGTACGGGAATAAAAAGAAGTCATTCGGTGCCAAGTCAGGACTATACGGCGGGTGACCCATCAAATCGATGTTTTGGGTGCTCAAAAATGCAGTTGTCGCAGCCGATGTGTGAGAGCTCGCATTGTCGTGGTGAAGAGTGATCCGTCTTCGGCGGTTGGTTTTCCTGATTTCTTGGAAGACAACTGGCAAACAAATGGTTGTGTACCACTCAGAATTGACTGTTCTGCGTTGTTCTAGTGGTACGGTTGCGACATATCCAGTTTTTCCGAAAAAACAGGCGACCATTTGCTTGGAAGTGCTTCGTGCGCGAACAACTTTTGTTGGATTTGGCTCATCTTGAAACACCCAGACAGTCGAGTGCTGTTTACTTTCGGGCTCACACGCGTAAATCCACGATTCATCACTTGTCACGATGTCATAGACGTGTTTCGAAGCACCGCGACCGTATTTTTTGAGCATTTCTTTCGACCAATTGACACGAGCCTTTTTTGGCCGATTGACAAATTGTGTGGGATCCAACGCGAACAAATTTTTTTGACAGTCAAATGTTTATGCAATATTGAATGTATGCTGGTCCCACTAACGCCTAAGGTTGTCTCAATCTCACGATAGGTCACATGACGATCTTCCAATATCAGTTCGCGCACAGCATCAATGGTTTTCGGAACAACAACTGATTTTGGACGCCCTTCACGAAATTCATCTTGGAGTGAACTACGACCACGATTGAATTCACCATACCATCGATAAACACTGGTCCTTGATGGAGCTTCATCGCCAAAAATTGAATTAAGTTCATCCATGCACTGTTGCTGAGTTAATCCACGCCGAAAGTTGTAAAAAATAATCGCACGAAAATGTTGACGATTTAATTCCATTTTTGGGCCGAGATGAATCTTTTACGTTACTGTAAACAACACAAATAGCGCTCGTATGTCAAAACGTTCTGAGTGCGTATAACCTCAAAAATGTCCAACTTTACGACAGAGCTGTCAATTGCCGGATTGCAACACTAGGGTTGCCAAATCCCGAAACATAAGAGGCAACCCTCGTATTTATATATATATTTCGACATGTTAAATTAATAGATCATTATTAGATTGCAAGAGTAACACTACGCTAAAGATAACATAATGTTTTTGGCTGGTCTTACATTCATACAGCTACGAAGTTGGAACAATAACCATATGTTTAATCTCCACAATTAACTAAATTAACAGTCTGTCTAAGATTTCTCAGTGACATATTGATAATTAATGGTTGGCAACAAATATGCACATCGTTAATTAACAAAGTAGGAACCTCAAGAAACTGGCAAGGTATTGATCTACTCTAGTCCAGATTGTGCCTCATAGCAAAAGTACGGGAATTATGTTTGCATTTAATAATAATATTTTACATTTAAAAGATGTTTCCTAAGTAATAAGCACAATTCATTATATTGAGACATCTTCTCGTGGCAGACAATTCATTTGCCGTAATATTACAAGTCCATAATTGACCTAATTCCAACAATAACATTTAGTTTTACCACAACAATTGCAAGTTGTCAGAAAACTTAAATCCAACAATGCTTTCGAAAACATGCCCCAGTTATGGTTAAACACAACCGATTGCTTTATTATTCAATTATTTTTAGCTGGAACGCAACTTGTTATCAATTCGATCTTTAAACTTTTGTGGTGATTGTTTCTAGTAGAATTAAAAGTGCCGACGATTATAGACCACACGCTTTCCTTTACTGACGCCCGCGAAACATGCTCCAGAATGTCATCGCGCTGAAGTCCCACAAATGAATGGGCGTATGCATAGAAAACTTTTTCAATTAAATTCGATCAGATATTGAAATTTTTGAAAACTTTTAATCGACTGCATCCTACAGTGATCCCATTTCTGTGTGCTTACAGACGCAAACTTTTATATAGCACTTCAACCATAATCTCAGGCGCAGCCTGAAAGCAAAGCCAACAATTGCCCACCATCAAACTTTTTGCATATATATTTGATAGCGCCTCACACGCTTGGGGCCATGTAAATTTATAACATACTTTTTGCCTGAGATCAATCTTTTTGTTTTTCTTGGTGTGAACGAAATGTCCATCGTCACTCAAGAGAGGAGTCGTCGTAACACAATATGATATACACGTAATGTAATTGACACTCTTTGGAGCACTTAGTTGGTGAGATGAATGACTCCCGAAGAGGTGCGCGAGCCTTTATTTTTACCCATCGCCTGCTTGAAAAATCATGATTTCATTTACGATATCATTGAGCTCCATCCGGTAGGGAACCCGGTGTGGGCAGTTTCCTGTTTTTGTTTGTTTTAAAAGTGTCTATGCAAAACGGACAAAGTAATGCGTAGAGTTTACCAATAAATTCAACGTTTCGTGTCTGAATAAAGCCAATGTCGTAGCAGTCTAACAAGAGCCTTCCCAGATGAATTCCATAACTTACTACAATTTTATGGAAATAAATAGCGAATTTATTGCCGAACTGCTGGAATAGTCACACACATTTGTAGAGCCTATAATACGAATATCCTTCATAGGACATTTCGTCCATAGAGATTATCTATACCAAAACCACAGATAGAATAAGATCCGACAGTCTAAAGAATTGGTGTTGTTTTTTTTTTATTTATTTCCAATACAATTACAGATTTTACTTAAGCCTAAATGTTAAATTTTATTTCATACATAACATTCTTACATTAACTTACTGGCTCTTTGCTGCACTTTAAATTATACAATATAAATTTTTTGCTTTTTTCTTGTGTCTTTCGACGTACGATGACTTTTTCTTTTTTAAAGTATTATAATAATAAATGTGTCCATGTGTATGAAGTATTCCTCTTTAAATTTGTGCTTTTTTTGTGAAATATAAATTTTCAATTTTTCTAATTTTTGTGTTTGTTTAGTTTGCTGGCAAAAATTGAAAAACGAAACAAAACGTACAAACATAAACAATAAATAAATAAAAATATAAAATAATTAGGAGTTTGCAGTGGGGAAGGCAAGCGCTGCGCCTGAGACGCATACTATGTTGTGAGTCGTATAGTGCTCTCTTCGTTATACCAGGGTGGGCTGAAAAGTTTCCGAACTAACAAAGATACAAGACATTTTTTCATAAAATTTATTTTTATTTTTCTACATACTATCCTTGCAACTTCCATCTCTCTAACCCGTCCAAATAGTACTCTGCGTTTTTTTTCTGCAAAAAAAAAATCACGAAGGTTTTTGCTTTTTATGGAGCCGATTCCCCCTTGCAGTCCACTGTTTTGACTGTATTTTTGCCAAAGTATTTGCCAAAACTCGGATTTATTACGCCTAAACTCCGCCAACAGAGCGTTGGAAATGTTCATTCGAACACATTGTTGGTCTAACGTGAGCAAACGCAGCACCCAACGCGAGTTATGGTATTATTCATTTGACGAAATCCCTGTCCTCCGAGCACAATTTTTAGATTACGGAACAAAATGAAGTCGTTTGGGGCTAGATCTTGTGAGTAAGGCGAATGGGCAAGCAGTTCAAACCGTAATTCGTGGATTTTCGCGATGGCAATCGCTGAGGTGTGAGACGGCGCGTTTGCTTGGTGAAAAAGGATTTTCCTCTTCTGCAAATGTGGCCGTTTTTCCGCAAGTTCTGCCTTCAGTTGGTCAAGTAATGATCCTTAGAATGCTCCTGTAATGGTGTTTCCTTTTTGAAGATAATTGTTGCGGATTCGCCCTTAACACAACCGACGAATTCGCAATTAAAATTGTGGCATCACCTGAATCAGTTATGTGTCATCACCGAAGCAATGTCAGCAATCAGCTGACATTTTCTCTTTGAATTAATTCTGTTGGTTGTCAAAATGACAACCACTTTTCGTTTACGTTATGTTAATTTCTCTTCTTTGCTCAACCTTGAGATCAGCGACACGCTTTATTGTAAATCCTTTTTAATCGAGAAATAAAACCACAAGTGTTAACAAGAAAAACAACTCGTATCATTATTCCCGCTTTGGATGAAGACATTTGTGGAATTAGCGGCTTCACATCTAGGTATTCTTTTACTTTTAAAATATTTATCTTTATCAGTGATCTAGAGTAGGAAGCAACGTCGCTGCACATCAAAGGAGCACCGTTTTCTGAAAACAACACCGCCAGGAGACACCATAGTGTTCCTGATCTTAAAGCATCCAACGCCAGGAGACCCCACCGTGTTCAAACCGCGTGTGTTCAGCGCTTGTCTGATACACAAATCTCTTTTTGGCCAGGAGACACCATCGTGTTCCTGACCGCGTGTATTCAACGCTTGTTAGATATACAATAATCAATTAAGATAACTCCATGACTATCTCAAAAACAGTCGCCATAACTTTCCCAGCCGAAAAAAAAAAAACAGTTTTTACTTGTTTTGGAGCCGATTCCCTCTTTGCAGTCCACTGTTTTGACCGTATTTTTGTTTCAGGCGTATAATGGTGTATCCAAGTATCATCAACAGTAACTAATCAGCGCCAAAACTCGGATTTATTACGCTTAAGCTCCGCCAACAGAGCGTTGGAAATGTTTATGTGCCGGTTCTTTAATACATTCCCAAAGAACCGCCCATCCTCTTAAATTAACCACCTTCCTCTTTCCATGCAAACCCATAGTACTTACCTGCAATTAGGGGCAGCGTAAGCTCCCCTGCAGCATCATACCTAAAAGGAAAACCTACCCGATGGCATCCACACATTCTGAATTTCCCTGGTTCATGTTCCATGAACCAGTTCATCTCCTATCGGCTCAGCCTGTCTTCAATTACGATAAACAAACGCTGGCCAGCGTATTGCTGACATATTCTTTCCATAGGTGACAATTGTATATCGCGCCTATACCCTTAGGTCCGCGACAGTTGCGACAATTCCCCGTTATCGGCTATCAACCGATCATGGAATTTGGGCATGGATAAGATCATCGTTTATGCAATCTTACCCATGCCATGCCTATGAAATCTAAATTAAACATACAGTATCTCACTGTGTTCGTTACTTACCCGCATATTAATTCAAACATATAGCCATCCAGCCTGACCCTTTGCCGCCGCCGATGAGGTTTTTGCTGACTTATGTCAACAAAATAATTTTCCTCCTTATGAACCGGAGCCATACGGCTAGATTGGATATTGCCTACATCGGTATTTCCAAGGAATCTTAGGCAAATACCATGACAACCCCTATGTATCATGGGCACATCATTTACATAATGTGTGCCACCATTTGATCTGTGAAATAGCGTTTTTGTTTACTTTGAAACAAAAATCTATTTCGATCACTGGCATACATCATCAACGATGTACGGGTACATCGCCGCAGCCCCCGATCATCGTACGCCCGTTTAATCAGGTGTCCGCCGATCATCGTCCTCATCGCAGGGCATCGTACTTGTCCTATACGGACACATGTACAATCCTCCCCTATCGATGCATTTCGCGGCCATTGAATCTGATCGAGGTGAGTTGCATCGTTGAGTCAGATCGTAACCACCGCGAAGCGTACACGTATCGGGGACGTGGCGTTTATCAGAGTCTAATTTCAACGGCTAAGAGTGTGCAATTTCTCCGCGACTAGTGTGAAGTGGCAAAATACGAACTGTTTCGGTGATCTACGGTGATACTCCTTCCTTGTCGAAGTCGGTGAAATTAAGAATATGTTTTGTGAGTTTGATTATTTGAGACAGATCGAGTATGTTTCTAAAACCCCGAAGATTTTTGGAATGTACTGAACCGTCAACTGGGGAATCTTCAGCTTTCGATCGTGTACAAGCAGTAAAGAAAAGTTAACCTGTGTAATACAAACTTATTCAATAGTTATATATATAGTGAGGAATAAAAAGGAGTTTAAGTGCACGAGAACTTTGTGGTTCCAGATCATCATTTGTGAAAATAGATTGAGAAGTAGCAAAATAAAGAGAACACCTAACACCAAAACAATCTAGTGTGTTTTTACCGTTCACTTTCCTTGGTGCTTCGATTTTTGTGCACGTATATTCAGCGGAACAATTGTTGGTGTTTCTGCTGAACCAGCGTCCGTATTGACCTGTGGCGGCTCTTAATACATTCCCAAAGAACCGCCCATCCTCTTAAATGAACTACCTTCCAAACCCACCATACCTACCTGCAATTTTGGGCAGCGTAAGCTACCCTTCATTCTCTTTCACCTGAAAGTTAAATCTCATTAAGGAATGCATCACGTTGAATTTTTCCGTTTATGAACTGTACCATATCTCCATCGGCTCGGCTTGTCAGCAATTATAATAGATAAATACTAGCTGGCCAGCGTAATTGTTGACATAGCCGAAGCCGATGGTTTCTTGCTACGGTTCATATCCATTTATTGCCCCAGTCCCAAGGTTCGCAACACTTGCGACCAATTTCCTTTGTCGGTTATCTACCGATCATGGGATTTGGGCACTAATATGATTGACGTTAGACAATCATAACCCAAATCATGCTAACGATGCTCCGGCCTGTAAAACAAACAATAGCTACCATAGCCTGGGTCATAGGCGAGCAAACCATCGGTTTGCTTATCGCCACGAAAACTCTATAGCCTACAATGGCATTAGCATGAACGCCTAAGTAAACACGATGTGCATATCATCGTGACCCTTGAAATAGCGTTTTTGTGTATCTTGAAGCAAAAACCTATTTCGTTCTCAGGCGCAGGTCATCAAAGATTTATGGCCCTCGAAATAGCGTTTCTGTTTATTTAAGACACAGAAACCTATTTCTCCCTTCGGCGATCTTTTTGCCATCGCATATCTCCATAATAACAATTCATTGCAGCAGCCCATGTTTATTTAGGTGCACTTTCGTCGTCGCCGATATCCAGGCTGAAGGGCAACGTACTTGAGCTATACGCACACAGACACAATCCTCCCCTATCGATGCAATTCGTGGCCATCGAACAGATGGATGTGAGTTGCATCATAATCTGAGTCAGAAGTCAATCTTTATAGAGGACAGTCGCGCCCTTTCAAGTATAATTTTTATCGCTTGCTCCGTCTCAATAATCAGTCAGTTTTTTTTTTTATCGTCTATCGAAGCACTCACTTCTTAGAGGAGTTGTGCACAGTTTTAAAAATCGAGTCGTTCTATCGGTGGAGTTGGTGTATTTTGAGTCCGCTGGACATCCGGCTAATTACTTTTATTGATGTTTTCGTGTGCACCCTAAGTGTCAATCGTCAATGTACTGTGTGCGTTTATTTATATTAAGTAGCCATATGAATTAAATCACTCTTGTGATTAAGAAAACAAATCTCATTATGCATGTAGATAAAATGTCGGAGTGTACCACAGTGTGAAACATGAACAATAAAAGTCAACGTAAAACATCAAGATATCCCGGCGAGTCTTTATTTTCCTGGTCCTTATCGGTCGTTGTAACAATTTCCAGATAACATCGGTGGAGTTTTTATCAACCCGTATCCTTCGGATATCACCATAAAAACTAACCACAGACCCACTAGCAGAAACTAGACACATTCACTCGAACACGTTGTTGGTCTAACGTGAGTAAACGCAGCACCCAACGCCAGTTATGGTATTGGATGTTTCTCAGCATTGAAACGTCCTCAGAAATAAAACCCAATTGAAATATTTCCTTTTTTATTTATTTTTTTCCGTTTGTGAAGGGCACGTCTCGTGGATATAATATTTGTTAGATCGTCTCCAAGCACTTATTCCAAGACTATTTTATTCCTACACTACTATTACAGTCACGTTTTTGTTTATCTGTTTCTGAATACTTAGTCTATCGTTCCTGATTACTTTTTACAAGACTATCATTCTTATACCACTATTGCAATCACCGTTTTGATTTCTTTGTTGTCTTTACCGCTCCCGAATGACGATCGACCGGCGACATTTTTCGAACATCTTTCATATAGCGCCGACTGGATACAGATCAACCACCCAGCTTCTGAAATTGTTGTCCTTGGCGATTTTAACGTGCACAATTCCGACTGGTTGTTACATTCTAACAGAACCGACGAGGTGGGGGAGCCAACGCGGGTGCCGGATGCCCGAGGCGATTATGCGAACACCCTGGATCTGTTTTTGACATCCGAACCGAGTATTTATACCGTACAGGTTTCTGCGCCACTGGGAAACTCAGATCACTGCTTGGTATTATAGCGTTAAGTAAGGATAGTGAAGAAGGTGAATTGAACACACGATGAAACGATTGAAAAGCGAAGCAGTGAAGCATCAGACTACTGACCGTGTTTAGAATTTGATTTCGAAACTCGACTATATTCCACTGATGTGAATTATTTTTGTTTATCGCTTGGTATACGGTTCTGATGTATTTTTCTTATTCGATTTTTCGTTCGTGTTCTTCACTATTTTTGCTTGTGAATTGTGTGTATCTGCTAGAATCGCTACACCACTCCCGCCGCAGTAACTTCGTTACGATCAGATTCGTATGCGGACGACGAACGAACGAGAGAGAGAAACGAGAAAACGTCGGAGGCTGTGCTCTATGCGGAAGTCGTGACCGTGTGTGAAGTTCTGCTTTACTATGGGAAGTGTATGCTATGCTGTGTGTACAGATCACGTCGTAGTCACCAATTATATAGCGTTAAGCAAGGATAGTGAAGAAGGTGAATTGAACACACGATGAAACGGTTGAAAAGCGAAGCAGTGAAGCATCAGACTACTGACCGTGTTTAGAATTTGATTTCCAAACTCGACTATATTCCACTGGTGTGAATTATTTTTTTGTTTTTTATGGCTTGGTATACGGTTCTGATGTATTTTTCTTATTCGATTTTTCGTTCGTGTTCTTCACTATTTCGCTTGTGAATCGTGTGTATCTGTTAGAATCGCTACAGTATCTGTCGCGCAAGCACTTACATATCAAGCGAATAACCGGCCTAGGCAGCTTCGTCATGTATGGAAGTATGGGGCTGCTAACTGGGACGATATGCGAGATTTCTTCGCATCCTTTCCATGGTCGGAGGTGTGCTTCGGAAACTCCGATGTTGACGCTTGCGCGGAGTCGGTATCAGAGATTATTCTTCTGGGGATGGAGATGTATATTCCACATTCCATCAAACGAAGTTCGTCTGATAAACCTTGGTTTGACAAAAAATGCGAGCTGATTACAGCGAGAGAGCTTTTAAGCAATGGCGCTCCAATCCCACCGATGTTAACAGAACAAATTTTGTTAGAATCAGAAACGCGTGCAACCAGGCGTTTGATACCGCGAAGAAGGCTCACAACGACAGGGTGATCAATAAGCTCCTTCGGTGCCCAACTGGCTCGCGCTCCTTCTGGTCATTGGCAAAAGCTGTCAGCGGTAACTTCGCATCCTCCTCTTTCCCTCCGTTGGTGACAGGCAGCGGAACGTTAGTCACGAATCCAAAGGATAAAGCTAATGTCTTCGCGAATTTATTTTCGGCGAATTCAAACCTCGAGCCGGGCATTTTGGAGCCTCCTGTGATCTCGCCGGTACGGTCTTCGATGCGGGATGTGAGATTTCGTCCGCGCACTATTTAACGTATTCTACGTGCACTGGATTGTAGGAAGGCAACCGGCCCGGACGGAATACCAGCAATAGTCCTTAAGAACTGTGCTCCAGAACTATAGACGCTTCTTGGCAGACTCTTCCGCTTATCTTATGCACGGGGGACCTCTCCTGCCTGCTGGAAAATCGCTCGAGTTCAGCCAATCCCAAAGACGGGAAAAAAGTGTCTCCCACAAAATTACCGTCCGATAGCATTACTGTCTATTTTATCTAAGGTAATGGAAAAAGTCATCAATACAGAGTTGGTTAAGTATTTGGAGTCCAACGGACGTCTGAATGATCGTCAATACGGATTCCGTGGCAGGCGGTCCACAGGAGACCTTTTGACACTTATAACCGATAATGGACATCTGTGATTGAACGGCATGGTGAGTCAAGGCCGGTCGCATTGGATATCTCCAAGGCTTTTGACCGCGTCTGGCACGGGGCATTGCTGAGCAAACTTCGTTCATATGGACTTTCACAACAGCTTTGCGACTGGACGAGGAGTTTCCTCGAGAATCGATCGATCCGGGTTGTTGTGGACGGCGAGTGTTCGGATCTGTATCCTGTTAATTCGGGGGTGCCCCAAGGTTCTATTTTGGCTCCAACCTTGTTCTTGCTTCACATAAATGATTTGTTGGAGACAACGGATAACAAAGTGTTCAGTTTTGCGGATGATAGTACGCTTGTTTTCTCCTTTTCGAGTGATCGGCCGATTGGTGCATCAACGTCACACCAGCTGAGATGTAGACAGATTGACTCTCTGAATCAGGATCTGGATAAAGCCCTGCAGTGGGGAAAGGCCAATCTTGTCGACTTCAACGCAACGATGACACAATATACAACATTCACAAAGAAAACTGGATCATCGATTCCACAGCTGATGATGAGTGGCCGGGCCCTCGAGGCTGGGGAATGTTTGAAATTGCTCGGCGTCACGGTCTGTGAGATTGTATCATGGCATAAACACGTGTCGAGCATCGCCGGATCAGCCTCAGGAAAACAGAGTTATCTTTTTAGAGCCAAGGAATATTTTACTCCGACCAAACTTCTTCTCCTATATAAATCCCAAATTAGACCCGCGCTCGAATATTTCTCTCATGTTTGGAGCTCGGCTCCTAAACATACCCTCGACTTACTTGAGAGCATACAGAGACGAGCGATCCACCTGATCAGGGACTCGGCGCTGACGTCCGTACTACAGTCGCTATCACAACGAAGCCGCCTAGCCGACCTCTGTCTGTTTTACAGATATTATCACGGGTGCTGTGCTTCGGAGATTCTTGGTATTGTTCCACGCAATTCGGCTAATATGCGCTCCACAAGACAATCCGACGGGTCGCACCCGTTTATGGTTCATCTCCCGACGGGGCGAACATCCCTGCATCAGAACTCGTTCCGTTACAGAGCGGGGAAGCTGTGGAATTCCATTCCCACGCGAGTGTTCCCGGAGCGTTACAACCTGCAGCTGTTCAAAAAAAACTGCAACAGTTATTTGATGGCATCTCGGGGCGCCCACTCGGCGCTATAGGTTCGCCTCTCCCGAGAGAAGTCTAATAAAAAAATAAAAAAAGATCTGTCTCCAAACACTTTGTTTATTGTTTCCTAATAATTTGTATGGGTATATTATTCTTACAGCACTATTATAGTATATTCACCTTTTTGGCTTATCTGTTTCCAAATGCTTTGTTTGCCGTTTCCAAATACTATTCACATAACTATTACTCTTACACCACGCTATTGATCAGATTTCAGAAGAACAGCTTTTTCCCAGATCAAAATACCCACTCCCCTTTTACGACCAAAATCAGACTGATTCCCATTTTTCTTTTACCCCTTCTTGTTACCTTGGGGTCAATACCTCCCGATGACGACAATGCAAATTCGCTCCCCATCGACCTACTTCCTGATTAGCAATTTCAATTTGCAATTGCGTTGAAATGCGACGTCAGCCGATATACCTCCATCGGTTTGCGTCACAGTTCAACTTTCGCGATTGCAAGGTGACCCAATAAATTTTAATGTGCAATTACACAATACCTACAATATGTGACAAACACGTTCTTTGGACATTTTCATAGCCTCTGCTATCTCCCTCACTTTAATTCGGTGGTCGTCTAGCACCATTCGGTGAACTTTAGCGATGTTATCATCAGTTGTGGCAGTTTTTGGACGTCCCGAACGTTCATAGTCTCCCAGCTGCGCAAAATTTCCCTGTGGTAAATGATGGTGCAGAGTTCTCATACACAGAATCCAACTTATCTTTGATTTGCGTAGGCTTATTGCCTTTAAAAAACAAAAATTTAATGACAGCTCGATGCTCAGTTTTGTCCATTTTCACAAAAACACACGTCGACTCTCTCAAACGTCTGTCGAATAAAAACGACGCTTCCAAAATGGCTGCAATGTTGGCGAGTAACTGTCAAAAGATGCATAACTTTATTCACTCGCTTTTATTGATGAGTGTTGCTATCTTCATGTTGAGGTCGGAAACTTTTCAGCACACCCTCGTACACCCACCACCAGTTGTGATGAGTTCGGTCTCTTTTAGCTTTATCTCTTTCACTAATCACCATACTGAAACTTTGGCGATCCGGAACATTAGGTACATCGCTATTATGGAGTAGTCGTTTATTCCTAGCAGCACAGAAAGCGTGGTAAATAATAGAGACTTGTGGGGAGGAGAAGTATCATGCCCGACATGGGCACACGGTTCACTTCTTCCCCATGATCACTATTGTTCACTAAGTAATGTTCCGCCGAGCACCAAAAGAAAACTTAGCGACACCCGGAGCAAGTCAAAGAAAACACACTGATTTGGCGTAAAATATTTTATTGTTTCCACTGGTTATTATTTTTAAAATTGAGAAGAATAATTGAAAGGTTGAAATCGTAACTTAATCTAATTAGAAAATGAAACCACGCGTACACGTCCGCTGTAATGAACCGACGGCTTGTATATTAAAACTTTACTCACACGACTCGCGGTTGAATTTCGCGGGAGCGGGAGTGACGTGGCCACAACTTGCTCGATCGGTGGATGTAAAAGGACTCCCCGAGGATAGAACTCTGACATGAATTCCATCCTAGGTTCGGGTTAAGGAAAGGGAAGAGAGAGAACAACTTTTCTCTTAAAGGTGTGGCCGCCACGGAGATGCATCCTTTCAGTGCAGTGGTATGCCTGCCTAGAACAAAGAAGGGCATAAAATGCATACCTAGGATACGTTTTCGGTAAAGAAAATAAAACCGAAACCGTCGGATGCTAATGGGATCTTTGTTGGAACATGTGGGGCTAAACAAAGAGACGACGATGCGATGTGGAAATGTGCTAATTTGTTGGTGGACGAAACAAATCCCTTGCTTGCATTTGTATATGCGGGGAAATCCGTTTGTAGGAAACGGATTCTATATTTGCATTGTTTATGCTTTGAATTCAATTGATACCAAGAGACGCGGAATGCGTATTTTCTTTGGTTTCCACATTGTGCGAGTCAGAGAATTTTATTGCTGGGAGAAAAAGGTCGCCGGCCAATGTGTACGTAAAGAAATTTATCGTGCACATGGCGAAGTTGGAAAATAGACGGCGCTATATTTATGATCCCTGGTGAAGGTTACAAAGTATGTAATTCAAATCATTTGTTTGCAGGAATTCCTCTAGGGGAATTTGTCTGGCAACGTAGATGCCGAAATTGGTTTGGAATTCCTGATAAGCCAATAAAGAAATCTTATAGACGATTGGTATGCAAACAGAATGCATGAAAGGTAAGTTTTCTTTACAGGTACTTAAATATCATAGATTTGATCTCTTTAATGCGTGAAGCATTTTCAGGTGCCTAATGCGATTGCATTGGCGGAAACTTATGCGTCTTGGGATGAGGTAATGGGGGTTATTAGGTAAGTGTACCGTGGGGTTTGGCGGCACAGCCACAGACTCCCTGCTCTTTTTGGATAAGACATTTTCTATCCAAGAAGGGGAACGCTTCTGGGGGAATAAACTCGTCCTGGTGAGTACTCTCCAGATACATATCATTAGGATAGAATGCCGCGAGAAAAGATTATTTTCACTGCACATTGCCCTTGCAGTGTGACGACGGAAAATTTTGATTATGAGGTTATCTATTCTGTTTAGTACTGATTTGTCTTATGGGACTTTATTGGGGCAGAGCTTCTTATGTAGCGACTGTGGTTTTATATACATTCTAAGGCAGGGGGCAAACACTACCTCCTGAACACCTGAAACTTCTCCATGTAGAATGGGGATATGTTATACCATTCCGGCAGCCATATACCAAAACAATATTTTGACTTGGGAGTCTAGAAAACTACTACCGAATAGACTTCTGTCATTGCATATCGCTCTTAGTTGGGGTAAGAGCAGCTGCTATACGTTTATCAAAGTAAAGATACTGATCAAATCAGATACCAAGGTATCTAACTATAGTTTTTATTTGTAGAGACAAATTGTTACTTCCTACAATGAAGAATTTTTTCTAATTCTGTTTTGTATCCCTCAATGCCCTGGACAAGGGCGTTCTGAAAAGGATAGTTTCTGTTTTCTGGAAACTGATCTTTAATTTACAGTCATCGCAAAAACGTTCGATTTTGTTGAAATCATCTTGCAGAAGTGCAATCAATCTTTTCTCCAGATCTCATACAACACAATATTGTCGACGTATGTAGTGGCATGGTTGAGAGAACCTGTGGGGGAGGTGTTTGATGCCAGCGTATGGCACGGATTCACTACACTCCCGTAGAATTAATCCTTCACGAGAAACATGCAGGTCTCGATGGTTCGTTAGTGTAACTTAGCACAAATAGTTCGGTCCTAGCGATTACTTTAATCAGCCTAACGCGCGTGGCCCTTTTAAATCTTGTAAAGGCAACCGATGCACTTGAGCGACAACCACTGACCGCTTTCGCAGGTTGAATTTTGATTTCCTTTTGTCCGGACCCGGTGGCCGTTGAATTGCGACTGGTCGTGAATGAAAATAATTCATTCATTTCGTCGAGGCGGTGCGTCATAGTGAAATTAGGCTCGCTGCGAATTACGAGGAATTGTGGACGAGTTGCTATGCTCGCATAAGAACTCGGTTCCAACGAATTCTGGCCGTACAGGCTGGGTTGACTTCGTTGGTTGGGTGTACCGGGAAATTGGCTTTGGCGACGCGGGCGAGTATGGGCATGCATTTTCGGAGGAAATTGGAATGGCTTGGGTGCAAGCAAGGGATATCGTTTAGATAGAAATGTTAACCGAAATAATTTCGGGGAAATGTGCGCGGTTTAGTTGGTTGGTAATGTTCCGTTGAGGATTTGGATATACGCTTTGTTAAGGCATATGAACTTCGGAGAAATGTGTGCGGCTTGGTATACTTGCTAATGTTCCGTTGAGGATTTGAATATGCATTTGCTATGGCATACGAATTTCAGGGAAATGTGGATTGCTTGGTTGCGTTGAGGAAATATAGATAATTGACTGACGCAGTTTTGGGGAAATGCATGTGGTGGTGATTAGAATATATTCGGTTGAATTATATTCTCTTGGGGGTTTGGAAAGTATTTTATTGCAGATTTGGGAGTATATGCTATTGGGTAATGTTCCGTTGAGGATTTGATTTTTGCATGTCTGCAGGATAGGGTTGTGGGTTGGTTCTCCGTGTGATGTAGAGAACCCCCACAAACCCACTAGATCACTAGTGTAAATGTTAAATAAAATGGGAGAATCCACTGCTCCTTGTTATAAGCCGTTTTTGATGTGAAACGTATTGTTAGAGATTTGTATCTCCACAGTTCACCACACATTGTTCATCCATTATCATATCGTAGATAATATATAACGAATATTCGGGCATCCCTAGATTTGATCTATATGCAACTCCTTCTAACCATACGATGTCGAAGGTCTTTTCAAAGTCAACTAAACAGGCCCCTGTGCATTGTCGCTCTCCTTTGTTCCACTGTGAGTTGAAAACAAGTTTTGTCGCCGCATGAACTGTGTCGTGTTGCGACCTAAACTAAAATGGTTGTTCGGAATGCTACAATTTTCGTCACACCAGTTTATCAATGCTTTATTTATAATTTTCTCGAATCCCTTGCTGATGTTTGGAAGCAAGCTAATCGAACGAAAATTGGTGGGGTTGCTCCTGTCTTTGTCCCTTTTTGGAGATGGGATGGACTACTGCAGTTTTCCAACGGTTTGGATAATATGCATTATGTAGAGCGTTGTTGAACAAAATTGTGTAAACCTTCACCATTTCTAGAGGCAAATGTTTTAGAACAGTGTTTGGAATACTATCTACTCAGAGGATTCCTTGTTCTTTATGGATCTAAGGATGTCCGTAAGTTCAAGCGCACACACATAGTTGTGTTTGGATTTCTAGGAGGAGAATCCGCTCAATTGTTTTCGCTAAATGTAGTGAAATCACAACTTTCCAGATGCCAACTGTTAAGCTCATTGCGAGGTAAAATATGGTTTTGGAGAGACTTCTTTTCGAGGTCAGGGTTAGAATGAATGGGTTCCTCCACCTTATACACTGCCTCGAAACAGGCTCCAATTGAGTTTGTTTTCTTTTTCGGATCCTCGATTATTATTAACTAGTCGCTGGATTTGACGTGTTCCAGAGCAAGCCCTGCGTTCCGTTGAGTTTGACAGTTCTCAGGAGTCCGTGGGACTCGTAGACAGCTTGAATTATGTTATTCCTGTCTTCGTTAATTACTGACCTATATTTGTCACGGATCAGTTTTTGAAGATTTCTGATTAGTGAGTTAGATGTTTTTATATCCTGGCAATTTGGACTGCTCAACTGTCTATAAAGCTGTTTTAATTTAGAGAGCAGAATGCTTTAGAAAGAAATAGCAGGAGAACTTCCGTAATCAAATCGGCGATACGTAACAATCTTAAGTAATATTAAATATTATTCTAATCTTCAGCTGAACTGTGTTAATTTTGTGCTTCTAATAATAAATTGCGCTAACAATTCTAGATTTCTGGATTTATTACTGTATCTTTGAAATGCTTGTCTCACTTTAATTTTTTTTTGTTCGTCCTACAATTTGTTCTTAGAATGTGTTTGGGCTTCTTTCTCCTTTGAACCACCTTATTCGGAATATAAATTTGAGCTTCCTAACCATTTGGCGTTCTATTCTTTTTTTTATAAATTTACAATTTTTGATTTTTCCTTACAATAGTGGCTTGTTCGGAAGTACCTTTTGTATGTATTTCTTTCTTCCGATGTACGACTGTGGCTTCAATAATCACAAATGTTGCTTATTTTTCGTATGGTAATTGTATAGAGGAATATACATGACCCTAGGAACTGTGAATATTTATGTTGTACTTGATGGAGCACATCACAGCCATGCACATGTTGGGTTTCCCTGCGGGTGTATAAATATTTGAATTTACCTCTTCAACTCTATTCATGGCATTACAATTTAATGGGTGAAGAAATTTTGCCAGATGTGAACACTGATAACGTGGCAGAGGGAAACACGTTTAGAGAAGTTATCATGGTTATTTCATAGGACACAAGGTATCTCTTTCTTGAACTGATAATATTTTGTTATACGAAACGCACATACAAAAAAGGATGTGAGGTATCCTTAAATGTAGAAGCATACTGCGAGCCGAAAAAAAAAAACGACTGGTTTCATTTGAAATATACACTTTACATGTAACAAATAAATTACGAAATTGGATATGTGGTTGCTGGGATAGCTGCTTGACAACTAACCTTTTATTAGTAGCTACTTACCTCAACCCAACAACTAGCCCTTTTTTTTTTTTATTAGACTTCTCTCGGGAGAGACGAACCTATAGCGCGGAGTGGGCGCCCCGAGATGCCATCAAATAACTGTTGCAGTCTCTCTCACACTCGCGTGGGAATGGAATTCCACAGCTTCCCCGCTCTGTAACGGAACGAGTTCTGATACAGGGATGTTCGCGCCGTCGGGAGATGAACCACAAACGGGTGCGATCCGTCGGATTGTCTTGTGAAGCGTATATTAGCCGAATTGCGTGGAACAATACCAAGAATCTCCGAAGAACAGCACCCGTGATAATATCTGTAAAACAGACAGAGGTCGGCTAGGCGGCTTCGTCGTGATAGCGACTGTAGTCCCGACATCAGCACCGAGTCCCCGATCAGGTGGATCGCTCGTCTCTGTATGCTCTCAAGTTGGTCGAAGGTATGTTTAGGAACCGAGTTTCAAACATGAGAGAAATATTCGAGCGCGAATCTAATATGGGATTTATATACGACAAGAAGTTTGGTCGGAGTAAAATATTTCTTGGCTCTAAAAGGATAGCTCAGTTTTCCTGAGGCTGACCTGGCGATACTCGACACGTGTTTATGCCATGATACATTCCCACAGACGGTGACGCCGAGCAATTTCAAACTTTCCCCAGATTCGAGGGCCCGGCCATTCATCATCAGCTGTGGAACCGATGATCCATTTTTCTTTGTGAATGTTGTATATTGTGTCTTCGCTGCATTGAAGTCGACGAGATTGGCCCTTCCCCATTGCAGGACCCTATCTAGATCATGATTCAGAGAGTCAATCTGTCTGCATCTCAACTGATGCGACGCAGATGTACCAATCGGCCGAACACTCGAAAAGGAGGAAACAAGCGTACTATCATCCGCAAAACTGAACGTTTTGTTATCCGTTGTCTCCAACAAATCATTTATGTGAAGCAAGAACAAGGTTGGAGCCAAAATAGAACCCTGGGGCACCCCTGAATTAATAGGATACAGATCCGAATACTCGCCGTTCACAACAACCCGGATCTATCGATTCTCAAGGAAGCTCTTCGTCCAGTCGCAAATCTGTTGGGAAAGTCCATATGAACGAAGTTTGCATTGCTGCCCCGTGCCAGACTCGATCAAAAGCCTTGGAGATATCCAATGCGACCGCCCTTGGCTCGCAGATGCCCTTCAATCGCAGATGTCCACATATCGGTTATAATCGTCAAAAGGTCTACCGTGGACCGCCTGCCACGGAATCCGTATTGACGATCATTCAGACGTCCGTTGCACTCCAAATACTTAACTAACTCTGTATTGATGACTTATTCCATTACCTTAGATAAAATAGACAGTAATGCTATCGGACGGTAATTTTGTGGGAGACACGGTGGCGGTTCCGCCAAACGACACGGTTCGCCTCCTTGAAAAAAAAAAACCCAAATAACTGCTACCCAGTCTGCATAAGCTTTCGCTAATGCAATCGCATTAGCGCTTTAAATGCTACACGTATTAAAGCAATCCAAGTTATGTAACCTAATTATTTGAATTCAAAATTCCTCTTAAGAATTCTGTGCCACAGCATATCCCTAAAAAGAAAACAATTCGGTTCACATATCATGTAACCATCCCACCAGGGATAATGATCATTGCGTCGCCTATTCCCAACTTCATCATGTGTACAACAAATCTGGCTGGCGACCTTTTCTCACCACAATAAACAACCCAAGCAGCTGCATATAATTAGCGCAATAGAGACTGAAACTAATTCTCTTAGCACGCAATGTGCAAACAAAGGACCGGTGTCCTTCATCAGGCATTCTAGCGATACGAAATAATTCAATAGCTACCCTTACTAGCGATGCCATAAATATCATTTCCCAATAACCTAGCTAAAACCAATTAGCACATTTCCACATCTTATCGTCGTCTTTTTGTTTAGCCGCGACGCACATGTATACAAAGATCCCATTAGCATCCGACGATTTCGGTGTTATATGCTTTACCGAAATCGTATTTCGTGAATGCACTTATGCCCTTTCATTGTTTCAGATTCCTTATCATGGCTTCGACCTATGAAAAGAACCGAGGTACACATATACATGTGTACAGTGGCGATCTCCTCTATGAGATCCGGTTATCACCACCGTAAAAGTGAATGCACCCAAATTTCCCTTGGACAACGATTGAATATCGTTGAGTCGTTTTACATCCACTGACCTTCATGGTCACGTGGTCCACTCCCGCTCCTCGTCGTGCGCCGAGGACACGAATACACCGTCGAATATAGTTGAGTAACCGCGGTCGTGAGCCTTAAGTTTTCGTGTCCCTTCAAATTAACCGGACTAATCACCATTGAATTAAGATTATATAAAACATATCGGAACGTTGTACAAAATGCATTTCAAATTATATATTGTTGTCTCCTCTTCAATCAGTGTTAAAATAAATAACAATAAAAGGACCATTTATCACTACAAACGTGCGTTTAATTTTCTGCAGTTTCGAGTGTGTTTCCTTTGACCTGCTCCGGGTGTTGCGAAGTGTTAGTTCGATGGTTTTAGGGGCGGACGTGAACAAACGTGGCGGCGTTTCGTTCTTTGGTTCGTGGATAATTGCGGCGGGACTTTCTTATAGTAAGTTGTGAGGACGACGTAGAACCCTATGCCGTACGCCGGCACCACGATTTCGCCCCCAACAACACTTTTTTCCCGTCTTTGGGATTGGCTTAACTCGAGCGATTTTCCAGCAGACAGGAAAAGTACTCCGTGTATAAGATAAGCGGAAGAGTCTGCCAAGAACCGGCGATAGTTCTGGAGCACAGTTCTTAAGGACTATTGCTGGTATTCTGTCCGGGCCGGTTACCTTCCTACAATCCAGTTCACGTAGAATGCGATGAATAGTGCGCGGACGAAATCTCACATCTCGCATGGAAGACCGTACCGGCGAGATCACAGGAGGCTACAAAAGGCCGGGATCGAGGTTTGAATTCGCGGAAAATAGATTCGCGAACACATTAGCTTTATGCTTTGAATTCGTGACTAACGTCCCGCTGTCTGTCACCAACAGAGGGAAAGAGGAGGATCTTCTTACCAATCTCAATCATCATCATCATCGGCACTACAACCGC
Source organism: Microdon myrmicae (assembly GCA_963931805.1). NCBI lineage: Eukaryota > Metazoa > Arthropoda > Insecta > Diptera > Syrphidae > Microdon > Microdon myrmicae. The sequence goes on from OZ007496.1 coordinate 185,484,541, forward strand.
GATCCGGTCTAGGTCTTATTTACCAAGTCTCTTCACCGGTATCCGGTCCATATCCAACACTTGTTAAATCGTCCATAATAATTTGTTTTTCCGGGCAAGGTCAGTAGTCTCGCGCCAACTAGTCTCAATACCATCATTTAATTTGTCCTCCTAGTCACTCTGGAAGTCTTTAGTTTTCTTTATAAATTTATTATGGTTGACTTGTTTACCTACCTTATAGAATGTAAGCTCATTTCTGATACTGTTAATCACATCGCCCCACTTTTCGTTGTTATCCAAATAGCTTGTCTAGTAAGTTTTTGCCCATAAACAGATACTCTTCTTACCAATGAACTGCCAAAACTCTTTGACGTCTCCTCTGGCTTACCTAACTTCATCCCCCCTTGTGTTGCAATAACTGTCCTTATTTCTGAATAAACTGTTATCAACCTACTTTCGTTTTACAGGATACCAACAATATCCAAAATGAGTACTGAGACATCATTGGATACCGATGGTTCGGCAACATTTGCCACTATGGAGGAAACCACCCAAAGCCCCCTTGAGCGCCTACGGGCTGACTGTATGGAAAGGCTGAACAATTTAACTGGAACAGATCTGCCGACAGGTTGGTAAGAAGCAAGTCCTTCGTAATTTACTTTATTCACTGTGATATATGTTATTATACTTCTTTTGTGTTCGCTCTCTGTTACCTCTCTTCATCAGGTACTTATTGCCCTGGAACCTGGGATGGATGGTTATGTTGGCCAGACACGCCAGCGGGAGTGTCAGCGTTCGAACGTTGTCCCAATTTCATAGTAGGCTTTGATCCAACGAGTAAGTAACTATAGCTACGTGTTTACTTATTGAAGTTAGATCTCATCCCCTGTTCGACTTAAAAGAAAAGGGTGGAACTAATCGTTAAAGAGTCCTTGGCGAAATATGCAATTACAATACTTTGAAATATCATGCCTTTGTCCGACGACAGGTGATGAATTAAAAAGCATTAATTAGAAATACCGTGGATGTCATGGTAAAAGCTGCTGACAGGTAACAAGTGCGATTTAGTCTGTATTGTTGAAAAGTTACGCTGTTACGAAACGACGGTACGTTTCCTATCTAACATAAAAACACTTGGCGGAGTCTCATGTTTTCGTGTCGGCCACGTGCCTTTATTGCGTGAGTCAAGTTTCTTCTATGTAATCAGAATCAAATTGTGTATTCGATTTATAACCCATATTGAATAACTCTTTGAAAAGCTGGCTAAACAAATACACGTCTTACTAGCGCAATGGTATCTCATTTGACAGATATGCTATTTTTTGTGGGTTCAATTGACGATTGGATGTCATAAAAGCGTCTTCCTGGTGTAGGTGGTAATAGAGATTCACTTGATTGGCGACTGAAGTGGTTGGAATATACATTTTTTTTTTAATTTCACCAACATTTTTCTAACTTAGCATGAGTTCGATGGGTGAGTTAATTATTCAATATTCTTAGCCATGGGGTAAAAAAGGAAGTAGAGCTTATATCACATTAACCCTTAACAACACCTCTTAAGCATGACACCGAAATTCATGGTGTTCGATAGAGGATACTAATTAGATTTGACGGGTTCAACCGTCAATCTTTTGGATACGTTTTTAGTTCATTTAACTTTTAGACAAATTAAATTATTTTGCTTCTGCGAACTTCTTAGTCTTTAAACTTTTGTATGCCACATTAGACGTGAAAACTGTATTTCTGTTGGGGATTATTGGATGCCATTTAAGGAGCAGGCAGAAGAGATGGTGTGAAGTGTTCATTTCAACCATTACTGATCCGTAAATCTTTCGATGCCATATAAAGTTAACACCATAGCCCAAATTCTTAAAACCAAAGACCGAATTATATTATACAATCAAATAAGTTTTTAGTTAATTTAACTTGTAGACAAATTAAATTATTTTGCTTCTGGAAACTTGTTAGTCTTTAAACTTTTGTATGCCACATTAGACGTGAAAACTGTATTTGTGTTGGGGATTATTGGATGTTATTTAAAGAGCAGGCAGAAGAGATGGTGTGAAGTATTCATTTCGTCCATTACTGATACGTAAATCTTTCGATGCCATATAAAGTTAAAACCATAGCCCGAGGTCTTAAGGCCAAAGACCGAATTATATAATACAATCAAAAACACAAACGTTTTATACTATGGGGTTGTACTGTAGCGTTCTACGAACGCACAATCCCGCACAGGTAAGGTTCCTACCTTCAAAGAATTTACTTACCTGAGAGCGTTGCACGCGCCCACAGACGCGTGCCCCAGAGTCCCACCATAGGGCCTGCAACGCGCCGCCAACGTTGAGACCGACACCAAAAAGCAAGGAACTGAACGTCCCCAAAGCTTTTAATGCCAAGCTCAACATTCGTACGTCATCATACCTGAAACAAAAAAGAAACATTCAATCTCCCTGCGCCCAGGAACATTCCATTGAATAGGCAATTTCAAACGTCTATGCAATGAAAATGAGCAGATCAACGGTGCACGTGCGGGTAGTCTACCACAAAGACCACCCAAATCCGTCGATACAATAATGTATGTTGGTCATCCCCTACCGGATTCCTGGAAAACGTAAACATCTCAACGAGATACGACGTGAATTTGTGCGAGGGTAAAAATAACAGAAGGAACTACTCCTATCCCACGGTGCCTTTTTTGTATTTCACACCCATTAGAAAGATCTAATGGATTTCGGGTGTATTGACAAAAGCCAAACAAAACCCATGAACCATACGTCCATTCAAATTGCAGGATATCTTTCGGCCTTCGCGCCAGATGTGTTATGTAACTAAGGCGGCATACAATCGACCACCGTCGAACTAAATTTCGACCCCCACGACGAATGGTGATACGAGGGTTGCCTCTTATGTTTCGGGATTTGGCAACCCTAGCGTTGCAATCCGGCAATTGACAGCTCTGTCGTAAAGTTGGACATTTTTGAGGTTATACGCACTCAGAACGTTTTGACATACGAGCGCTATTTGTGTTGTTTACAGTAACTTAAAAGATTCATCTCGGCCCAAAAATGGAATTAAATCGCCAACATTTTCGTGCGATTATTTTTTACAACTTTCGGCGTGGATTAAAATTAAACAGTGCATGGATGAACTTAATTCAATTTTTGGCGATGAAGCTCCATCAAGGACCAGTGTTTATCGATGGTATGGTGAATTCAATCGTGGTCGTAATTCACTCCAAGATGAATTTCGTGAAGGTCGTCCAAAATCAGTTGTTGTTCCGAAAACCATTGATGCTGTGCGCGAACTGATATTGGAAGATCGTCATGTGACCTATCGTGAGATTGAGACAACCTTAGGCGTTAGTGGGACCAGCATACATTCAATATTGCATAAACATTTGACTGTCAAAAAAATTTGTTCGCGTTGGATCCCACACAATTTGTCAATCGCCCAAAAAAAGGCTCGTGTCAATTGTTCGAAAGAAATGCTCAAAAAATACGGTCGCGGTGCTTCGAAACACGTCTATGACATCGTGACAGGTGATGAACCGTGGATGTACGCGTATGAGCCCGAAAGTAAACAGCAGTCGACTGTCTGGTTGTTTCAAGATGAGCCAAATCCAACAAAAGTTGTTCGCGCACGAAGCACTTCCAAGCAAATGGTCGCCTGTTTTTTCGGAAAAACTGGACATGTCGCAATCGTACCACTAGAACAACGCAGAACAGTCAATTCTGAGTGGTACACAACCATTTGTTTGCCAGTTGTCTTCCAAGAAATCAGGAAAACCAACCGCCGAAGACGGATCGCTCTTCACCACGACAATGCGAGCTCTCACACATCGGCTGCGACAACTGCATTTTTGAGCACCCAAAACATCGATTTGATGGGTCATCCACCGTATAGTCCTGACTTGGCACCGAATGACTTCTTTTTATTCCCGTACGTAAAAAACAAACTGAGAGGTCAACGTTTTTCGACACCTGAAGAAGCGGTTGCTGCATTCAGAATGCATGTGTTGGAGATACATACATACAATCAGAGTGGCAAAAGTGCTTCGACAATTGGTTCAAACGCATGCAAAGTGTATAGATCTTCATGGGGAATATTTTGAAAAACAATAAAGTGATTTTCGATGATCAATATTTGTTTTTGTTCTCTAATCCCGAAATATAAAAGGCAACTCTCGTAATGATGTTCGATGATGAGCGAGTTTCTTCTTTCAGGAATGAAACATCACCCCTGGGACGTGATAACATGCTGCTAGCCGAAATTCGGAAGTTCTGTTAGCAGAGCAATTAGGGAAATTTTTCCGTGTAGATACAGATACCAGTTTTGAATCTGGATATCTGGGTGGACGGACAGTCTGATTTCGATCGTCAACGAGACGAAAGCGAGTTTTTATCGAACATCCAATTTTGATCGAGCATCCGAGGAGGTCGAGAACTATAGACAGCTCCATCGAGGAATCCCAACGGGGAGATATTCGCGTGACGAGTGTGCATCGTTAGTGCTTCGTGTCTTCGTATGATAACTCTTGTAGATACATATGACATTGTAAAATTTATATATACGCTACTACGTGCGAAATCCACAACGAATCTTGTGTCGCGACTGTAAGGCAGCAAAAAGGAAAAAGTGTCAATAAAAATAAAATTGTAAGAAACTATTCCTCTGTGTTTTGTGTTTTTGTGCCTTCGCCTGTTGTCCCAGGTTGTTTATTTGTGTGTGGACAGTGTTCAGGCGGAACGCTGCGTCAACATATAACATAGACAATTACCACCAAACTTTCACCAAAGTGTCGAACTGCGATACCCAATAACAAGTACCGCTAAAGTACCACATGACATGTCTGATTTTATAGTAAACATTTAAAAGCCAATATCATTGTTCCGTAAATTTTTATTCAGTCAAAATAGGATCCGTTGGTATATATCTTCTTCTTATTCTTTCAACGTGATACGAGGTCAAATATTCTTTTTTCATAGAAGTGCTGATTTTTTGAGGCACTTAAATCTTCAAAGGCTTTTACTCGTATGATCTGCTCGGTTCCGAAAGACCTCCTGCCCCCAAAATGAATCCAGATTGCAAATAATATCACAAAGGCGAGACCCGAAAGCGATTTAGAAGATTCGGAGCTGCAGAAATCAGAAATGCAGCATTCGAAACCAGTAGAAAAAAACCTACAAAAGTCAGAGACAGAAGGATCATTCATAGAGGAGGGATTCAGAAGAGTAAGCATCAAAGCGGTGAATGACAGAATATTCTGAGCCGGGAGAGCCGGGGTCAGGACATTCCTACCCAGAAGATTCCCAGCTAGAAAAGCAGAAGGGTCGGTTATGGACAACCCTGATCCCAACGACTCACAGCTAGGAAAGATAAAATCAGAGAAGTCCGCCTCAAAAGAAAATGTTAGATCTCTTTTTCTCGACTTCATATAAATTTCGCGAACATTTTTTTTTATGCTTCCTTCAAATGAACTGTTTACTTATTTATTATTAGTATAGGAGGATGAAGCACATATAAACGGTAATTTATTTTTATTGAATAATGTTTTACACTAACTAGACATACTATCAACATTTTTCAATATAGTGTCTTGCGTGATCAACACACTTTTGCCACCGATTTGGAAGCTTTAATATCCCCCATTCTTAGAATGATTTAGGGCGAGTTGTAAACCAATTGCGCACGTGTTCCTTGACGTCTTCATTACTTTCGATTTTTTGGCTCCAAGTAATTCCTTCAAGGGTGCGAATAAAAAATTGTCTCAGGGAGACAAGTCTGGACTATAAAAAGGGTGTTCGAGGGTTTCCCAGCACATTTTTGCCAATGTCTCCCTTGTCAACGACCCGGTGTGAGGGCTGGCGTTGTCATGAAAAAGGATGACATCTAGAATCTAGAATGGGCATACCACGTTTTTTATTCTGATATGCGACTGATACCCACTTCTGATGCGATTTTTCCAACCGTGAAGCGGCGATTACTTTTAATAAGCACTCAAACGGCACGGATGTTGTCATCTATACGACGTGTCCTTGGCCGTCGATCATGACTTTCGTTTTCGATAGGTGCTCGCCCACTTTTAAATTCTCTGGCCCACGTATACACACGATCCTGAGACAGGGTATCATCAACAAAACGGTCACTTCAATCGAGAAAAAATTTCCGAGGGTTTGACGCCTTAATTTGCTAAAAATATTATAATAATCCGTTGCGCAAGTATGACATATGTGTGGGGGTTCTTTAAAGCCACGTAAAAAACTACCCACAATTCCAACCCCAACTCCCTTTGCCTACCTGCAGTTACCTGCAAACATTTCCTTCCCAAGGACATCTAATGCACGTAATGCACTACACCCAAAATTCCTTGTAAAGAATTCATTAACATTCATGCATTTAACGCATCATCAAAATTCTTGGAAATGAATTCTTTACATGCAAAGCATCATCATAAATTAGGAAACCTTATCGGCGCCCCTGTCAGCCAGCGTACCTTGCCACACAGTCTCGGCAGCCTTTTGCCCAACCGACAAAAGCAGTTTACGCATCTAGCGTCGGGCCGCCTAGAATCGAATTATCCAGCATATAAATATGCATACAAAGAATTTGACCCTTTCCGCCAGAAAAGATACAGTCCACAATCACCATTGTGGATCTGGGTTGCTCTTAGCACCAGCTTCCTAATGGCTTGCGGTCTATTTACACAGCTACATGCACGCCTTCTATGATGCCCTTTATCTATTCCCTATTCCACGATCGGGATCGGTCACAAACGGTGACGAGGAGCCGAGTTTCTAACGGTGCGTAGTGTGCACGAAGATTTTCCCTTTTAACGAGTTGGAGTTGGACGCTCGCGAAACAAGTAAATCCTTGAAACAGTACAAGTCAATTTAACATATTATTTAACGTATCTACCGACTGATATCCGAAGTCGCGTCTAGTGTTGTTAAGAAAGGTCATGTCAATATGTGTCTCCGTATGCAAAATTGTAAGGACATCTGTTTAAAATTGTAACGAACTATATTCACTAACATACAATAGACGATTACTTATGTTAACCTATTATATATAATTGTTAAGTAAATTACCAATGTTAGTATATAACTGCTTGTTGCTAAATAAAAATAAAGTGTTGATATTAATACAAAGAAAACAATTGACAAGTTTTATTAAACAACTTTTGTGTTCGCATCCGGGAATCAACAGTGTTTCGACCGCAAAAAAAACAAATACTAGTCTCACTGACCACTTCCTAAGAAAAATCAGTTCCGAAGCCGAAGTATCGAGTGAACGCGTTGGGGATATTAGTGAATCCGTTCCCGTGCCGGCACACTGACTTTTTACCCCCACATATGTACCTCTTGCCCGCTCGTGGCTGTACTGACAACAAAGTCTAGCGCGACCGCTAGCCAATCCGGTTCCCCTACTCTTCATAAGCCAAACAGCGGCCACGCACAAGATTATCTAGCTCGCAGCATGTTGCTAAGCAAAAAAGTAAGATTACCGTTTATTACCCTCGTACTCGTATTACATTTTAAAATTACAAAAGCAAGACATGGAACATAAATTCGAATGGCTACATACAAACAAATGAAAGGTACAAGACGACAACACGGCCGGATCATCCCAGAACGAGGTCACACAAGTGCTCGCGTATGCCGATGACATCGCCGTTCTGGGCGAGGATCTCGAAACTATGAGTCAAAACTGTGAAATCATCATGCAAGCAGCAGAAGAGGTGGGCCTAGAAATAAACGAAGACAAAACGAAATACATGATTACGACGAGAGCAGGTGGACCGCAGAGAACACATATAAACGCCAGTGGCAAGATATTTGAAAATGTCAAAGAATTTAAATATCTGGGAACAATACTGACGACCAGAAACGAAACGTCAAAGGAAATTAACAAAAACCTACATTCCGGCAACGCTAGTTGGCATGCAACCAGTAAACTATTACAATCCAAACTGCTATCACATAACATAAAGCTCCGTGTCTATAGAGCCATAATCATGCCGACTGCTCTATACTGATGCGAAACATGGGCTCTCACAAAACGGGAAGAGAACAAATTCCGCGTATTCGAGAATAAAGCTCTAAGGGGTATATTTGGCGGTAAATATGACGAGGAGTCAGTACAATGGAGGAAACTCCACAACCACGAATTGAGAGAGCTATACCACAAACCTACAATAGTGAGAGTAATCAAGTCGAGAAGATTAAGATGGGCCGGACACGTAGCGCGAATGGGCGATGATAGGACCGTGCATAGAATTCTTGACGGTAAACTATCGGGGAAGAGACCGACAGGGTGGCCGCGACGGAGATGAAAAGACAATCCTAAATTGGACCTCGAGGAGATCGGATCGGATGGTCGAACGTGGAAGGAGAGCGCAAAGGACAGGGAACAATGGCGGAGCCGAGTCGGTGAGGTCATGAACTTCCGGGTTCCTACAGGCCAGTAAATAATAATAATAATAATAACATACAAACAAATGATATCTCAGATAAACTTGAGATCAATCATCGCCGTTGAACGGATCAAACGAGGTAACAGTTACATCGTATGATCGGATTATCTCAGCGGACAAAAACAAGAAAAAAGAACCCACGCGACGTTCAGTAAAAAGGAAAAGCGATATACTAGAAAAGTTATAAACATAATCCAATCTTAGCGTACAAGTAGACACAAAATTAGTACTTGTATATTCCAACGTCATTTCTTACAAATAAATATATGTGTATATATCTATTGAACTTGAAACTCTATACATATAAATGTTTAACTGATAAAAACGCCAAGTGTAAAAAGCGCGTTTATTCGAGTTTAAAAAAAACATCCTTGGCCGAACAATAGAACTAACACAATATTAATTAAACTAAAATGAAATAAACAGTGAAATAAAAAGACTAAAATAAAGTTGTGTACTTTTTAATTGGTACCACTCTGCAAATTCGATTAACTGCCATCCTCTTCATAGTAAAAACTGAAAAGAGCTCGAACTTGACGCACCGTGTCACCAATTGCCAAGTCGCAACACAATCCATGAATTGAAGTGTAAATGGAGTAGAGGTCCGTCTTTTCGGGATCACCGCAACATTCCTGCCAGAGTGGAAGGAGAAGCTTTCTTATCTCACAACCAGAGTCGAGGCCAGAACGCCAACGAGACAAGCGTGCGCTTCTGCCTCGTGATCCGTACCATCGTCTTAGTTGTGTAATCCGTTTTGTGGAATCTTAAATATACACAAGATACCCAATTGCACTATCGGTTCGCGCGACAAGGCTTTTTGCGGGATCCTAAACAATCAAACAGGTCTCCACACACGCGTTCGAGTGCAGGGGAAAGTAATCTGTGCGATCCTAGGCAAATAAACGGATCTCTACACACGCGTCCTATGTGCTATGAAAAGTGCGAGGGTATACACGCGAGTGATGTGCAGTGCGGGAAAACCCTCTACTCATTCCATCCCTTGTGTCTGTTTTCCCTTTTTTCGCACCTCTGTTCGCGTCCATCAGGCATCGATACTACTCTTTGGAGAGTTTTTGGTGTCTGAGTGGCTAATGGTCGTCATGGAAGGGATGTGATCTGGATTTCGGCACAGAACTAGTGGGGCATCTACTACAAGGGTATAACACCTGTAGTGGTTGATTTGGCTTATCTATTGCTGGCCCCGACTTGCTTCCTTTCCCGAGGCGATATTGGTTTTCTGTGTCAGGTAGGCCATTTCAATGGAGCGGGAATTTCGCTTTGATTTGTGTAACATTCGCGGATTGAGATGCAATTTCTCTTCTGTGTCTGACCACGTTTCTAACCAGAAACCATCTATACTTCCACTTAGCGAAACCCAAGGAATAACTAATACAGATATTTCCGATTTTAATCTTCCTGAATATAACTTAGTGCCTTTGTTCTTCCCACATACATACGAAATGATATTGCTTATCGTAGTCTGCCACAATATGGGCTCTGCTCCAATCCAGAATTTAATTTCTCGTGGCTAAAACTTTACGTTCGTAAGCATATTATACATTACTGCTTTCTTTATAGAAGCCCGAACTGGGATAGAAACGCATGCTTTAACGAATTTTATGCTCTATCTGATTCTATCGATAGGATTTTGACCCTATATCCGCATACAGAAATCGCTATTGCGGGTGATTATAATGTACATAAATCTCAGTGTCTTCGTCACTCTGGACACACAACACCTGAATGTCAATATATCCAGACCCTTACTGATTCAAATAGTTTAACCCAACTCGTCAATGAGCCAACATGGGTACCAGACATATATGGTCATTTCGCCAACACACTGGACCTGTTTGTCACCTCCCACACAAACAAATACACAATTGAAGTTTCTTCGCCGTAGGGCACTTCAGACCACTGTGTCGTGTCAGCTAAATTTGCTCTAACCAACAGTAACGTTAACGGGAAAGCTCCCAAACGAACAGTACGGTTCTACTAGAAAGCCAAAGGGGAAGGTCTGAACGACTTTTTTGGGAAGTTAAATTAGTCGTTATTAGTTTTTCTTAATAACTATGTTGACTCTATAGCGGACACATTGACAGACACATTTCTATTTGGCATGCGAACCTTTATTCCACACGGAGTAAAGAGTATCAAACCCAATAGAAATATGTGGTTCGATTCCGGGTGCAGAGAAACTATTAAGGCTAAAGAGTTGAGCTTTCGCTTGTATAAATCAAACAATACGGAGGAAAACCGTAAGAGATTTAAGAGATCTAGAAATGACGTATATTCAACGCACTAAGTTCTTGCATGTTCAGAGAGTGCGACAACAAATACTACACTCTCCCACAAGTAGTAGAAACTTCTGGGCATTCGTGAAAACATTCAAAACTCAGTCTGTTCATCTATTTCATCGCTTTTAGTCGATAACAAACCAGTCACCGGTGCAATAGAGAACGCCAATCTAACATACTTGCTGCACATTTTGCAGTCAACTCAACGCTGCCACATCACTTCCGCCTCAACTTGAGCATAAGCAGCACACCATGATCCAGATTCACTTCCGGACGCATACTGTTGCCCGCGCACTCAAAGAGCTAATCACACACAAATCCGCTGGTCCGGAGGGAATTCTCCCAATTCTCTTGAAGAAGCGAAAACGCTTCCATTTGTCTTATTCTACTGGCCATTTCCCGAATAGATGGGAGTCAGCAAAGATTCAGCCAATTCCCAAAAGGGTGGTAAATCGTCCCCCTCTCTTTACCGACCCATAGCACTAACTTCTGTTCTCTCGAAAGGAATGGAATTACTGATTAACCGTGACGATTCGAGATATCTGGAACCAAATGACCTTCTCAATGATCGCCAATATGGCTTCCGTAGCAACAGGTCCACAGGAAATATGATGGCGTACCTTACCGAAAAGAGGAGCCATTCCATTCACTACCTTGGCGAAAGCAAGGTAGTCGCATTGGATATGTCAAAAGCCTTCGACAGAGTTTGGCATCCAGCCCTTTTATCAAAATTGCATTCGTGCAATTGCCTGATCCAATGGATAAGAGTCTATCTTTCCGGCCGTTCAATTCAAGTGGTTCTTGATGGTGTCAAATCTGTCTCCCATCAAATTAATGCAGGTGTTCGGTACACTCGCCCACTTTCTTCCTGATCTTTATAAATGATGTCTTGTCAATTACTCACAACCCAATTCACTTGTTTGCTGATGATAGCACGTTGAGTTTTTCATACTCATATGAACACTCCCGACCACACTCCCGACCACACTCTTCGAACACCATTACCAACGAGCAGTTTATGCTTGATACATTGAGTTCAGACCTCAACAAAATATATTAATGGGGATTATCTAACCGAGTAGAATTCAATGCCTTAAAAACTCAGTACTGCATTTTGTCGTCAAAGGCGAACTCCAAAGTAAATATACTCCATGAACGGCACTTGCATCGAGGAAGCCAAGGAACTATCAATCCCCGGCACTCGAATTAATTCGATTCTTAATTGGAATGACCACATATTTGAAGCTGCGAAAGGTGCAGCCAAACGGATAGGGCTGCTTAAAAGATGCAAAGGATACTTCATTCCATCCAACCTGGCCACTATTTACAAGGCGTATATTTGTCCCAAAATGGAGTTCAACTCCCATATTTGGTCAGGCGCATCCAAAACTGCACTACACGTGTTCGACAGGATGCAAAAGCGAGCAGTGAATCGTATTGCGGATGTAATGGATCTGGGTGTCACTCACTTAAAACATGACACACACGTTGGAATCCCTCACTTTAAGTAAAACACTCTTTTTTCTTTAGTTAAACTATTTATTTATTAATAAACCATATTACTTGGTCGAATAGGAATTATTTACAAACAGCACACTTCTTTATGTTTTGTATGTTCAACTTATATTAATTCACTACTGTTTGCACAAACTATAATATTATTTTATATATATATATATATTAAGCACACACCGGAACGCACCTAAAGTTAGTCAATCACGCAGCAATACTCTGTTTTAAGGCACTCAACAGATAACAACTCGAAACTCATTCGCTATATTCAAATAACCCGACACACGATTTTTCAACCTCACCACGTTCCTTGCTTGTTTCCAGCTCTGCTCCAACAACTCTTGGACCCACCGTCCACGTCGTAATTCCAAACACAACTCTGTCAAGTCTCGCCGTCTCGGTCGAGATTCAAAAACTAGATAAAGGATTTTCCTTTCTTTGTTTTCCCAAAGAGGAAACACAAAAGAACAATCAACAAAGGATCTTGCCGAAGAGCATTTACGATCCTTTGTGTCGGTCGGCGATAAACGTACATGTAGTTCGTTTTATGGCGCGAGTTGTTTGTTTTAACTTGGTTTAGTTAAAACGGAAAACGACGCTGATTGTGTTAATGGTTTTGGGCAACCATATTTCTAGATGATCCTAAAATTGCTGGCGCGCAATTTGGAGAAAGACATCTGGTCCGCACATTTGGGTCCTAGGGGATTTTTGTGGCGAACCTCTGGTTCGATTATTATATTTCCAAGTTTTTTATGTGAGCAAATTGAACGTTTAGTACAATTTGCTTGGAGTTTAATTGATTAGCGCAAATTGAACGTTTAGTTCGATTTGCTTGCTATTCATTTATGTGAGACCATTTGTTGTATGGGCTAATGTTTTTTATTTAGATATGTCACATCCTTTAAGTGGATGTTTTTGGCGTGTATCGCCGTTAGTGGTGGAGACTAGTTCCAAAAGGGTAATTTTTTATGGGATGGGTGGTTGTGGCCGTAACACGGATTCAGATGTGAGTCGTTTAATTCCGTCATTAGAACATAGGCGCAACGTATCATGACTCTCTTTTCTATATGTATTACCACGGTCGTTGCTCAACTGAACTTGCTGAATGTGTTCCGCCCCTTCAGACATTTTGTGATATCCAGACATTCAAGACCAATATACATCGACACCTCCTTTCCTTATCCCCTTATCCTGATCCACTCGCACTGTGCTCTGACATTTAAGGGTACTTCAAAATCCCCTTTTGTGCGCGCGTTAGTGTAAAAAAAAAAAACCCTGGTAAGTTTATCACGTTTCTACTATATCGCATATTCATGATGGTGGTAAACTGCAACCTACCATTAAAATCGTTTTGGTTAATAATAATCTTGCAGTAAATGTCGAAAAAATCAACACTTGAAACTTGACACTAAGCTTCGGAACCAAAATTAGAGTAGCTCCAGCCATGAGTGGGCGGCTTTGTAGCTAATAATAAAGGAAGAAATTTGTGGCGACCAATGCGTCGTATGAAATATTGTGGCAGGTAATGCCATATGACGTATAAAAGCAGTTTTGATATAGGGTTGAAATAACTTACAAAACCTATTACACTTCACAATGGCGAAAAATAAATGTTTTTTTTGCCTTGATAACTTCGATTTCACTTTGGATAGGATTTACTTCCGTCTCTAAATCTTTGGAGGCGCCCTTTCCGAGATTCCATATAACATAACGACTAGCCCCAGCAACACGATTAGTTTAGTGCGGCACCCTAAATCTTTTGAAAATAATACCTAAAAAGCATTAACATAATCATTCACTATTGCATATTATACAATGCTAAAATGGTTGGGGTGGGACATCCACATCTTAGGGTGAAAGATTTAAAATGTAACAGACATAATAAAACGGCGCAAGGTGTCAAATGTTATTGCGAACGCCCCAAACATAAAAATGGCACCTGAGTAATAGAGTGACGAGCGCAACATTTTAAATTGAACCTACCAAGGGAATGTGGTTGTGAAATACCAGTGACATAACCACAGATTTTATTTCATTTTTACGACAACCTAAAGGTTCCTACTATTGCGGATCCGAAGGGTAGGCAAAAGCAAAACGGAAGCTTATCGTTGGGGATTTATTTAGATGCTTCACTGCACAAGGGAGATTTCAACTTCCCCAAGTAGATAACAAATATACACACATCAAATTCTACACGCCAAATAAAGCCATCCGAAGAGGACATTCTTGGATTGCTGAAGTAACACAAGTCCTTTAAAAAAAGGATAGCATACAAAACCAAAGAGTAATGTCGGATGCAGAGAGGAAACTACGTGGCTTATTATCAAGATTATGTCAGTCAAGATTGTGAAGATAATTCGCCACGATGAACTGGCAGTAGTCTGGCATAATACCAGTACAATCGTTTTTGCTTTGCTTGGTCACATAGATGTACTCCATTTAACATGAACATGTCATGTGATAATTCTACAGTTTCTTTACTTCAAAGTTCGTCATTTTTTTTTTTTTTTTTATTTACTGGCCTGTTCGTCATATATCAAAGAAATTATTCAGAACGGAGATCTTCATAAATAGCAGTATTGTAGTTAGCCCGCATGAAGTAATGGACTGCAAGCAGACTATCTATTAAATAATTTCAAAATTTTGTTTTTGCTTTAAATTTAGCATCTGAAGAAGGTATTCTCAAAATTTGGGGCTCAACAGAAAATCCTTAATGTCCCTAGAAAGTTATCAACGTGATGCGCAAAAGTACCGATAGCGGGTAAACGAACGACCGCTTTTAGCTCCTAAACATTTGAATTGCGGCTCAAAAATAATAGAAATTTCGGCATATTTATCTGCAGGAATATTCAATGATGAATATTTATTAGTCTTTAGAGTCATGAACGATCTGGAACTGCCAATCGGCCTGGGATGTGAATTGTTCGCCGATTCGTACGACACTAATCGAGTGAATAGATAACATCGACCCTCACTAAATTCACCCAAAGAGGCCAGAACTGTTCAAAAAGAGAAAAAAAGACAGCCCCGATGGATGGTTTCTTTGAAGTGGAAGTCTTGCTCTAAGGTCCTGGCATTGCTGATTACTACTACTATTTACTATTTATTGGCCCGTAGGAACCCGGAAGTTCATGACCTCACCGATTTGACTCCGCCATTGTTCCCTGCCCCGTGCGCTCTCCTTCCACGTTCGACCATCCGATCCGATCTGGTCGAGGTCCAACCTAACATTGTCCTTCCATCTCCGTCGCCGCCACCCTGTCGGTCTCTTCCCCGTTGGCTTACCGTCAAGAATTCTATGCACGGTCCTATCGTTGCCCATTCGCCCCACGTGTCTGGCCCATCTTAATCTTTGCGACTTGATTACTCTTGTGGCGGCTCTTTAATACATTCCCAAAGAACCGCCCATCCTCTTAAATTAACCACTTTCTAACCCACTATACCTACCTGCAATTTTGGGGCAGCGTAAGCTACCCTTCATTCTCTTTCACCTGAAAGTTAAATCTTATCAACCATGCACTCCAAACAAATTATTTCATTCATTCATGCACCGTGCCAGACAATCGGCTCAGCTAGTCAGCAATTATAAAAGATAAATACACGCTGGCCAGCGTAATTGTTGACAATGAAATGAATGAAATTAAACATACAGTATCCCACTGTGTGCGTTTTACTTACCCGCATATTATTCTAAACATATAGCCATCCAGCCTGGCCCTTTGCCGTCGTCGACGAGGTTCCTGTTGACTTATGTCAACAAAATAATTTGCCTCCTTGTGCACCGGAACCAATGACTAGATTGGATATTGCCTACATCGGCGTTTCCAAGGAATCTTAGGCAAATACCATGACGACCCCTTTTGTATCATAGGCACATCAAATACATCATCTGTGCATCATCATCATCATATACACCATTGATCTGTGAAATACCATTTTGGTTTACTTTGAAACAAAAATCTATTTCAATCTCTGGCATACATCACCAACGATGTACTTCTGTTTGATCAGGTGTCCACCGATTATCGTCCTCAGGGCATTGTACTTTTCCTATACGCCACATATATAATCCTCCCTTATCTATACAATTGGCGGCCATCGAAGAGATGGATGTGAGTTTCATCAGGGGAGTCAAATTTCAACCCTGAAACGGTGCACACGGAGTCGAGTGTTTAGCGAAACAATTGTCGCTCGCGAGTCTAGTTAAAATTAAATCGATGTAGCAAAGAAGAAGTTAAGATCTATATTGAATAATTGCCCCTCGAGAGTTTGTGCCAAGTTACCTTTTTGTACTTTGTCATTTCGTTTAATGTACGTGTTTTTGTACTATAATAGTTGTTATTTAATCTATTGTCATCTAAACTAAGACATGGTGTAAAGTGAATTCAAATAAAAGAAACTAAATAACTAGAATCAATCGACGTGTTTTATTCACCAGTGTTACACTAAATCACCAGTTTATTCTTCTCTCGCGGAACTTTTAGTTTGTTGGGGTATTTGACTGAACCCGCGTCCGTGTTTACGCATAGCAAATACTACCCACATTGTTGACCCTTAGGGTAAATTCACGCAACCTTCGGATAAAACCAATATTGTTGACTCTTGTGTGAGCGCGACACCCTTTTTGAACCGTTTTTAAAACAAGTGTGTGAGATGACAAGTACCAACAATTAAAGACATTTTAAGGGTGAGAAGAACCCCAACCCAACTTTAGCCCGACGAACAACAACATCCAAGCAACCCCACCTCACGCAGCCCACCTTAGGACAACAACAGTTCCGGAAATGCAGAAAAAATAGCAAGTCTATTAAAAAGCATTTGTTTTCTTTTCATTAATTTTTTTTTGTAGTATTGTTTTGTTTTTATATATATATCTATCTTCTCTTCTCTCTGGTAAGCTCCTTCAGAGCAAGAATTTAGAACACAAATTGTTACCCAATTGGATGAAATATTTGAAAACGATTCACTTATGTTTTAAGTTTACGCATTTTAAGACTTTTTCACACAGTTGTCAGTTAATACACGTTCTTCTAGCGCTCAATGAAAATAGTTTTTTTTAATAATTTTATCGACTATAAGAACAGAACACTAATATAGTAGACACTTACAGTACAAAAACGGAAGAATTAAGCTATTTGATTTCGGTTTTCCTTTTTGTTTTATTATTATCCAATATTGTGCATATTAACCTAACTCTAATAACAAAATTTAAACGATACTAAAGACAAATAATAAATATTGTAAGCCCCTTCTGGGTACAAGCAGGCACCAACACATTCAACTCCACACAATTTTTAAAACTCCACTTGACTCCACTTCCGAACTTCGCTCGACACATTTTAATTAATAAAAACCGTGTTCCGGGATATCCGCGACTTTAAGCAACACCACTCGACTTTGTACGATTCTCTTTTGGCTCCGAACCTCACAATCGCCTTCTTTTCATCACTCTTCGGCAACACACACACTGCGACTCCTTTTAACTCTTTGGCCTTTTCCCCACGCATCGCGTCCTCTGGCGATCTATTACTACTTCCTCTGTAGAAACCTGCGATCAATCCTACCTTCTTCACAACAATCTCGACCCGACTGTACAACTTTATACCGGTTCGGTCTCAACCATACACGATGCCCTGTACTCAAAACACCCCACCCCAAGAGGATCAGGAACAACTCGAGTCCCTCGAGTTTTACGACGCCTCCAGCGCCGACTTCCCTGATACACAAGTCGCTACCGACCCCGAAGCGACAGCACAACCCGCTCCCCTGGCATTTCACGAACCAACCCTGCCAATATTAACCTGTCCCCTTTTGACGAGGAGGACCCTGAACAGTGGTTTGCTGAGACTCACCTCGACGCTCTGGACGAGCCCGGAAGTTCGCGGCAACAACGCTTGGCGGCCGAAACGAACCTTTCGGGTATGAGACCGTCCCTTTTCCTGACCCATTTACGCTCTATAGCGGGGACCAGGTTCTCGGACGACCTAATACGGCCTCACTTTTTAAGATGTCTCCCCCTCCATGCCCATTCGGCACTCGTAGCCCAACCCAATCAGAGCTTGGGCTATTTAGCTAAAATTGCGGACGCAATTATGGAAAGCTCAGACCAGCAGTCTGAGCCTCCAGCGTATCAAGTAGCGGCGGTTTCTCAACACGTCGCTCAGCCTACCCGCATCCTTTTCCGCCACTAACAGCCCCAACGAAGGCTCCGGTGCGTCAACCTTCTCCGTCACCACATCCCAGAAGACCTGCCTCAACCAATGTCACACAGCGGACCCGAGAGGGCAGGTCCAACGAATTCCGCCCGAGAAGTCTTCCTGCTCAGGTCACCATTTCTGACCTTCGTGCGATACAGACCTCAGTCCTCCACGAACTAAATCAAATTCGCGCGGAGGCGAGAAGCAACCAACGAGGCGCTCGGAATCACGCCGTATCTAATCGCCCCTTGGATCGGCAACAACCTTCCCAAAATGCCCCTCAGCGGTCCAACTTTCGCCGAGCACTACCTCGACCTTCACAAAATGACAACATTCAGAGGCAAAGTACGCCCAACAACGCCGCCTCTCTCCCTTTGTGCGCCAATCACCAACGATACGGTGATCGCACGTTTAATTGCAAGGCGCCCTGTGGTTGGACGCAACCAGCCACCAATCAGGGACGACCTTTAGAAATAATTTTGCCAACCGATACCCTCGCGCAACCGGCCAGCACCCCTGCTATAAATCGCCTAACCATCCGGGATTCTAAACTAAATATCGCTTTTACTGTCGATACCGGCGGCGATATTTCAGTCCTCCCGCGATCGTTTGCTCCGCGTAACCGCGTGCCCGCCGCGCTTAAATTGTCAGCTGCGAATAATACGCCGATACTAACGTACGGACGTAAAAAGCTGACACTACAACTGGGTCTTCGACGTCCGATCACTTGGCGTTTCGTCATTGCGGACGTGAATGAACCCCTCATAGGTTCCGACCTATTAGGCGCACATAATCTGTTGGTCGATTCGACCCATAACAGACTAGTGGCTCCAACCGCACCCCCCTTGCCCATGACGGCATCTCCAGCGGCAACTTCAAGGGCCACAGAGTGCACAGACCCGATTCAAGCCATGGTACAGGAATTTGTTACTACAACAATTCCTCTACCTAACCAGCGTCGACATAAGGCCACGGTGTTTCATCATATAGAAACACGTGGCCCCCCGGTGAGCCAGCGCCCACGTCAACTGGCTCCCGAAAAATTACGTGCGGCGCGCGCGGAGTTCGAGCATATGATCGAACTTGGTATCTGCCAACCGTCAGACAGCCCTTGGGCAAGCCCACTCCACTTAGTGAAGAAACGTTCTGGTGAGTGGCGCCCATGTGGCGATTACAGGCTGTTGAATGCAGCAACTGTCCTGGACCGATACCCTATTGCACACCTCTACGATTTTTCGTATAAACTACGAGGTTGCAATGTCTTCACCACCCTGGATCTCACCAGGGCTTACCACCAAATTCCGGTGGCACCTGAAGACATCCCCAAGACCGCAGTCATTACACCTTTCGGACTCTTCGAGTTCAAGGTGATGACTTTCGGCCTCAGGAATGCCGCACAGACATTCCAACGTTATATCGACACGGCTTTACGTGGTCTAAATTGCTGCCATGCATATCTTGATGACATCCTCATCGCCTCCAAAGACCACGCCGAACATAAACGCCACTTACGTCAGGTCCTAGAGCGCCTCCGTGAATTCGGTCTTGTCATCAACCCAGATAAGTGTCAATACGCCAAGGAGCAAATCACCTATCTGGGTTACGTCGTTGACAACCAGGGCATTCGCCCACTTCCAGACCGTGTGGAGGCCCTCATGAAGTATCCCCGTCCTACTAACGTGAGTGAGCTTCGTCGATTTCTGGGCATGCTTAACTTCTATCGTCCTACGCTGAAGAACGCTGCCCAAATTCAAGCTCCCTTAAATGAATTCTTGAAAGGAGCTAAGCGCAATGATAAGCGTCCCATTAATTGGACAGAAGTCTCTGATCGAGCATTCCAACTGTCCAAAGAACAATTGGCAAATGCCACTTTGCTCCGATACCCCCTCGAGGGAGCGGCACTATCCATCCAATGCGATGCATCGGATATCGCAATCGTAGCTGTCCTTCAACAGGACATCGAAGGCCGACCGGAACCACTTGGTTTCTTTTCAAGGAAACTGAGTCCTACAGAGCGACGTTACAGCGCCTGTGATCGCGAATTACTTGCAATCTACAACGCTGTCAAATACTTCCGTCACATGATAGAAGGTCGCTCACTCTCCATCCTAACAGACCACAAACCGCTGGTCTACGCGTTCCGGAAGAAGTCGGGCAACGCCTCCCCCCGACAAGAGCGTCAATTAGACCTCATAGGGCAATACACTACGGAGATCAAGCACATCTCCGGTAAACAGAACGTTACGGCGGACGCCCTTTCTCGAATCGATACGATTCACTTGCGTACCGCCTTAAACAATGCTGACCTTGCCCTGGCTCAACAGGAGGACGAACAGCTCAAGGCCCTCCTAACTGCCGATACGGCACTTGAGTTTAAGAAAATCACTCTTCGCGACCCTTTGGGCGAAATCTGGTGTGATGTTTCAACTGGAACCGCTAGACCTTACATTCCCGAAAAACTTCGTAAGGGCGTGTTCCAGGTTTACCACAACCCAGCCCACCCCAGCGGCCGAGCGACAGCCGCTGCTGTCCGTCGCAAATTCATTTGGCCCCGGATGAACAAAGATCTCACCAGTTGGGCCCGTGCTTGTCTCCAGTGCCAGCGCTGCAAAGTAGCGCAACATAATGTACTGGAGCCAGCGCAATTCAAGCTTCCCACGGCACGCTTCGCCCATGTCCACATAGACATAGTGGGACCGCTTACTCCATCAAGAGGATTTTCTTATATCCTCACAATGATGGATCGCTGCACGCGATGGCCAGAGGCGACATCTCTCAGGGCAGTTACTGCCGAATCAGTCGCCAAGGCTTTTTACTCAACTTGGGTCACACGCTTCGGTGTACCAAGCACCTTAACTTCGGACCGAGGTCCACAATTCGAGGCGACAATATTTAAGCAGCTAACAAATCTCCTTGGCTGCCAAAGAAGTCGTACCACCGCCTACCACCCGCAATCCAATGGGATGATAGAGCGCTGGCATAGATCCCTCAAGGCCTCACTCATGTGTCATAACGACACCCAATGGTTCGACGTCCTGCCCACTGTCCTCCTCGGCCTGAGGACAAGTATTAAGGAGGACCTGGGAGCTTCGGCAGCAGAGCTTACCTACGGTACCAACCTCCTTCTTCCAGGAGAACTTTTCCTGAATGGCGAAACACCGCGTGACCAACTTCGTGAATTGGGACATCTCCGTGACCTGCTACGTAAGGTTAGGGCAACCCCTGTAACCAGGCACGGCTCCAAAAAACTTTTCGTCCACCCTGAACTGCACAGCTGCACGCACGTCTTTGTCAGGGTGGATAAGGTCAAAAAACCCCTCGACCCCCCTTATGATGGCCAATTCAAAGTCTTCCGCCGCATCAACGACCGCGTCTTCGAGATCGATATCAGAGGCAAGCGATCCACGGTCAGCGTGGAAAGACTTAAGCCCTGCTTTCTGGAAGCTTCAGCTCCAGAACAGCCTCCTAACCAAGACACAACTGCCGCCCGACCTGCACAACCTCCTCGCACCCGCGCCCAAGCGCGCGCCCACAAACAACTACCCCCCTCCCAATCTTCCTTACCTGTTTCGTGACTACGTCACTGGGGAGGGAGTGAAGTGGCGGCTCTTTAATACATTCCCAAAGAACCGCCCATCCTCTTAAATTAACCACTTTCTAACCCACTATACCTACCTGCAATTTTGGGGCAGCGTAAGCTACCCTTCATTCTCTTTCACCTGAAAGTTAAATCTTATCAACCATGCACTCCAAACAAATTATTTCATTCATTCATGCACCGTGCCAGACAATCGGCTCAGCTAGTCAGCAATTATAAAAGATAAATACACGCTGGCCAGCGTAATTGTTGACAATGAAATGAATGAAATTAAACATACAGTATCCCACTGTGTGCGTTTTACTTACCCGCATATTATTCTAAACATATAGCCATCCAGCCTGGCCCTTTGCCGTCGTCGACGAGGTTCCTGTTGACTTATGTCAACAAAATAATTTGCCTCCTTGTGCACCGGAGCCATATGACTAGATTGGATATTGCCTACATCGGTGTTTCCAAGGAATCTTAGGCAAATACCATGACGACCCCTTTTGTATCATAGGCACATCAAATACATCATCTGTGCATCATCATCATCATATACACCATTGATCTGTGAAATAGCATTTTGGTTTACTTTGAAACAAAAATCTATTTCAATCTCTGGCATACATCACCAACGATGTACTTCTGTTTGATCAGGTGTCCACCGATTATCGTCCTCAGGGCATTGTACTTTTCCTATACGCCACATATATAATCCTCCCTTATCTATACAATTGGCGGCCATCGAAGAGATGGATGTGAGTTGCATCATCGGAGTCAAATTTCAACCCTGAAACGGTGGACATGGAGTCGAGTGTTTAGCGAACCAATTGTCGCTCGCGAGTCTAGTTAAAATTAAATCGATGTTGCAAAGAAGAATTTAAGATCTATATTGAATAATTGTCGCTCGAGAGTTTGTGCCAAGTTACCTTTTTGTACTTTGTCATTTCGTTTAATGTGCGTGTTTTTGTACTATAATAGTTGTTATTTAATCTATTGTCATCTAAACTAAGACATGGTGTAAAGTGAATTCAAATAAAAGAAACTAAATAACTAGAATCAATCGACGTGTTTTATTCACCAGTGTTACACTAAATCACCAGTTTATTCTTCTCTCGCGGAACTTTTAGTTTGTTGGGGTATTTGACTGAACCCGCGTCCGTGTTTACGCATAGCAAATACTACCCACACTCTCACTATTGTAGGTTTGCGGTATAGGTCTTCCAATTCGTGGTTGTGGAGTTTTCTCCATTGTCCTGCCTCCTCGTCATATTTGCCGCCAAAGATAGCCCTTAGGACTTTATTCTCGAATACTGCTGATTAAACTAGCGTAATTATAAATCACTGTCAATTCTATTTTTCAAGAACGGACACTTAAATGGCGTTTTTCTTGAAACACATATTAAGTATTGTTTTTAACAATTTGTTAATAAAAAAAGGGTTTGTTTTTTTTTTTTGTCTTAAGTTTAGTTTTTTTTTTTTGTTGTTGTTTAGGTTCATGCAAAGGAGAATTCCATATTTTACATTTTATTCGTTGATTTAAGATAATTATTGAATTGTTACCACATGAAATGTCCGATTTTCGCTCAGTCGGAAATAAGAAGTTCTTGAGCGAACATCTGTGCGAGAACGTTAAATTTTCTCTTTTTATAAAGTTAAGTGGTGCGTGTGCTTGACGTGTGAGAATTTTACGGTTCGTTACAAGTACAGTTGGGCTCCTCAATAGAATAGTGGTTAGTATAACCGCCTGTCACGCGGGAGACCGGGGTTCGATTCCCCGTCAGGGAGCCTCTGGCGCAAGACTAATAACCTTGCCTGGAAAAAAAAATCATTATGGAAAATTTAACAAGCCCTAGGACTTGCTAAATAAGGCCAAGACCGGCTCCCGGTTGTAGTGCCGATGATGATGATGACAAGTACAGTTTTTTTTTTCTAGGTATTGTTTACCATCCTGTCGGCAATTTAAATTCGAATCCTCTTCCTTTATGAATTTAAAATGGGACATAATACGTCATTGGCTATGAAAAACGCATTTGAGGATGTAGTGGTAAACGAACGCCTACACGACGTTGGTGTGGAAAGTTCCGTTCGGGAGAACCACGAGTGAAGCCGGAAACGTTAGCTAACGACGAGGTTTTAAGACCAACGGTGGATGCGGACCCAACGAAATCAGTACGGGAGATTGTACAAAGCATGGGAGTAGCCCCAATGACAATATGTCCACACCTTTCTTTCATAGGAAAGGTAAAGAAACTCAATAAGTAGGTACCACATGAAGGGAACGAGTCCCAAAAAGTACGGCGCCTGGAAATCTGCGCATCGCTTAGATTAAAAAAAACTAAACTGAACCTGTTATGAAAATAGGATTCTGTATGATAACTGTAAAAGACCTAGGCAGTGGTTGGATGCATTTGCAAAACGAAAACGCACACCCAAGCTCGATCTTCACCCAAAAAAGGTTATGGTGACATTCCGCTGGACATCGAAAGGACCAATCCACTATTCGTATCTTTAACCAGGAGAAACGATAAACGTTATCAAATATTGTGAGGAAATTGACATATTGTCTGCCAAATTGTCTGAAAGCAACCTGCGTCGGTCAATAGGAACAGCCCGATCTTTTTGCATGACAATGCTAGACTCCATACCTCACAAGTAACGGTGTAAAAACAGTTCCAGCTGGGATTTGAAATTCCTCCGCATCCACCGTATTTTCCTGACATTTCCCCACTGGTCTACCATCTTTTCCGCAATTTGGATTCATTTTGCCGGCAGAAGGTCTTCCGGAAACGAGCAGAGGTCATAAAGCCTTTGTCGATTTCATTGCCTCAAAAAGTCAGCACTTCTATGAAAAAAGAATATTTGACCTTGTATCACGTTGGAAGAATGTCATAGATGCCAACGGATCCTATTTTGAATGAATAAAAATGTATGAAAAAATATTATTGGCTTTTAAATTTTTACTATAAAATCCGACGTTTCATGTGGTACAAGCTAATACAAGAACCTGGACGTTGCACGGCGCAAATCCGAGGAGTCAAGTTTGGTCAGCTCGGGCAACTACATTTTGCTTCTTTTTTTTATTCATAACACATACACATTTTAACGTCTATTGTAATATGTAACTTCAGAATTTGCAATAAATGCTTTCAGTTTTTTGCAAAAAATTATTGAGAAACACGTCAGTTACAGGAAATTGCCCCCTTAAGGCATATATAAGTCTCAGAACACCTATATAGTTTTCATAACAATAAAATTTGCGAATCTTACTAGTTTTAGATAACTATTGAACAATATTTGCATGCTATCAGAGAATAAAAAGTCCCGAAAGACGATCCTTGGGGGAACAAAGTGGAATGAGTGAACAAGCGGCACTGGATTTAATACGTAGACACTTTGATTTACTTTGGAGTGAATTGAGCATGCAACACAAAAAAAAGCATCCACGCGTTTTTATATATTCGAAGTCTATGGAACCGAGACTTAACCAAAAGCACTCTCCACTTTACCCAATCATTGACTGAATTCGGAGTAAATAATGGACCAAGAATGTTTCCCTCTATGCCACCAAGGATGTCCGGATAAACCTCTGAAAATGATCAGTCTTCCGCGCCATAAAGTCGAACTGGAATGAATTCAGTCTCAGGAAACATAGACATATGGGTAACTCCTGACACGAGCCTTCTTGAGCTTAAGAAACAGCATTTACAATGATCAGGTTTTTAAATTTATTTTGAAATCAAAGTACACATAGTTCATAGCCGGTTGGAATATACAGGATGTCCCTTAAATCTCATGTCACGTTTTAGGGAGTGATTCCTTACGTCTTTACCTATCAGAAAAATAAAGCATGACTTTAGTAAAAGTCGTAACGTTTTCAAGTTATTTGAATTATTTAAGAGTTCGGAATATCCATACCCTGCCATAAAAAAAATTGATGGCTTGTCTATGGTCGTAGACCATATAGAGGAGTAGATTGCGACTCCGATCATCTTCTAGTGATTGGCAAAATTAGAAGTCGGCTCGCAGCAAACCCACATGGGCAATCACGGAAGACAAGCAAAAAGTTCGACATTGATAAACTAAAAGACATACGCAAAAGGGCTGAACATCAAGAGGAACTAACGAATAGATTTATCATTCTAGAGAATGGGAGCGGTGAGGAAGAGGAAACCGATAATCTGGGTACTAAATGGGCATCGATCAGAGACACAATCAATCAAACAGCCCAAAAGGTATTAGGATTTAAAAAAACAATTAAATCCAAACCTTGGTTTGGCGATGAGTGCAGGGCGAAGATCGAAGAACGTAAACGCCTCAGAGTGATTCACTTAGAAAGATATGATGAAGTCAACACAGAAAGATACGCGACAATTCGAAAAGAGACAACGAGACTTTTCAAACGCAAAAAACGCGAATGGGAGAAGACTAGGATCGAAAAAATCCTAGAAAATGCCAGAGCAAAGAATATCAGAGGTATGTATGCCGGCATAAATTCAATTAGCAATGGCTACCGAGGCGCAAGGCTAATAACCTTGCCCGTAAAAAGAAATTCTTATGGAAAATGTAACAAGTCTCGAGACTTTCTAAATAAGGCCAAGACCGGATCCCGATTGTAGTGCCTATGATGATGGTGATGAATGGTTACCGAGGGAGAGCCGAAATAATTCGAGAAGCAAACGGCTGTCTGGTTACAGAAACAAACATTGCCATGATAAGATGGAAGCAGTACTTTGAAAACCTGCTTAATGTGGGGACCCATCAACCACAAATAAACGCACCAGACGTACATACAGCTGAGCCTCAGATCCCAGAGCCCTCTTTCGACGAAGTTGTAGACGCAATAAACCGATTGAAAAACAACAAAGCTCCCGGAGTCGACTGCATACCGGCAGAGCTTGTGAAGCATGGAGGAGAGGCAACCGTTCGAAAGATCCTCCAACTGATTAAAACAATATGGGATAAGGAAGTCATTCCGGAAGAATGGAAAACCTCAATAGTCGTCCCCGTTTTCAAAAAAGGTGACAGATCCGACTGCGAAAATTACAGAGGAATATCATTGCTCCCAACCACATACAAAATTGTAACAAATGTCATACTGGCGAGAATCACAATGTACGCAGAAGAAATATTGGAAGACTACCAATGCAGATTCCGCAGGAACTGGTCAACGAGCGACCAAATGTTCACGATAAGGCAACTACTGGAAAAGA
The DNA here is from genome assembly GCA_963931805.1 of Microdon myrmicae. NCBI lineage: Eukaryota > Metazoa > Arthropoda > Insecta > Diptera > Syrphidae > Microdon > Microdon myrmicae. The sequence continues at coordinate 185,511,798 of OZ007496.1, forward strand.
AGTGGGAGTACGGAGAGACGGTTCACCAACTGTTCGTTGACTTCAAAAAGCCTCAGTCGCAGGGCAAAGACTCTGCCATATTGTAGTTGAGCTGGGAATCCTGGAAATATATGCCGGCCTCATTGAAATCTGCATGAACGAAAACAAAGGATGAGTTAGAATATAAAACCACCTCTCAGAACCATTTGAAATCCGGGACGGACTAAAACAGGGCGATGGCCTCTCACCATGTATCTTTAACCTTGTCCTCGAGTATGTCATCAGAAAGGTACAAGACGACAACATGACGGGATCATCCCTGAACGGGGTCACACAAGTGCTCGCATATGCGGATGACATCGCCGTTTTGGGCGATAATCTAGAAACAATCAATATAGATGTCTTCGAGGGCGATACACTTGGTATAACGATTTTCCAACATTTCTATGTTCTTTCTGTAGTACAAAACGTCTAAGGCTTAGAAATTCGCCTTGGTTTCCACGATGGCTTCCGCATTCGATCTAAATCTCTTTCCCTGGAGCCACCGCTTCAGGTTTGGGAACAGATAATAGTCTCTGGGAGCTGTAACAAGCATTACATACATGCATATACTAACAGAAGTTTGCGGTTATTATCGTATAGCGTTTGCTATGATAGTCAAGAACGTGTGCTTCGAACCGACGCTATCATGGTAAGAATCACTAAAAATTGAACCAATGCTCAACACATCAGGATACTGCCGCGTATACAAATCTTGCATATATATATATGGCTAATGCTTTTTTTTTGTTTATTCGATTTTTCTTTCTGTGTTGTTCTTCACTATTTGCTTCTGTACTGTGTGTGTATGTATGTGTTAGAAGCGCCACAATGACCTTAGTCGTCATGTGCCTCACATCCTATCCATTTGTTGTTTCTGTTGCTGTTTTCCCTGCTGCTGCTATTGTATGTTGTTGTTTTTGTTCACATAGTTGTAAACGTCGCAGGCTTCTTTTCTCTAGAGCTGTTTTTACTTCTTTGGACAGCTCATTTCTTTTTTTAAAAAGCTCGGCGATAATGTTGTCGAGCTCTTCATCGAACTTTTTTTTCTGTTGGCTCCTGAACGGCCAGGTCTGTGTATTTGTTTCCTGCTCCAGAGTAGTGAGCATCACTGGGATACACATTTTCTTCATTTTTAGATATTTCGTGGTCTTCGGTAGTTGTCGTGCTCTGAAAAGTCCTGTCATTTCCATACATTGACCATAATCCCTACACCTAAACCTGAATTCAAACCAATTAACAAATCCATCAGTAATTCAACTAATTCACAAATCCTTTCCCCCATCCAACATTTAAATTCCCGATCAAGCAAAATACCTGATAAACGAATCAAATGTTCATTCATCACCCATACATCCAATTCCCCATAATTCCCAAATTAAATCAAAGGCATAGTAATTTGAACCAGATGTTCAATCACCATGTGCAAACGAAACCCTAATCCCACTGCATATCTTCATATGCCGTGCATATCTTTGTGGCAACTGTAACAACAGATACACACAATTCACAGGCAAAAACAGTGAAAGAACACGAACGAAAAAAATCGAATAAGAAAAATACATCAGAACCGTATACCAAGCGATAAATAATAAAAATAATTCACATCAGTGGAATGTAGTCGAGTTTGGAAATAAAATTCTAAACACGGTCAGTAGCCTGGTGTGTAACGCTTAGGTAAAATATTTTTCGTGATTCGAGCTCTCATAGCGTCAGTTCGAATCACACGACCTTCTTCACTATTATTTCAAACGCTATACCTTCATATGCCGTGCATATCCCAAATTTCCAGGAATATGCTTAACCGAATCCCTACACAATCTCAAGAACTCGACTTTAGTCGAAGTATATTTCGAGATTCTGTTTGCATTTCGAATCATCCGCCATACAAAATCCCGATAAGATTTTATATATAAAGGGGTGTTCGCCCGACACACGGGGAACAGCCAACAAAATAGCAGGGACCGGAACAGCAAAGGTCACACTCGACGTACCGGAATTCGTATTCGTCTTAACTCATTCAATACCACTGATAAAGTTGAATAAAAGAAGATGGCGAGATTGTAACTACACTTCTTGAAGTTTATTATTCGTTTTCCAATTAGTATGAATTCAGTACGACATTTCTTGCAGTTTATTATTCGTTTCACAATTAAAACAAAGGTTAAAAAATTTAAATTCAGCAAACTAAATTCATTAAAACACACAAAGCAAAAAGCAAAATAATATTGTAATGCCCCTTTATATAGGCAGTCTCGAACCGTTTATTTTTCCGTTCTTTTGTTGGAACAGCAGATTTTACCGACCAAAGAAGCACCGTATTTCAACAGGAACTTTTCATAGGCAAATGAACTGTTCTATAGAACCAGTGCTTTGTCAATTGCCGCTGCTTAGGATGCCACCTTATTTTGGGTGCATTTGAATAACAGGGGAACACTTCAGCACAAACGACAACCTGTGCGACCGATCTCTGTTGCATACCTTCTGGTGGTAATGACTGCATCGAGGTGAGTTTGGAATGTGCTGATGGCAAATGTCTTGATTTTTGAATTTTCTCGTTTGATGAACCGATTCATCTGGACGTTATTGTTGGCTGTTGCTGCCTAGTGCTGCAACATCTTGCCGGGCCGGCGAAGATACTTAGACAAAGGGTTGTTGCTCTGGTTCCGACGATGAGATCAGTACGGAGATGCTTGACCTAGGCTTCAACTTTGTGTATATCAAAAACATCATTAGGTGTTATCAAGGCTCCCCGCCATCACTTATGCTGTTCATCAGCGTGAGCGTTAGATGGGCAGAGGGGTGGCAATTATTAGTGTTATTGGGGTATGATTTTAATTATAATCCATTATTGTTTATTAGTTATATATTAACGTAATTCATAATCGATTATTAGTGTTAGTGTTAGTGTGTGTGTGTGTGTGTGTGAGTGTGTGATTATTCATTTGTCATTGGAAGAGGGCAGAGTTTAGCTATGGGGCGTTTTAGGGTTGTCGTTGCTGTCCGGATTGTCACAACTCGAATTTTGCCGCCCGTGCCTGGATGTGTTGTTTCAATTCGGCCTAACCTCCAAAGGGTGGGAGGCGTCTGCTCATCCAGTATGAGCACAAGCTGTCCTACTTTCAGTTGATAATTGGAGGCAAGCCATTTTTGGCGCTGCTGGAGACGAGCGAGGTATTCGGATTTCCATTTCTTCCAGAAGTCTTGCTGGATTTTTTGTAGGAGCTGCCATCTGCTTAAGTAGGCTGCCCTGGTGTCGGTTACATCCCTTTCTGGTGCCGCGGTTAATGCTGTGCCAATTAAAAAATTTCCCGGCGTCAGAATAGACAGATCGTCTGGATCCTCGGTTACTGGAAAAAGTGGTCTTGAGTTCGCTGTCGAATACTCCTCAAAGGTTAGAGTATAGTGGCCGATGACTCGCTTTAGGTGATGCTTCATCGATTTTACCCCAGCTTCCCAAAGTCCTCCGAAATGGGGCGCCGCAGGAGGATTGAAGTGCCAAGTCGTGTCATGGCCTTGCAACTGAGCCGACATGTCCTCAGTCCAGTTGTTAGTCGCATGGGCTCCGACCCGTTCCAACATTCTTGCAGCCCCTTGGAAGGTTGTTCCGCAATCGCTGTACAGGTGCGCACAATGCCCGCGTCGCGCAGTGAATCGCTTGAATGCGGCGAGGAAAGCAGATGAACTGTAGAACTCAACCAGCTCCAGATGGACTGCCTTTGTGCAGAAACACACGAAGATCGCAATGTATGCGTTCATGATTTTGTTGCAACGACCCATCCATGCCTTTAGTTGTACAGGGCCTGCATAATCTACTCCGGCCGTATGAAATGGACGGGCTTGGTTTACTCGTCCAGCGAGTAAATTCCCCATTTTCTGCTCCATATGGGTGGCTGTGTGTCTGTAGCATTTCAGGCACTTGTGGATGCAATTCTTAACATTGGACTTCAATCGTAACATCCAATAATTGTTTCGCAGAGTTGCCATCATCAGTTGTTGTCCCCCATGTAGTGACCTTATATGTGCATCCTGTACTATAAGGGACGTTAATGCGCTGTGAGAAGGCAATATAATTGGATGTCGCTGTGAATAGGGCAGATCCGCGTTTTCTAATCGACCCCCGACTCGCAAGATACCGTCGCTGTCAATTACCGGCGATAGTTTTGCCAACTTGCTACTCCTCGACACCGCATCACCTCTAGTGATCATCAACATTTCTTCCGCAAAGGCTTCTCGTTGAATCATCATAATTAGACGTGTGCGAGCCACAGAAATTTCATTTACTGATAGCGCTCCTGTTATCCGTGCCGTCTTTGTTGTTGTATTATGCCCGAACCGAAGCCCGTACGCTGTCGCTCGTAACATTCGTTGTAGTGTGGAGAATCTCCCGAGAAATTCGTCTTCTTTCCGAATTTCGATATGCCCACAGTGTTGAAACATGTTCGTAGTGCGTTCTCCAGACGCGAGGGAGAATTTTCCCAATGATTACGCAGGGGGAGATCCATCCTAATGGATAGTACAGACGAGCGATATCGGAAAGGATTGTTCTCTTGGTGGTGCACCGGCCCTCGTGATAGTTGTAGTTAAACTTAAAAATGTCCCGTCCAGGATGCCACTGAATTCCCAACGTCTTGATAGTGTTGATCTCGTCGAATAAGAGTGGCAGCTGCACCTCTCTGTCTTCTGCGTTTACTGCTGAGAGCAACCTCTCACTGTTACTGGCCCACTTTCGTAGTGGGAACCCTCCACGTCTCAGCATGGTGATGAGCTGGCGTTGCATCTGAATTGCTTCCTCCTCCGAGTCTGCTCCGTGGATGACATCGTCCACGTAGAAATTCTTCTTCGCAATGGTGGCTGCTATTGGGTAGCCCTCCCGTTCATCGGCAGCGAGCTGCTGAAGAGTGCGGATCGCCAGATACGGTGCCGCAGCGGTACCGAATGTAACTATATTCAGGCGATAAATCTTGACGTCTTCGTCTCCCGCAGTTCTCCACAAAACGAGTTGATAAACTGCGTCTTCCGGCGTGACCCAGATTTGTCGGTACATTTTACTGATGTCAGCCACGAACGCGATTTTATGTTTCCTAAATCGAAGAATATGGTCCACGATGTCATCCTGCAAGCTTGGGCCGACTAATTGATGATCGTTGAGCGACGTACCATTAGATGTTTTACATGACGCGTCAAATACAGCGCGAAGTTTGGTGGTCGTACTGGTTTCCTTTGTTACCGCATGATGAGGAATAAAGTATCGCTCGCCTCCGATTGCGTTCCTGTCTATTTCCGTCATGTGCCCCAGCTCCTGGTATTCGTCCAAAACCCTTTTGTATGATTGGTGAAATGACGGATTCGATTGGAACTTCTTCTCCAATTGTAGATAACTCATGAGCGCTGCATTGTAAGAGGACCCTAGCACCGGACGAGATCCTTCTCGGAACGGAATTTGGACCATGTATCGTCCCTCAGCCTGTCTCTGGTGAGTACGACAAAAGTGTGTTTCACATAATTTCTCTTCTGGTGACAGGATTTTCGTTTTCGGTAGCTCCTCAAGCTCCCAAAACTTCTGTAAAATCTTCTCTAAGTTGGAATGTCCAGCGGTTGTAAAGTGCGATGTTATCTTCTTTGGTATCTTGTACTGGACACCGCCCGACAGTACCCAACCAAGCTCTGTCCGCTGGGCCATTGGGGCCCCTTGAGGTCCTTTGATGACTCCTTCCAACAAAATGTCTGGATAGACGTCGCTGCCAAGCAAGATGTCTACCTTGTTTGGTTTGTTGAACCATGGATCCGCAAGTTGTAGAGTCTTGATGTGATCCCACTTCGCATCTGCCATGTTGCGCTTTGGGAGCATAGAGGTTAGCTTAGGTAGGACCAAGGCTTTGAGTTGGATGTTAAACTCCTTATTGATGGGTGACCGTAGAGTGAGAGAAACCATATGCCTAGATATTTTTGTACTGGTTTCCCCGATGCCTCGGATGGTGATTCGGTTCCTTGTCATTCTCAGATTCAACAATTTTGGGGCCGTCTCTGAGATGAACGACGCCTCCGACCCAGGATCGAGTAGTGCTCGCAGCAATATCGGTTGTCCATCGGGTGAGGACACTTCAACTAACGCAGTAGCCAGAAGAACCGTTTGTACTCTTTGATTTCCGGCCACGTATGTGTTATGTACTGAAGCAATCATGGTGGGAGGCGTGGCCGTCTGCGACGGCTGCACTGGCGGGCGTGGAAGGGGGCAGATGGAGATGGTGACTGACTGACCCTCGTTGCACGGGTTTCCTGAACCTTTGTTTGGTTGGCAGGGCTAGTTTGGTGCAGCAATGAATGATGCTTCCCTTTGCATGTCCAACACGTGATCATGCTATTGCAATTTCGCATCATGTGTGCAGCGGACAGGCAATTGAAACACAGTTTGTTTCTCCGAACCACCTTTTGCCTTTCTCTCGGGTTCAATGCCTTGAATTTGTTACACATTTTGATGAGATGCGAAGCTTGGCACATCGGACATTTGCTAATATTTGCCGTGAATGCGCGAACTGTGCTTGGTGTGTGCCTCTTTGGTCTTGGTTGTGATGTCTATGTTGCGACTGGGCCCATTACTTCCAAGGCCCTTACCCTCATCATCAAGAAATCCTCCAGCACGTCATATGCCGGATAGTCTGTGTGCTTCCCACAAACCGCGCGTATTGGGGGGCAGTTTCCGGACTGTGTGGTAGATCAACACGTCCTCCCAGGAAGTGACTGCAACTCCAAGGTTCTGCAGCGACTGCCTGGCTTCGTTGGTAGTGTCTATTAATTCTTTAATTCGTTCCGCTGAGTCGTGTGTAAGTGCAGACTGATTGAACACCAGATCGAACTGGGTGTCCTTAAGCAACCGCAGGTTTTGATATCACTTGACCAAGGTTGCCCATGCTGCGTCGAAATTGCCGTCAACAATCGCGGTGTTTCTTAATAGGCGCTCTGCTTCTCCAGTCAAGTTCGCCTTTAGGTAATGCAGCCGGTGCACATCGGAGATGGAGGTGTTTCTCATTATGAGGCTCTCAAACAAGCCTTTGAACTCCGGCCAAGTCTTATAGGAGCCGGAGAAGGTTGGGATTTTGATGGGCGAAAGCTTCAATTCCGCCGTTGGCGCCTTTGCTCCTCCCATTGTGCTGTCAAAGGAGTGGTGTCCTAATGCGCTTGTCTCACTCTGCTCCAACTGTGACCTGAGCTCTGACGAATATTTGTAGTATAATTCTTTCAGCTTATGGAAGACTAATTCTTCCATATATTTCGTTTTGGCTTCATCAGATGGCGCTGCAATAATCTTTTGGTGCAGTCCTCCCGCTTCCTCGAACGCTTGCTCCAAGTTTTTCAGAAAGAGTTGCATTCGAAACTCTCTCGTATGCGACAATCCCGCGAGGAGGATCTCGCCAAATTTATCCACCGCATAACGCAAGCAGTAAAGGACTGCAACGATGCGGCAACACGTAAGTATGGGACTACCAATAGTATAGGATTCACTATCCAGACCAAGAGATTAGCTAAATCGGTTCTGATGGTGTGAATCAGAAACGACCAACTGAGACATCTGATAGTAAAATCAGAAAAAGACCCTTTGGATAGGATTATTGCTAGGATTCTCGAGTTAGAGAAAACCGAGAATGAGATGAGGAACGAAAGTGGATGCTACGAAATAGCAACGAGGTATCTTGACCACTCACCTTCACCTGAAAGGAACAACGAATACCATGCCCCCACCTCATCAAATAGGCAACCAATGCTTAAGAATAATCCATTCTACAATTGGGAGGATGAACAAGATCCCCCAGAGGAAACAAATAGGGTTTTAGATAGGACCTATGGGGATACTCGACCAAACCCCCAGGAAGAGAAAGGCAGAAGAGGCCTAGATATGATGCGTCTCGGATAGTAGAGAATAGGAACTCGACCACTAGATTCCAAAAACGATCTCACCCCGTTACACGCCCACAACCTGGGATAAACCCGTTTAGGTCGGATACACCACCACACACTTCGAGAAGACCAACCGGGTCTAAACCAAAGAAGCCCGAGGTACCACGACACCTTCAAAGAGGCGGAGGTGACTATCTTAGTGACTCCTCTAGCCAAGGTAGGGACAAGCGTACACCAAACCCATGGGTAACACGCATGACTTGCAGCTTCTGCAATAGGAAAGGGCATGTATACGATGAATGCCTTCGACGCCGAAACACTCCAAAGTGTACAAAGTGTGATCGATATGGACACGATGCCCAGGATTGTCGGACACTAAGTACACAAAGGAAGGCGGACAATCCCGAACCCACACCAATAAGGTCGCAGAACCAAAGGAAGTCACCTGTGAATACCTCAAAGCAGCAGGAACGACCATGTACTTCGAAACAAGCAACTACATCGAATCATAGAGTGTACAGCATTCGATGTTGTTGTGAGTTTTGTGGCCGAAAGGGTCACACGTGGGACGAATGTCGTATCAAGGCAAAGTGGATAAAACCACAAAAGCCAACAGACACACCCAATGTGGTTAAGTCTGTACGTAGCGACCACACCCCACAGACCTGCACGGTCAATACAGAATGGCAGACAGTCCAAAAAGGAAAAATTTCAAAGGACAGCGAACAGCCACGCGACAAAGGCGGTAAACAGACTCGAGCCAAGAGTAGTATTAGTACGAGCAGTACTGAACTCTTGGAGGCTCGAAAAATAAAACAACGCCAACACCGATTACAACGCCATCGAACCGAATCGCACCATAGCCATTAATGTTGGACTAGAACTTCAAATATTGTTAATGATGGTTAAAAGTTTGTGAATGAATATGCGCTTCTGCTTCGCACTAGGCTCAAGTTAGAACAATGATCCACATATATATGTATGTATTTTACAGATATATATATATACATATATATATATATATATATATATATATATATATATATATATATATTTATATATATCTTATTTTGTGAATATGCTGACACATTCTGATTCTTGCTGTAATAAGATTTTGTGCGACATCCTAAAGCTCATTTTGCTGCCGGGAGTTGGGGTAATTATTAGACAATCCACCGCTGCCTCCAGTGCGGTTGGTGGCGTTACGCGGCCATTCATGCCGGTGTTATCTCCGCCGCCACCGCCGGGTATAGTTGGCATACTAGGCCGCATATTGTTGTTGGGAGAATTTGGGTTGTTGCGGTTGTTGTTGGTGGCGTTGTTTCCACCTCGAAATCTAAAGTTGTTTGGATTTTCGTGACGCTAGGCATTTCCGCCATCTTTGTTGTAACTCCCACCGTTGTTGCCAGCAGTGCCATTGTTGGGGTTCACATTCTGGTTGTTGTAATAGTAGTTTTCATTGTTCCGGAAATATACACCTCCACCCCCGCCACCTCCATTTTGTTGTGATTGAGCTGAGGCATAGTTGTTTCTTCCACGGTATCCATCTCCTCCGCCACCGGATGCGGGTCCACCATTTCCACCTCTCATGCCACCACGGTCCATACCATTGTTAGGCCATCCGCCGTCGCGACCTAGATTGTAGTGCCGCACCCTTCCGCCGCCATAACCATCGTTTTGGTGAGCGTTATTGGACCAGTGGTTGCTTTCATTTCGGTTCTGGTGATGATTATCCTCGTTCCAGTCAGATTTTCTAGAATTAGAGTTGGCATTCGAGCTGGAGTCCGATTGATTGTCACCTCCGGCGCTTCCACCAGCGGAATTAAATGAGTTTGAGTTGTTTATTTCGGTAGTCCATTGGTTTGGTTCGACGGATGTGTTGGCTTTTGTCTGTGAGCCTACGTGCCTGCGATCTTCCCGGTCAGGAGTTTCCCAGTCATTTGCTGTTGGATTTGCGTTTACTTCGTCGATGTTGGTTAAGACAGAATCATCTTTAATTACTTCCACTTGAGGGTTGTAGACGTCCCTTTGGGGTGGAATAATGGGGGGTTGATTCATAACAGGCACAGTAGTAGGCATGGAATTGTTGTCGTACTGTTGATAACCAGCAATTGGAACTCGATTCATCATGACCATTGTTGCAGCTTGTTGATCTATCTGCGGCTGATGACGAGAGACTGTGATCATTTGATGTTAGACAGACATAATCGATGGATTCGTATTGACCGGTGGAGAGAACACTGGGGGATCCATTTGTTATTTACCGGATGGGACACAATTTAATGTTGACTGCAAGGATGTGGCAACCGAATTGGGAGGAACAGGATAAAGCGGTGGCCCTGGCCCTTGAACAATGGTAGGGAATGATTGGTTGGTGAAAGTTTGCGTAGGAATTGGAGGATTCAAATTCAGATGTGTTCCTTTCAATAGCTGTTGCTGCTGCAATGGTTGTTGTTGTGTTGGTGATGCTTGGGATGGTTGCTGTGGTGGCTGTTGCTGCGGTTGCTGTTGAGGATGAGGCTGGGGTTGGGGTTGTTGTTGAGTGTGTTGTTGCCCCGTTTGGGGCACCTGCTGCTGCGTGGCTGGGTTTTGTAAAATTTGCATTTTTTGCTGTTGCTGCTGTTGTGCTTGGTTTGTTGATGGCTGCGGTGCTGATTATAAATGTTTGTGCATGACGGTGGCACATCTGCGGAATTATTGTAATTCATGGCGACTACATCAGGGGAATCCAACTCGCTATCTTGTAGGAAGAAGAAACTTCCTCCTCCGATGACTTCGGCCACGGGATCGCATTTGTTGTAAATACTGCTGTTGCTTGAAGTACGCCTCTTCTACAGCCCGAACTGTTGTTGCTGGATAATGATTTGCAACAGGGGCTGCTACTGGTGCTGCAGTCGGCGGTAATCCAGCCAAAGGTTGCTGTGGCATGTTTACCGGGCTAGGAACGACTTGTCGTATTTGAGAAGGTGGTTGTTGTGGTGGTACTGCCTGAGTCGTAACAGCTGTATTTCCTGATGGCGGAGTTGCTTTTTGTTGTGGCTGCTGCGAAGGCACTTGATTATGCATCTGCTGAGATGTGTACATTGTAGTAACATCGCTTGATACCATAACATAAAAGTTATTAGTCACCGGTGTTACATTGCTGTCATAAGTCGTTGGCGCTGGTTTGTTCAACAATTGTTGCTGATCAGGTTGGATTGTTGTATCATCAGCAGCAGTTTCAACAACTTCATGTTCGTCATTTATTTCTGCATCATTTTGTTCCCCAGTTGTTTCTTCGACAGTGACGACAGGCTCTTCTGGTGCTTCAGGTTCGGCAATACGATAATACTTGTCCAGAAACCCGCAATCTTGGATTTTTTGGAAAATACGTTTCATATTCTCGAATGTTGTGTCGCCATACTACTTTGGACGACCATCGTTTGTCATTGATAGGTATTCAGCTGCCTTTCGGGTAGCTGACAAAAATGGAGTTTCATCATTTCCCTGAGGTCGTTTGGCATAAACATCACAATAAAATTTCGTCAAGCCCTCAATTTCGACTTGCTCCAATTTAGATGCACCATTTTCGCCGGCGAAGAATGCATCTCGAACTTCATCGTTGGAAACATTCTCAATGATGTTTTGTATGTTAAGAACCTCGCGGATTTTGTTAGTCTCTGTCTGTGCCTTTAAAATAGCATTGTTTCTAGCTTGTTTCTTTTGTTCCTTCTCGGCATCCTTGGAGAATTGTACCATTTGTTTAGAGAGATCTCTAACAAACTCCAATGATTGAATCACAGCATCGTACTTAGTTACGGCATATATTTGGTCAGGTCTCAAATCCTGGCCTGAGGCTTGCTTCGCTCGATAGGATTCTAGCTTCGTCCGACTTTTTTCCAGATTACGGATTTTATGCTCTATCGTTATTAGTGCCTGCTTCATGGAATTTATAGCATTATTGACGCTGGTGGACTCCGCTGGAGACCAACGTAACCAACAACAATAACAACAACAACAACTGCTACTACAACTTCCACTACTACTACTACTACTACTAACACTACTACTCCTGCTACTAACACTACTACTCCTGCTACTACTTCTACTTCTACTACTTCTACTTCTACTACTTCTACTACTACTACTACTACTACAACTAGTTTTACTACTACTACTTCTGCTACTACTACTATTACTACTACTACTACTACTACTACTACTACTACTACTACTACTACTACTACTACTACTACTACGACTACTGTAGCGTTCTAGGAACGCACAATTCCGCACAGGTAAGGTGCCTACCTTCAAAGAACTTACTTACCTGAGAGCGTTGCACGCGCCCACAGACGCGTGCCCCAAAGTCCCACCATAGGGCCTGCAACTCGCAGCCAACGTTGAGACCGACACCAAAAAGCAAGAAACTGAACGTCCCCAAAGCTTTTAATGCCAAGCTCAACATTCGTAAGTCATCATACCTGAAACAAAAAAGAAACATTCAATCTGCCTGCGCCCAGGAACATTCCATTGAATCGGCAATTTCAAACGTATATGCAATGAAAATGAGCCGAACAAGGTACACGTGTGGGTAATCTGATACAAAGACCACCCAAACACAGCGATACAATAATGGATGTTGGTCATCCGCTACCAGATTCCTGGAAAACGCAAGTATCTCAACGAGATACGACCTGAATTTGTACGAGGGTAAAAATAATAAAAGGAACTACTTCAGTTCCACGGTCCTTACCATATTTTCACACCATTAGAAAGATCTAATGGATTGTTGATATAACCCTACAGAAGTTAAACAACTCACGGACCTTACGTCTATACAAATTGCAGGATACCCTCCGGCCTGTGTGCCAGATGCCTTATGCAAATAGAGGGGGCATCCTATCGACGGCCGTCGAAATGAAATTCTATCACCACCACCGAGGGTGACAATGATGTATGATGATGAGCGAGTTTCTCCTCGCAGAAAACTACGAAATATCCCCGGGGATGTAATAACATGCTGCTAACAGAGATTCGGAAATTCTGTTAGCAATGCGAATAGGAAATTTCTCTGTGCAGATATAGATACGATCTGTAGCAGGATATTTTTGGGGGTTGAGATAGTTAGTCAGATTTTGATGGTCAACGCGACGAGGAGGATAGCGAGAGATCCAGATCGAGCCGGGATATATCAACGCCGCGCCATTACATTAATTTTCGAGCGGTCCGCAAGCGTAGTTTCGCGAGATAACTTAAGTCCCTGTGTGCCATCGTAATAGTGTCGATTTTTCTTTGTGTGCAAGTTAACGCCTCCTTGCTTTGGTGTAGATGTGCTAAAACACCCAGTGATAAAATACTTGTAATTTAGCTAACGGAATGTAACGTTAAAAGAAAAGAACAATAAAAATAAAAATTGAAAGAAAACAAAGATTCGTGTGTTTGGTTTGACATTGCGTCCGCTCTGTGCTGTCCTTTGCCTTCCTGATGTGTATGAAATGTGTTCGGCGGGACACTTCCAACGAATTAGAGCAAAACAATTTAACTAAACAAATCCGCAAAACTTCCGCCAAACTACTACTACTACTACTACTACTACTACTACTACTACTACTACTACTGCTACTACTACTACTACTACTACTACTACTACTACTACTACTACTACTACTACTACTACTACTGTGACCGTTTTTTCTTTTGTCTCTGCCACAGAAAATTAAGTCTAATTTATTTATGTTACCGGTAGTCTTGGAATGCAATGGTCAGGAATGTACATTGTTCCTGTTCTCGGCCAGATTAGTCCTTTCAATGGTGAATGATTGTTCGTGACACTGTACAAAAAATTATGGTTGATTGGTTTTGCACGTTCACACTCGGGTCATATCTGAGTTAGGATTTATATGAAGGGTAAACTTTGGCGACCGAATCAATTGAAATAATCTGACACTGAGAACTTTAAGTAATTACGATATATATTTAAAAGTCTCCAAACAATTTTAACACTTTTGGGAGTTTGGTGTGTTTTTACAACATTCCTTTTACTTTTTCTTCTTAACTTTTTAGTTTTACCTTTCTTTAATTTTAAAACAAAACAAAGGGCACGGGTTTCTTATCTTTCTCCTTTCTCTGGCAAATCTTCACCGGGACCAGCCACAACCGTACCCCTTGCTGCGCTTTTTCCAATTCTACTCGTATGAAAAACGGAATTGCAAAACCGTATATCAACAACCGTATAAACATTCACCTGTTCTCTATCTCGCTCCCCATCAACGTCCACTTCGAAAACCGAATTCGAACTCGAGGAGCTGCACGATCCACACCCGAATCGGGGCGTGTTCGAAAACTCACTTGTGGATCGCGCAACTCCTCCACCACCTTACCATCACACCATTTTAAAACAAATTATATTAAAATTACAAATTATCGAATGATGGTGGTGGCGGAAAACGTACGTAACACTACTACTACTACTACTACTACTACTACTACTACTACTACTACTACTACTACTACTACTGCTACTACTACTACTACTACTACTACTACTACTACTACTACTACTACTACTACTACTACTACTACTACTACTACTACTACTACTACTACTACTGCTACTACTACTACTACTTCTACTACTACTACTACTACTACTACTACTGCTACTACTACTACTACTACTACTACTACTACTACTACTACTACTACTACTACTACTCCTACTACTGCTACTACTACTACTACTTCTACTATTACTACTACTACTACTACGACTACTACTACTACTACTACTACTACTACTACTACTACTACTAATACTGCTACTACTACTACTACTACTACTACTACTACTACTACTACTACTACTACTACTACTACTACTACTACTACTACTACTACTACTACTACTACTACTACTACTACTACTACTACTACTACTACTACTACTACTACTACTACTACTACTACTACTACTACTACTACTACTACTACTACTACTACTACCACTACTATTACTATTACTACTACAACTAGTACTACTACTACGACTGCTACTACTACTACCATTGCTTTCTAGGAATGTTTTAATAGCATTCAAGGATATCAACCATATGATTGTTTATCTTAATGATAGGCTGTCACCAAATGCTTGGTTATTCGTTTCTTCCGTGCAGGACATTTCTTCCTGAAGCAAGAGTTAAAAAAGTCATCGAGTTTTTCTTTCAAATGCGTGTTTGGGCGTGGAGAAAAGGTGGAGAAATATGACAAAAAGATAGAATGCATGAATTGAATGTCAAATATTGCTGCGCTGGTAGTTATTATACCGTACCTATTAAGTAAATCTCATAAATCTAGTCCACATTGAGACTAGAAAATCATCAAAACTAGTAATTGTAGAAGATTCCATACGGTGATAATCTGAACATCACACAAATTTGACACCGTCGGCAAAATAAAGCCTTCATTTCGTCAGGCTTGTCATTCTCTGCATATTCAATTTAGATAAATTCTGTAATCGGTATTTAATACATACTATCCATATAAACATATAAGCATCTAGAAATTGTAATATCATCCCAACCGAAGTCCTCATTGGCCTGCAATGCTAAATGAAATCGCTTTAGCCTTGCATATGACCTCAAAATAATCCCCCAAAGAACACAAATCGATTCCCATAATGGACACTTCTCAGCATTTTCCCTTGATCGATATCCCAACAAAACCACATTATTGATTGTCAATTGACCGAACAATGCTCCCCGCAGATCCATGATTTTCAATGTTTCCTTTTGAACTTGACGTCGTGACTTTATCCTCCACACAAGCTGTTGTAGATTCTAGGTTATCGTATGTCCTTCGAAAACAAAAGCAAAAACCTGGCTATTGTCTCATGTCATTATACTTGTCGCCTCCATATTAACATCATGTATACAAAAGCGCTATTGTTATTATAGTCGTTTATGTTTATTTCAGGAACCGCCCACAAGGAGTGCTTGCCCAACGGAGAGTGGTTTAAACATCCTATCACTAATAAAACCTGGTCTAACTACACCACATGCGTCAATTTTGACGACTTGGAGGTAGGATATTGTCGGATTTTATAAAGTGACACGGACACTGAACCTTTACCATCATGATATTGCCCTACTCCTTCCATGATCTCACTGTAACGCCTTTTATATACCGATTCACATACACTCAATGTCCTGCAGGAATAAAGCATATTTCCATTTTGTCTTATTTATTTTCAGTGGAAGCAGAGCATTAATTTAATTTATGAAACTGGCTATTGCGTATCGCTGGTCGCCATCCTGATGTCCTTGGCCATTCTCGGATACTTTAGGTGGGTAGACAGCTTCCCTCTTCCCTTGTGTGTCAAGGAGTGAACTGTAAGTAAAACATGCACTAAATCATCATGACAAGGAAGTGTGTACCTTGGTGCTACATTGTAGAAAGCACAAGGATATGGATGTGATAATTGATTTCATTATGTTGCAGTGTAAGTGGATTTCCTTCCAACGTGTTAAGACGACAACCCCTAGTCGATTTTCAATCCTTGGCATACTAATACTTATTTGATAAAATGTTTTGAAACTAGTACGTATATATAAAGTTACAAGAGCTGAATCCTATCACCAAAGAGTACTTGTGGCAAGCTTAACGTTCAAAAGTATCTTCTGATCAAAGATAATACTCGAATACCATATTGAAAGGATTGAATATTAGCTGAATGCTTTTATTTAAATCTTTTATATCGACAAGATTGTTTTTTAACAAGCAATTGTTGGCTTACGTTTTATAAGAAGTTCTCCTTTTCAGTTTCAGATCAATACATATCAAGCGTTGTAAATCGATAGCAACCTTTAAGGGATGTTGGTATTTTCAATTTCAAGAGATAAGAAAGACCTTTGCTGTAAGAATAAAGGCGAGTTTGATATGAGGGCTAATAGAATTTTGACAAACTCATACCATCACCGTTCATTTTGAAAAACCCTCTAAGAGCGTATCGACAATCATGATACCAAGCACGGTGGTGTTTAAAAGTTGAAACTTCCAACGAAATTTCTTACTATAAAATATTAAAATTTGATTACGAAGGATTTTACGATGCATTTCAGTAAACTACATGAAATCCATAATGTATCTGAGTTGGGTTGCGTACTCTCTGATTGACAGGGAATACCTCATGCTTAGACTTTATACTTCATGCTTCCTTTCTAAAATAATACGGTTATGACAGAAGCACTTTTCCTTTTGTTAACTTCACTTGTTCGTGAGTATTGGACTGCTCTTACGTTGGTGTATGAAAAAATCCTTTAGGAACCCTATAAAAGGGGATTATGGTATAGTGTACAAAGTTGTAAACGTCTACTTAAGCTCTCTACTGGCACGTTCATTTAAATTGCAACTTTTAGCACAAGGAGTTCAAGATAAGGCTTTCGAGAATGAAATTGAATAAAAATATGGCGGATATCGGTTTCCCTTGAATATATGAAACTGACTTTTGATTGGATGATAAAACTTGTTTGAAAATGGAATTAGGATTTGCTTTGTTGTGCGAAAATTATAGTTATTATTAGTATTACTGCTATTACTGTTTAATATAGTATATTTCTGATTTGATGTACATATTTGTATAGGGTCGAATCCACATAACTCTTAAATCGAGATTAATCCATCTGTTAGTTTCATCTATATCCCCATTTATCTGTAGCGGCTTATGAGACTAGTTCGTATGCCATCAAGGTAATTACTCGTTCGAACATTGCAAAAGAGGAAAGTCCCGATATTACACTGAGGTAACATATCTGAAGAAATTAGATAATTGTCAGACCATTTACGCCCTTGTTTTGGAAGAAGATTTAATTCCCATTAGAGACAAAGTGCCATACAGCCGAAGCACAAAGATTTGCCATGAAATGTCGTAACGTATTTCTTATTTTTTTGGAGTACTTTATATGATGGCAATGATCTACTTCGATTTAGTTGGTTTATTTTCGGTCTTTCCTCGGATAAAATTGATGGTCTCCTCATCGATATAATTTATTGTCAGAAGAGACTTCTGCGCCCAAGGTTAAGGTACTATAAAAGTCGTGCGACTAGTATGAATAGTCTAACCACGATGGAGACTAGTGTTAACTTTTATTTAGTTGCAGTTGCCTGAACAACTAATATTATGAAACAGCATTAATCTCCGTTGACCTTCCTTGATGTTGGTGTTGATCCCATCAAGTTGATGGTTAGAACACATTGCCAAAGGGAATACCGGCCAAACTTATTTACTTTCAACTCTACCAAAGTGCTATTGGCACAAATCTCGTATGATTTACAAAGTTTCATTAGAGAAGGTATGTCAGTTGATAATGCGGTGATGTAACATACGTGGTCATGGGATCGCGGGGGTTCGTTTATGAAAAGATTGGTTATAAACACTCTTCGGCGCAAAGCTAATAACCTTGCCCGTAAAAATAAATTATTGTGGAAAGTTTAACAAGCCTCGAGACTTGCTAAATAAGGCCAAGACCGGATCCCGGTTGTAGTGCCGATGATGATGATGATGATGATGATAGACACTGTACCTCCAATAAAATGTTCATTCTTGGCACCCAGGTCATTCCCATGGGCGAAAGAATAAATTTAAAATTTATCGGTGATAAAATCACCCAAAAAGGAGTACATTTTATGGCGGCGACTCACACAGGTTGAAGCATACAGGGGTATAAATCATTCAGTTTATCAAAGAAATTCAAGCTCATTCACTCCGTGGTTTAAATATGGTTCATGGGAACCCTGTTCTTATGGTGAAAACTAAAAAGGACGAATTCAAAGCCCTTTTCAAACGACAAACCCTTTCGCCACCCTGAAGTTGTTTCAGCATTTCCTTGGCGCGGCTCTCGAAGTCGGAATTGCCTTGTGTCGCGACGATTTTCTTCACACATCCTGCGAGTAAATCGGGTAATTCCATGTACGCTTCCTCTTCGATCGTACGGTTCAGGTAGGCGGTCGTGTTGTCCATCTGGTACACCTTAAGGTCGTGCTTGACCGCCAGTGCAAGTAGCATACGCATGGATCCCAGGCGGGCGACCGGAGCGTAGGTATCGGGAAAATCTATCCCGGGTCGCTGCGCAAACCCCATCGCCACGATTCGTGCTTTTCTTCTCTCGAACACCGAGTCGTACTTGTCCCTGAGAACCATTCGACATCCGACCACGTTGCGATTCTTGGGTCGATTCACGATCAGCCATGTATCGTTCTTGATTAAGCAATTGACCTCTTCGACGATGGCGTGTAACCATTCTTCTTTGTCTGGTCCGTTCAATCCTTGCCGATACGGGATCTCCGAGTGAAGTCTGGCTAATTTTGCCGCCAGGCCGCCCGAGATGTATGACTCCTCGTCGTCGAGAGTTCGGTCGATATCATCCCCGCTCGATCCGCGAGGTTCTTCGTCTTCCTGCGTGATTCGATACAATTTTCGTGGGCGACCGGGTCGTCCGGTGAGAATCTTTCTAGGTCTACCCGGGGCTCTCCTGATCGTTTCGGTGATCTCGTCCCTTTGTCTCGTCGGGTCGTCGTGTTCCTGCGATTCATTTCTCGATTCCTCGTCGTCGTCCCCACCTAGGTGAGGTTCAAAGAAATTCGGCAATGATACTCCCCCGGGATTGTGATTTGAATCTCGATTCAGATTTGACGAAGACGATGACGATTCGTTATGCATTTCCGCTTTTGTACCGGTATCTGTTACAGTACAGCAACATGAGCAAACAACAATCAAATTAAATGTTGTATTGTTGGATCCAATATCTAACCAACTCAGTTGTAACCTATAGCAAGAAAAGATTCTTCAGAGGCGTACCATCATTTAATAGCGTTACTGCATACTACTGGCCAACAACTCCCACATCACCACTTATATCTGGTAGAACTTCACATTTAGAAGGATAAGAAAATGAGTTCACGTCCATTCATTTACAAATAACCGGAAATGAATGCGATACCAAAACTGATTATAATTCCGATGTTCATCAACATCAACATCAGTGCCAACAAGAAGGCCAATAGCAAAAGCTAATCCAACAACCTGATGACGATAAACTACACCAACGTTCATCGTCATCTGCAACTCCAAGGAAAACAACAACATCTGCTCTTCAGCGTTTTCGAGAGAGACAGACACTGGTTATTGACCTCAACTACGATTCAATACGACAAGGTGGAAAAACCTGTTGTTTTGGAATGATCAACCGGTGATTTTCAAGCCAGGAGAGTTTGAAGTTGCTGTTAAGGTGCAATGTTGTATACGGTGCCTTCAGCATCTGTTTTAATAAATGTGAACATATTTGTTGGAAAGGGAACGCTTACAGAGTGTTCTGTTAACAACCATAGTAGTTCTAGCGCCGGATACGTGGCGCTTAGGTCAACAAGCAGGGCATATATAAACAGTGGCACTGATGACTTTCTCTCTCTCTCCTTTCGCCGCTGGACCTGTCTTCAACACAATTTAATTCAAGATTTAACTTAAGACTAAATGTTAACTTCTGTTTTACAAATATCATTCTTACAAATAAAGTCTCATTTCCAACAATATTAAATCGTGTAATAAAAGTAAAAGTTGTGTATTCAATGTCAGTTTTTCGGTCCCCGCTCTTCCCTCGATAGAGGAAGCACGGCGCCGGACTACAACACATGATTGGATTTGCTGGGCTTCCTACACCAAACAATTTTGCTGTCTCGTCGAGGAATCTCGACGCAGAAACAGTACCAGTAAATTTGATGTCTTGTGTCGTGGTTACCCTTCGTTTGTTTGATACCCATACTCGATAGCCTTGAGTCGATTCGTCGTATCCGAGGAAAATGCATTTCACACCTCGCGGTTCCAGCTTCCCTTTTCCGGGAGTTTTATCCAAATATATGCTGTCTCTCCGAGAGTTCGCATGTTCTTCACGTTCGGACGTTTTCCGTGCCATAATTCGTAAGGAGTTTTACCTCCTAGCGTATTCGTAATGCATCGATTTCTTACGTGGCGATCGCTTCTGCCTAAAGCGAGGTTGAGAGCTTCGATTGCGTCAACATGCAACGCGCCATTTTCAAGAGCGTGCGGTTTTTCCTTTCCGCTACTCCATTTAACTGGGGGGTGTATGGCGTCGTGAGTTTTCGCGCAATTCCCACTCCCTTCAAGATTCTGTCGAATTCTTCGTTACAGAACTCTCGCCCGTTGTCGGATTGCATACATTTAATTCTTTGTCCTGATTTATTTTCGACGAGAGTCTTGAATTCCTTGAAAAACTTCAAGACGCCGCCTTTCTTATGCAGAAACCTTACTTCTGTTCAACGAGACTAGTCGTCGGTTAGCGTGAGGAAGGACCTAGCTTTGCCCCTTGATTCGTCGCTCATCGGTCCGCATACGTCGGCATGGATGATATCCAATAATGGTGCGATTTCTTTCCGAAGGGTAGCGCGGTAATCTTCGCTTCCGAACAAATCTCGCACGTATTTGTGGTTCCGTCGTCTTCTAGGTCAATTCCGGACACTGTCTCCCTTTTGCTCATCTCCAAAAGATCGCGCCAGTTAAGGTGGCCGAATCTCTCGTGCCAAACGATTATTGAAGGCTTGCGCGTTCCCGTCGAAAGGGCGCAGATCGATTCTTTTCCGGATTCGCGGAGAAAATAGAGACCTCCTTTCCGATCTGCTACTGTGATCCGTGGTTGCTTTTGATTGTGACTCCTTCGCCCGTGAACGTCACGCTGTTTCCGGCGTCCGTGATCTTCGCGACCGAGACGAGATTGTTACGCAGGTCGGATACGTGCAGTGCGTTTTCCAGACGCCGCGATTTATATGGTTCCTTTCGCTTTTACGTCGGTGGAGCCATGATTTGCCAGATTAATCTTTAAATTTCCAGCACTTGCGATTTGTTCAAATACGTCCTTGTCGTTGCATAGGTGCGATGTGCATCCACTATCGAGACACCACGTATCGTTTTTCTGAACGATCTCTGCAAAGCAAGAATCTGCGTCTGCGTGGGAGGTTAGGAAGGAAATGTCTTCGCCGAGGGCGTCTTTTTCTTTGTTTTCGGGATGTTTCGCGTTTCGTTCGGTCCTCTCGGGACACTTTATGGCGTTGTGACCGATTTGGCGACATCTATGGCATTTATATTTGAATGGTCCACCGGTACGTTGATCATCCGATTTATCGACGGACTTGTTCGACGCATTGTAAGTAGTATTTTTCCAATTTGGCGGTCCATTTCTCGCGAACATTGCTTGGTCTTCGGCTTGGCTGCGTAGTCTTCTCGTCACGCTTTCGTCGAGGATTTTAATTTTCAGATGTTCCGGCGAAGGTAACTCGTCTCTCGACTCGATGGCGCATCTTAAATGCTCGTAGCTCTCCGGCAGACTGTGTAAAAGCATGATCGATTATAATTCAATGTTGACTTGTACGGATAATTCGGACATTTTGTCGACCATATCGGAGAATTCGTCGACGTGTCGTTGTACATCTCCGCCTTCGTTGAGTCTATGATTCATTTGCCGTTTCCACAATGGTGCCCTTTTCGCCGGTCCTTTCGATTCGAAAATAGCATCCGGTTTCAACCAAATTTCTCGAGCTGTTTCGCAGTATCTAATTTGCCTGAGTTCGGCGTCGCCAAGAGCGAGATACAAATCGGCTTTCGCCTTTTCGTCCTCGTCTTTCCACGGTTGCAAATTTTCGGCTGCTTCCGGTTTCGGTCTTTCACCTCTTGCGTGAGCCCACGTTTTGTTTGTTTGTCATGGGTGCCCGCATTCTTAGTCTCCAGGTGTCATAATTTTCTCTGGTTAGCATTATGTTCGTAGCTTGACCGTCCATTTTGTTTGCAGTGAAGTTATATTTCCGCGTGTGTTTTCCACGTTGTCTTCTCGTCTTTTCAATTTCCAATTTCGAATATCCAGACGACGTTTGAGCCTGGGCCCATAACCTGTTGTGGCAGGAAATGAAACGAACGGGCGACTCCTCGTGCGGAGGGTATTATTTATTCAACGAATACAGAATTAGACGCTTATTATGTGTTTATTCAACGAATACAAAATTACATTCTTATTAAAACTTGTTGTAACTGTCAGATGTAGAGTGAGCGCATTAAGGCGTGAATTCATTTGCCCTTTACTCGTAACGCCCGGTCCGGCGCTGCAATCGCGTAGAGCACGCAGCTTAGGGCGGATCCACAACAGTTTTCACCCACTTAAAAAAGGCTGTGGAAATAAATGAGATCAATCTACAATAAATGCGTGAGAAGTTGAGGTAGATGTTCATTTATCACGCATAAAACACGTTTCCTAAAAACCATAAAATTATGAAAGCGTTATTTTAAATGCACTTCATCATCGTCCTATGCTGGAACTCGTTTATTCAAATTATATCCCTAGTAGTTTATTCCAATTAAAGCGCATGGCAAATCTTGTCTGCTCTTCCAAGAATTGTTAAATCCTTTCACTTGGACAATTCTCTTCGAGATTTGGTATAAAAGAGCGATCCATAATGGTTTTGGGGGTTGGTCTCTGGATTGGCGTTCTCGCAGGCTGAACGCCAACACATTATACTCAAATTTGAAAGTATTCTTATATATTAAATTAAGTCAAAATCAGAGCTGGCATTCACACACGTTGATGGCTCGGTTATTATATCAAAACAACAAATATAAACCTACAAAAATCAACCGTCTCTTTGAATTCTAATTCCGTTTTTCACTTAACATCAACTCCACTCATCATTCTTCACTCTACAATGAGGAAACGCGGTGGTTGACGGCAATGGGAGTTCAAAGAATCTCTGAATAGACTTGTGGGGGTTCTTTTAAGCTTACCCGAAGAACCCCCCATATGTGCAACCCAACTCCCGTTGTTTTTCGTTAATGCAATTGCATTAGCACCTGAAAACGTTTCCTTCATCAAGGACATCTATGCATCACCTAAAATAACCCCGTAAAGAATTCTCATCATCCATGCACCCAATGCATCTTCAAAATTCTCCGAAAAAATTTTTTACAACATCAAGGCATCTCATCGTTTGCCTGAAAGAAAAACATTTCGGTTGCCGTACTAGGTAACCGCAATAAACTATGGAAACGTCATCGGCATCCCTGTCAGTCTACGTATTCTTTCACACACGTGCGCGGCAGTTTATCCTAGTTTTCCTAGTGTATCTGTATCCACGGTCGCGTCTAGCGTCATAAATAGAATTTCTTCGCATGTAAACATATATACAAAATTCGATCCCTTTTCGTCGTTAAGATACGGTACACGACCACCCATTGTATACCTAAATTGCTTTAGCATCACCAGCCTAATCGTAACGGCACTGTTTACCCAACTGCAAGAGATTCACCCCATGGTTTGTTTTTCCCACTAACCAAACAATCACCAACTTCGTGCTTAGCCACCAAACGAATTATCCAGCATATACCAATGCAGACAAACGATTCGTTTCTTCCACCGACCAGGGATACGAGAAATACGAATTGCCATTGTATAAAGTATCCCATTTGCTTTTAGCACCTTTTTATGATAGCAATGCAGCTATGTACACTACTGCATCACTCATCCATTCCTTTATGATACCCTTGGCGGAGTTTCTTCCGTTTGTTCTTTTTCCCTTTTTTAGATTTCGTTTGTCCCTTGCCGAAATGCATGAGCAAACAATGATATACACGATCACACATACACACCACTGCAATACCAGAGATCGCCGTCCATTGGTCACTGGCATTAAGGAAAGATTGCATTTCCTTGGTGGCCACATCCTAAAGAGAAATTTTTTCTCTCTTTATACGATCTCACCATCGAACTAGGGGTTGGATCAAGCGTCGGATTACAACCCTTAGTGAGTCGTTTTCCATCACCCGACCGAGCCGGTCGTTTCTGCTCCCGCTCCCCGCGGCGCGCCGGGGAAGCGTACACCACGTGTCATCTTTAATAGTAGTGTAAACTGCGAGTTGAACTATCCGGGATCATTAAACAGTTATACCAGAATAAATTAAAACTAACGTGTATGTTCTTTAGTTCGGTGAAGTTGTAATAATTATGAAGCTTAAAAAAATGATTTCTAATTAAATTAAAAATTTAATACAAGAAAAACCATTAAGAAGATAAATTAAATAAACCGTTCTCTTGAACTAATAAACCACACCTGCGTGTTTTATTTCTCCGGCTTGCTTCCTTGGTGCGTTGCTCGGTAATTTCAGTGTCTCAACGGAGTTTCACGGAGCCGTTGGTGAACAATTTACGGCGGTATTATGGCGGGTAGAGAAGGGAACCTAATGCAGTACGCCTGCACACGATACTTCTTCCCCACAGACTTGTTCTTTTCGAAACAAGGGGATTCTTTTCGATGACACAACGACAACCATACATTTTGCGAAACTTCTCGCAGCTTCAAATATGTAGTCGTTCCATTTAAGAGTCGAATTAATTCGAGTGCCGAAGATTGATAGTTCCATGGCTTCGTTCATCGACAGTCTATTTCGTTTGGGGTTCGCATTTGACGACAAGAAGCAGCACTGGGTCTTTAAGGCACTCCATTCTACTCGGTTAGGTAATCTCCATTAGTATATCATGATAACGTCGGATTTCAATACATCAAGCACAACCTACTGATTGGTAATGATACTCGAAGAGTTTGGTCGGGAATGTTCGTATAATTGTGACGTGCTATTATCAGAAAATGAGTGAATTTGAATGTTGTTATTAGTTATTGGCCTCGCTCCCAGGTAGCGTGTCTCGTGGTCCTGAATAGGATGAGAGATCTCTATTGACCGCTGCTGAGGGGACCCGTCGCGGTCGCCGCCGTGCTTCCTCAAACCTGAGGGAAGAGTAGCGACCGATCATTGTCGATTCTAGTGCCGCAAACTTCTGAGGGCAACCGCCAGCGACTTCTGCTGGCTTCCGTGGGGCAAGTGATCTTCAGCATCAGCGACAAACTGTGAAGAAAAACGAAAGGGGCGAGAGCCTCAGTTCTACTCACCATATCAGAATAAAACTCCGTTTTATTTCTTAACCGTACAGGTCTTCTTTATTTCGTCAAATCATTTATGTATTATCCTGATGGTCTCCTGCAGCACTTCCTCCAGAGACCGTGTATATCTATCAACTGCTCTCGGAGATCGCGATGCATCTTCCTTGGAAATGAAAAGAAATCGAGATTTTGTATCTTGAAATGAACGTTTCAGATGGAAAATCTCGATTTCGGGTGTGGTGTTCAATGTGCTCATTAGGGTAATGGTTCGGTTGTATGAGTTCTCATAAAACTATTATGCCTAATTAGGATATGCATTGGAATTTGGGTTTTTGTTTTTGTTATCCGCCTGACTTATGCAGACAAGAGTTTGCGTGTCCTTCGGATGGGTAACACAAGATCCGTGGGAATTAGGTATTGGTTTTTGAATTGATGCATTTACAAGTCATAAAACATCTGGCATGTGAAGATATGTATTAGGATGTTTATGATTGCTCGAATTGTGTGTCGGCGGAAAATAGATATGCCTTTGTTTAGAGATATGCATCTTTTGGGCTTTGGATCTTGTAGGAATTTTAATTGAATTGAATTGAATTCAATGTTTGAGAGTTTGAACGTTTAGTTCGATTTGGTTGTCATTGAATTTAATGTTGATTTGGGTGTAGGGATTTTTATGTGGGGGGAGGAGATTGTTTCTATGGGGTAAGGAAATTGTAGGGGTTTCCGGAGCACTACAAGATTGCGGCTGTGACAAGAGATACATTTTAAATCATAAATTCAGTTCTTATCACCACGAGAATGTTTTTATAACGTCTCGCAGCCCGGACGCCGAAATATAGTTAATGAACTCAAAGTTTTTAAATAAATAAATGAAAAATTAAATTAAATTTAAGTCTTCTCGAATTTATTGGGCCAAGAGGATTGCCAGACCCCATCTCAACAATCGGTCGCCACTTTTCCCCATTTGGGTTGACCACAACGAGAATTCTCAAAGGCGGCCTTTTAAAGAGATTCCTTGAGGAAAAATCTATTACATACCGATACTTGGCAATATATAGGCATGCGACTTTCTTACTCTCACAAACTACCTTATACTTTAATCTTAGCTTATTGTCGAGCAAGACTTCCAAATACTTAACCACTTCCTTTGATAGTGTGTTATGATTTCGGATTTGAAAGTTAGCATTTTCCACACGCGTTCGACTAGTTATTAGGACTGCCTCCATTTGGTGGTCGACTAGTTGTTGTCCAGCGGATTGTGGTCAGCCTTTCACAAGTCCAATCAATTGTGGACGCTTGTACCTCGGTTATATGTTTAGCGATTGTTACAATCATAATGACGTCTAGAAAGCCAATAATTTCAACTCCTTTTGGTAGTTTTATTTCTACAATTCAATCGTATATATATCCCTCAGGAATAGACCAAGTACTGACACATGGGGACCTCCTGTCGGGGTGTCCTGAACTTTTCAGCCCTCGACCAAATCGTTCTGTGGCTTTCTATTGATGAAATAGCTTATTGCGATTTTTAGGAGATATGACACAGTGCCAATTCGACTAAACGCTCTCCTGACGGATAGCCAGCTGGCCAAGTTAAAGGCAATTTTATGTCGAGTTTTCACGTTACAGTATTTCTTTTTTCATTATTTCCATTTTTGGTTTACCCCATATTACTTCGGCCGCTATATCGACTACTGTTTTAAGGGTCTATGTCCAATTGCGACTTTTTGAAGCCGTATTGGTAATCCGATAGCGCTCCGTTGTTTTCTGCAATGGTAAGCAATTGACCATATATAAACCACTCCACGATTTTCCCCACTGAATCCATCAGACATATGAGGCGATACAATAATGTTTCACTTCGTGTTGGTCTTCAGAAGAAAGAGAACCTCTACTATTGGGCGCAGAATATTGGGACAAGTTATGTGTCCCTTTAATCCTGAAATGACATTCTGTAGGCAGTGTTTAATAGGTTTATGTTTGCTTCTGCGTAGATGTTTCTGAAGCATTTCGCCTTGCTAGATTTTATAGTCGTGGTTAAGTTGCACCTTGACTTTTTTAAGTTATCAAGGTGTTCTTGAAAATTAGTTCTTCACCTTGATCCTGCATGCTACGGAAATATTGTAAGCACTAATCTCTTAGTGGTTTAATTTCGTTCGTACGTGGTTATCGGTTTAAGCATTACTGTATCACACGTTCTGTTTACCATCTCTATTATCCGGTGGACCATTTGCACTCCAATTCCTTCGATTGCTGAGTTACAGGAACTCACAAGGTCTTCAAGTGAACCTTCCTCGTATCCGCTATGCATCCCCTTAGAACCTGTTTGAACGCTGAGGTGGCTCTCGTTTCTTCAATCAAGTTCCACCATTATGACTTAGTGTTCGCTGTGGGTATATTTTTCACTGAGTTGCCATTCAGCTGTTTTTATAAGTCAGTTGCAGACGATGTGATGTCTATTACTGACCCCCCTCCTGCTTTTGGATACGTGGCAGTGACTTCCAGTACCCGACACCCTCTTGAGTTGGTCCATTTTCTGTCCCCTTTGGTCGCGCATGCGTTAAAGGCACCGTCTCTATAGCTGTCAAACAAAAAATGTCGAAGTCATAGTATTGTTCGAAGTGCTCGCTTGAGTTCGCCCACTCCGTACTTATAGCGATCCTACTTGTCATAAAAGGCTATTTAAAGACTAAGTGGTAGGTGGGGTCCCAATGCCACATAATGCAATATCACCCTATTCAGCAAAAGACCCCATGAAGTGGCCAGAAGAAATCCTTGAAAAACTTTTACAGCTTGGCTGATGGATCCAGTCGAAAAAGATTTGGTACACGTGGTAAGCCGGCTCCAAGATACCACCCCACAACGCTGTAGAGTCCGTGATATGGTCTAAAAAATCGTTAACTATCTTTCAGAACTTGATGAAGTACCCAAAGTGAAGTTGAAA
Organism: Microdon myrmicae; assembly: GCA_963931805.1. Classification (NCBI taxonomy): domain Eukaryota; kingdom Metazoa; phylum Arthropoda; class Insecta; order Diptera; family Syrphidae; genus Microdon; species Microdon myrmicae. The sequence goes on from OZ007496.1 coordinate 185,540,617, forward strand.
GGATGACGTGTTGCTATTCCTTATGATAAACATTTTTTGAGGTAAACTGGTTCCTAATTCGGATCTCCGGGACGGGGGGCCAACTCAGGTGAATAACGTGCGAATTATTTAATAAGAAACTAAATTGTAAATAACTCTAAACTGGAAATGGTATCTTGGAATGTCAGTGGGCTCGCTTTCACTAATACGAATTTAAATGGCATGCATCTTATCCAACCTGCCATTCAGCCTTTAGTCGCATTTTTCCGCGAACTGTGAGTATATTCGAAGCCCTGGTTACAAGAGCTTTCGGCGGGTAGGTATGTTGTTGTCGAAGTGTTCCGCCGAAGACTGTTCACGAAGAGAGAAACAACCTGGAACACAGGGGCATCGTCACAAATAAAACGCTGAGAGATATTTTCACTTTCTATTTTTATTGTAAATGTTTCAGCATCTTTCGTCACACATAAACTTTAACGTATCATCATCATCATCATCGGCACTACAACCTGGAACCGGTCTTGGCCTTATTTAGCAAGTCCTGAGGCTTGTTAAATTTTCCATAATGATTTGTTTTTTCCGGGCAAGGTCATTAGTCTTGCGCCAGAAACTTTAACGTATAAACCCGAATTACACGACAACCGACACACATTTCCTTTTTACGACACGGAAGGTTTAATATTACCTTTAATCGTTTCGCGGTGAGATACTCTAGCCCAAGGCCGAAACGACGGATACCTCCTCGTCAAGTTCTCTCTCGTTCTCGACCTCCTCGGATGCTCGAAAGTTCATACTTACTTCTCGTCGCGTTGACGATCACCATTCGACTGCAATTTTCCTATCCGAAAAATACCCCGATACAGATTGTTTCTTTTTCTTCCCCAGAGACAATTTCCCATTCTGTCCATTAACAGAATCGTCAATGTCTCTGTTATCAGCATGTTAATACATCCCCTGGGATATTTTCTAGTTTCCTGAAAGAGGAAAGTCATTCTTTGCATAACATACATCATTATTATCGCTAGCATTTCATCTCCACGGCCTTCTGTTTGCAGAGAACATCTGGCGCCCAGACCGGAGATATTCGGCGATTGTTTGAACGTACAGCCCGTGGGTCTTATTTGAACTTGGTACCCGGAATCGAAATCCATTAGATCTTTATAATGGTGCGAAATTCTAGCGTGGCCGTGGGACCGGAGTATTGCCTTTGTTGGCTTAACTCCTCATAAATCATCGGATATCTCGTTGAGATATTATCGATTGCGATAGGTCGTGGCTGCCTTGTGTTGTTCAACGGATTTGGGTGGTCCTTGCATTAGATTACCCGCACGTGCATCCGTTGATCGGCTCATTCTTTGATGATAGCAATTCTTTTGTATCTATGTTTGAAATTACCGATTCAATGGAATGTTCCTGGGCGCAGGCTGAATGAATGTTTCTTTCTTGTTTCAGGTATGATGACTTACGAATGTTGAGCTTGGCATTAAAAGCTTTGGGATGTTCGGTTCCTTGCTATTTGGTGTCGGCTCAACGTTGGCTACATGTTGTTGGTAGGTATGTTCCTTGAAGGGTAGGAACCTTACCTGCGCGGAGTTGCGCGTTCGTAGAACGCTACAACATCTATTAGCAGTATTTAAAATGTTCGAAAATACATGAAATTTGCATAAATTAAATGTCACACTGAACTCTGTAACATCTGCCTTAGTGGCAAAAGTTGTTTTCTATGCCAAAACGAAGGGGTCAACTGCTCCGAATTTTTATAATTTTAATTATTTTATACAATTTAATTATTTGCATAGAAACGGATTGTATGATACCCGAAATTTTAATGTCCAAACATTTAGATAGTTGCATAAATCAGTCCAATCTATTAGGACCTCAAAGATGTTTTTGTTGGCTTCCAATTAAACGGCACTCAATACATTTGTATTTAAATTATTCAAATGAAAAAAATTTCGAAACTGTTGTGACACAGACTCCTTATGATTTTGCAATTGCTGTTGGCGTTTGTCCCGGGTTTCGGGATCTGCACGAGAGACAAGAACTTATTCAAATCAACGATATAGTCAGATAGCTAATATGGAATAGACACAACGAGCACAATCAGAAGCGCACATTCAGAGACTAACCTATGAGCGTCAAAAACAAAGACCTCAAATCTATTTAAAAGCAATTATAATTCTTAAGGTCAACGTGCTTTTGCCCCACCGATTCCAATAGTGTATTTATTCTTCAAAACTGTATTTTGGTATTCAAGGAAATGTTTGTTTAATAATATAATTGAGCAAAACGGCCATTTGCATTTCCTCAATCGTTAACGTAAACTTAAAGTAGTAATTTTCGAAAACTCAGTATTCATGTAAGATATATTCAACCAGTTAGATCTGACTTCCACATCGTTCGTTACTATTCTATTATAAGTTTTAGCGCCATCATAAAACAAAGATGGCTCGAAAGATAGTAGCATCATAAATATCACTCTCATAAATTTTTGAAATAGATTGCATTATGGTTCGCAGTTCAGCAAGCATTTGCATTATCATTGTGTTCTCCTAAGTTTTTGTCATCGTTACACTCTGTACAGTCTACTGGACCCGAATTCTACCACAGTATGTATTTTGTTGTTATCCTAACGTTTATTCAGTTCCTGTGCTCCATAATACAAATGGCCATAACTAGTTCTACCATCACTGAAATTCTTCAGACCGGTTAACATTTCAGGTGTATGAAATTGTGCAATTTACTTCATTTCCTTTCAGGAGTAGGGAACCATTCAATTTCAATTAGTGGTCAAATAATAGTGCCCCGTGCGGAATCATTTGCTTTGCGTCTAAACCAAAACCGATGTGATTCATTATTACCTCGTGTTCGGAATGAAATTCTCTCTAGCTAAACAATAACGTTTATGTTCTTTGTAGGTCGCTGAAATGTGCTCGGATAACCTTGCACATGAACCTTTTCGCTTCATTCGCGGCCAACAATTCCTTGTGGCTTATTTGGTATTCAGTAGTTATCACGGACACCGACATCCTCAAAGCGAACCCGGTAAGTCAACACCATCAGCATCAAAGGGTAGTTACACCTAACAGCCAATTCCAGCCAACGTGTATTGTGCTCCACCTGATTCTGCATTACTTCCTCCTGACCAATTATTCATGGATGCTGTGCGAGGGATTCTACCTGCATACGGTACTGGTGTCAGCATTCATCTCAGAGAAGCGGCTCGTCAAATGGCTGATCGTTTTCGGTTGGGGCTCCCCGGCCCTTATTATGTTCATTTACGGACTCTCGCGTAGTTTAGCCGGTGAGGGAGAAGAAGTAGAGTAGTAAGTTTTTTCCCAAATTTTCCGTCAGATACATTTGCTTGCATCTATTTCCATAGCTGTTGGATGCATGCAACCACGTACGTCAATATCCTCGTTGTACCTGTATGCATCTCTATGCTGCTGAATCTTCTCTTCCTGTGTAATATTGTTCGTGTAGTCTTGTTGAAATTGAAGGCTCCGGCCAGTATACAAGGTAGTAATGGCCCATCCAGGACAGTGCTTCAAGCTTTTCGGTGAGTATAAGTCTGCCCGGCATAATTAATGACTTTACAAGTATGTTCCCTTTAGAGCTACACTGCTGCTTGTGCCGTTGTTGGGTCTTCAATACATTCTTACACCGTTCCGACCGGATCCAGGACACCCATGGGAACGTGCCTATGAAGTCATTTCTGCATTTACTGCATCTTTTCAGGTGAGTGTATCTGTAGGTTTAGCCAAAAATCAACTTTCCCTCTCTGTCCATGAGTAGGTAAGGCAACATGACTTTGAGTTATAGTTGCAAATATTATCGCAATAGAACACCTGAAGGATGACACGAGTTAGTCACACCAATTGCATATAATGAATTCTAACTTACTTGCGTCAGTTCCGTAAACGGCAGACAGAAGAACTTTGGACATCTTATATGTGTTGCATTAAAACCTCTTTTCCTTATTTTGCAAAAGTCCTCGAAGATTAAAACTTTTCCGAAGAATAAAAATCAATCTCTAAAAATAGGACAATCATTATGGATTACGTAAGAGAACGATGACATGCTTCTTATAGAAAGGAACGGCTCGCTCACTTTGAAACCTCACACTTTCCTCAGAGTGAAACCATTTACGTCGCCTCAGCGAATGTCTAAGTGGAGCGATGAAATTGTGTATTAGTGTCATACCACGTATTATCGCACATAAAAACAATGGAAATAAATTTGCCTTCAAAATTTGTAATAAAAAAATCATATCTCGGATACATACAAAAGAGCATAGTGTTACACGGGCATGTGTGTTCCTTTAAAATACCGTATGACTTTGCTGTGGATATAATGCCAACATTATTCTAATTTTCTAACGAAAACACGAGCTTTAGTCGCGCGTTGGATGAACAATTTGAATTTTGCACCCGCAAACCACCGAGTATATCGACAATTACTCGTATTACATTAACATCTACGCCATCTATCTAAATTGGTTTAATGTCGTAAACGTGTACTACATAGGCTGAAAGTCCCGGGATTTTTAATGAAAACAAAAATTGCTTGGGCAAATTTATATTTATTCCTCAACATATTTGTCTTCGACGGGGATACACTTGGATAGCGCGTTTCCAACATTTCGATGTCCTTTCTGTAGTACGATACGTCAAAGCCTTCGCAATTCGCCTCGGTTTCCGCGATGACTTCCCCATTCGGTCTAAATCTCTTTCCCTGGAGTCACCGCTTCAGGTTTGGGAACAGATAATATTCTTTGGGGCCTGTAACAAGCATTACATAGGTATGTATGTACCACCAGACGTTTCCGGTTATTAAAGTATAGTGTTTGCTACGATAGTGAAGAACGTGTGACTCGAACCCACGCCATGACGGTTAGAATCACTTAAAATTTAACCAATGCTCAAGACATCAGGCCACTGCCGCGTGTACGAATTTGATTTCGAAACCCAAGTACATTCAACTGATGTGGATTTGTTATGTTATCACTATGGTATACGGGTCTGAGGCTTTGCTTATTCAAATTTCTTTCGGTGTTCTTCAACTACTGGCTTGTATATTTTTGCGTGTATCTGTTAGAAACGCCACACTACTCCCTCCTCAGTAACTTTGTTACGTTCAACTTCGTGTGCGAACGACGGAGCGAGGAGCCAGCGAGCTAGAAGACGTCGGAGCAGGCGATTGTCCGGTGCACTGTGCGGAAGTCGTGATCGAAGTAGTAAAGTCCTGTTTACTATGGGAGAGTGTGTGCCGTGTGTACAGATCGCACGTTGAAATTGTAGCGTTAAGCAACGATAGTGAAGAGGGTAATTTGAACACACGATGAAACGGATGAGAAGCGAAGCATTGAAGTATCAGACTAACTGCCGCATGTACGAATTCGAATTCTAAACACAAGTACATTCAACTGATGTGCAATTCTTACGTTATCGCCATGGTATACGGCTCTGATGTTTTGCTTATTCGAATTTCTTTCGGTGTTCTTCAACTATTGGCTTGTATATTTTTGCGTGTATCTGTTAGAAACGCTAAAACGTTACCCATCGTTAACTATCATTTAATTGAAATCTATTAGTTTCAAAAGAAAATATATGATTTGATATCTAGAAATGGTTAGAGACTTCTATGAAAAGGATAACTATTAATATTCACCTTTCTAAAAATGTAACCGCCTAAAATTAATTTCATATTGTTATTGCCTAACTGCCATAGAGACGCAAGCGACATTTTATTCTCTGTACGAATGCTTATTCCATCGGTTATACTGCACGTTGAAGCATTCAGGCATGGTGATGATTTAGTAAATTCCATTCTAGGTACTTCTACAATCACCTACTGTATTTTCTTCCAAATTTATAATGCTCTTAATAAAGCAAGCTAATTGTAAAAACAAAACCGCCTTGATTTCGTATAAAAGGAAAATGTGATCTGCACAGCATCTCAACAGAATTCATTCGTTGTAACATCTGTGAAACCTTCCCAAGAAACAAGGCAACACACTCGGATATTCGGAGCAACACGCGAGGCTGATGAAGACCCAAAAAAATGCGAGAGAAGAAGTTTGTACTTCTATTATTACTGAGCTGAATCCAAAAATGGTGCCAGTGGAACTTTACAGACGTTACAGCCCGAAAGGATCAACCAGAGTGTTGGGTCTCCTCGACGAAGGGTCCCCCATCTCCTTCATCGAACATTAAGAACATTTGCACGGAAAGCAGCCCAAGAGTACTCATCCCGGAGACACCCGGCGGACAAACTATCAAGAATGGTGACTCGTAGAAGATCCAAGTGAAACTTAAAGGGGCCCACAGAAACGACAAAAAGTCGATTGAACTGAGACCGATCGACAACTTGAAGCTCTAGAAACAAGAAGTAAAAAATGCGATGATTAGACGCTACAGACACGGGCAGAACATTCAAGACCAGATAATCTACACCCAACGCAATAAATCGATTGAAAAACAACAAAGCTCCCGAAGCCGACTGCATACCGGCAGAGCTTGTGAAGCATGGAGGAGAGGCAACCGCTCGAGAGATCTTTGGGGAGGTAATGTAGCCACTTCGGTGATGCGATTAATTGTCTATGAAAATCCTGAGGAAGTACGTCACACGGTGAATATGATGCACCAGAGCGAATGCCGTCACAAATAAAACATCGGAAATCGCCTTCTACTTTAACTTTACTTTTATTATATATTTTGCACAAATCGTTAAACATACAATAACGTGTCTTAGGGACATATTAGCGATGACACACACGTTCTAACGCTCTACGTTTTAACACCGGTGTAACGCGATTCAATTCCTCCTATTCGTTCCCTCCTATCCGACCGTCTGTTCTCTCCGCTCGGAAGTCCTATATCGACCCTTTGACGATTCGAATCTAACTAACCATCTCCATCCAAAAACCAAAACCTGATACAGATCGTATCTACGTCTGCCAGAAGAAATCTTTCATTTCATCCGCTAACAGAATTTTCCACAGTATCTGTTAGCGGCATGTTATTAATGCCCATGGGTAATTTAGGTGGCTGAAAAGGAGAAAGTCCCTCGACGCATACGAATCTGATCGTAACGAAGTTACTGCGGCGGGAGTGGTGTAGCGATTCTAACAGATACACACAGAATTCACAAGCAAAAATAGTGAAGAACACCGAACGAAAAATCGAATAAGAAAAATACATCAGAACCGTATACCAAGCGATAAAATAAAAATAATTCACATCAGTGGGAATATAGTCGAGTTTGGAAATCAAATTCTAAACACGGTCAGTAGTCTGTTGCTTCACTGCTTCGCTTTTCAATCGTTTCATCGTGTGTTCAATTCACCTTCTTCACTATCCTTGCTAAACGCTATAGATCCATCAGCTCATCAAAACAATATGGGATAAGGAAGTCACCCCGGAAGAATGGAAAACCGCAATAGCCGCCCCCATTTTCAAAAAGAGCGACAGATCTGACTGCGAAAACTACAGATGAATATCATTGCTCCGAACCACATACCAAATATTAACAAATGTCATACTGGCGTGAATCACACCGTACGCAGAAGAAATACTGGGAGACTACCAATGCGGATTCCGTAGGAACCGGTCAACAAGCGACCAAATGTTCACAATAAGGCAACTGCTGGAAAAGAAGTGAGAATACGGAGAGACGGTGCACCAACTGTTCGTTGACTTCAAAAAAGCCTACGACTCAGTCGCAAGGCAAAGACTTTACCATATTGTAGTTGAGCTGGGAATCCCGAAAAAACATGCCGGCCTTGTTCAAATTTGCATGAACGAAAACAAAGGGCGAGTTAGAATAGAAAACCACCTCTTCGAACCATTTGAAATCCGGGACGGACTAAAACAGGGGGATGGCCTTTCACCGTGTCTCTTTAACCTTGTACTCGAGTATGCCATCAGAAAGGTACAAGACGACAGCATGGCGGAATCATCCCTGAACGGGGACACAAAAGTGCCCGCATACGCGGATGATATCGCCGTTCTGGGCGACAACCTAGAAACTGCAAGAAAAAACTGTGAAATCACCACACAAGGAACACATATAAACGTCAGAGGCAAGATATTTGAAAAAGTTAAAGAATTTAAATATCTGGGAACGATACTGGCGGCCAGTAACGAAATGTCGAAGGAAATTAACAAAAGACTGCATTCCGACAACGCTAGTTGGCACGCAGTCAGTAAACTGCTATCACGTAACATAAAGCTCCGTGTCTATAGAACCATATTCATGTCGATTGCTCTATACGGATGCGAAACATGGAGTCCCACAAAACGGGAAGAAAACAAATCCCGCGTATTCGAGAATAAAGTTTTAAGGGGTATCTTTGGAGGTAAATATGACGAGGAGGCAGGACAATGGAGGAAACTTCACAACCACGAATTGGAAGAGCTATACCGCAAACCTACAATAGTGAGAGTAATCACGTCGCGAAGATGGGCCGGACATGTGGCGCGAATGGACAACGATAGGACCGTGCATAGAATGCTTGACGGTAGACCAACGAGAAAGAGTCCGGTAGGACGGCCGTGACGGAGATGGGAGGACAATGTTAGGTTTGACCTTGAGGAGATTGGATCAGGTGGTCAAGCGTGGAAGGAGAGTGCACAGGACAGGGAGCGATCGGGGAGTCGAGTCGGTGAGGTCATGAATTTCCGAGAGACATGGCGAACGAGGTGCAAAGCATCCATGTTCAGGCCGGATTTCTCTTACTGGAGTTGGGAAAAGAAGAAAGGGAAGTCATTAGAGTGGTAATGTCTACTTTCGACCCGCTAGCAGTCACAACGACAGTGCTCACTTATGGGAAAAAGCTGATACAGAACAATTGTTAAGGACAGCCCTTTCTACCTGCTCTTATCTCTGTTGAAAACTTTAAGCGTGTTTATTTCAAAACCGCATTTTCCATGTCGGTGGACATGATATCTCAAGAAATAATGAACCGATATTTTTATACCTTTGCACACAATGGATTTACTCGGAGTAAAGTGGGACTTTTTTTCGATGATTCGAACTTTCTTAACAATAAAAATTCTCGATTTTTTTTAAACGAAAATGTGATTTTGAATTTAAAATTCTCTAAAAGATCTATAATTTATAACTTTTTTTTTTGTTAATTCTTTGTCCAACCGCGAGGTAGAGTAATGTACTAACGGAATCTCTTTCGGTTTTGGATTCTTGATGATTCCATTTTGACTTATCCTGTCCAGGAGAAGTCACTTTGCTTAGGATTCGATAATTAATTCTTAATGACTGTTATAATTATCAATATTTTTTTATTAAAACATAACCAATTACCCTTTAAATGATAATAAAATAAATGAAAATGACGCAAACATTTTTAAATAAATGTATTAAATAATATTTTTAAAAAAATTGAGAAAAAACTTTTCGCTCACTGTGTACTGCTCACGAAGCCCTACCATTTCCACCCCCCATACAGTTGGCACTTTTCCTTTCCTACAATCGAATTCATATCCACAATATATGTTATGTAATAAAGAATGAAACAATGAATGATACGCATGCTGTGACAGGATATCAAAAACCACTTTTCACACATATTCCCTCACGTATGCCCATGCTAATGTTTCCTGTGCTACGACAGCATATCAAACGTATCCTTTCACACGTTTTTTTCCACAAATGTCCACCCTATGCTACGAGCGCATATCAAATATATCCTATCACACATTTTTGCACCCGTAAAATCCTTACCGGCAGGTTTTCCCTGGGTTTTTCAGAACACCTGGTATTCCTTGCAAAAGTGATAAAAGGGACGCGAATGGTAATTTGTTTTTGTTAATTGTTATAATGTCGTTTTCAATGAATTTATAAATTTAATTACGAGCACTTCGAGAATAATACACAATACATTGATTTGATAGTTAATGCTCTCAATGCGTTCACAAAGTTTGTAGTTTTCGTAATTTTCGTAATTCAAACTGTCTTTTGTGTTTATTTTAAACCGAATGCAATAAGTTGGGCATCCGGCATTAACTTCGTATAATTACGTAGTGCAGCACAATAAGTTGAATTTCACTTGGTTAGAAAACAATCGACCCGAATGACAAAAATTTGTATTACAATAGACTCGACCCTGGTGACGTGTGTGGACACCTCGGGAATGAACTTTGACTCGGAAACGTGTGCACCGCTTGAGAATTGATTATCGACTGACTCCAATGAGGGATGATGGTACTTTAGTCTATGCTCTCTCATGTTCCGCGCCCATCGAGGTGAATAAACCCGTGGTTAATTCAATAGTCAATGGGCTAGAGAGAATGCGGGAACCGAAACGAAGAGCGCAATGATCCCGGAGATGATTTTGCTTTATTGCTTGAACAACCCAAAATCGAATGATGGGCGGATGTGGTGCTCAAGAAGCCCTACCTTTTTGCTCCTCCATACATTTGGCACTTTTTCTTCCCTACAACCCAATTCATATCCGTAATATATGTTACATAAAAACGACACCATATCAAACATATCCTTACATACGCTTTTTCTTACGTATGGGCATCCTAATGTTTCCTATGCTACGAACGCATATTAAGCATATCCTACCACCTACCATTTTTCCACACGCATTTTTGCACCCGCAAAACCCTTACCAGTAGGTTTTCCTTCGGTTTTTTCAGAACACTCGCTGGTCCTTGCAAGAGTGATAAAAGGGACGCGAATGGATAGAGAAGTAAGTAGTAAGCAGCTAAGATTTGAGAAGTGAATTGTGGACGTCGTTCTGTGCGAACATAAAAGTTAAGCAAAAATAAAGTTAAACAAAAATAATCTTTATAGAACATTAAATCGTAGATATTTAAGAAAGGATATTTCTTTACTTTAGTGAATAGACAAAATGATATAAAAAGTTTAAACAAAGAAATTGTACTCAACTCAACAACAGTTGCTATTCTTCCCTCAATCCCGAGGAAGCACGGTGGCCGGCGGTATTACACATGACTTAACATGACCCCTTAGGACTATGCACCCAAATTTATTAAAACTGGTTCTGTGGACCTAGTGGATTACTCGCAGGTTAAAAAATGGGATTTCGAACAAAACTGCGTTTAAAATGTATATGCGTTTTATTTATTGAAAACATATTTCAAAAGTAGACTTTTCTTCGAAGCCGCGGTTCTGACTGCTTCATCATAATCTTTTCATCGGCCTTATTTCGCGTATTCGCAAGCAGCGTGTATCTTCTGTTTTTTCTTTTAAATCTCCCAAAAAATTGTATTTTTTTTACAAATCAAAATTGATTTTTTGGAAATATCTACGTTGCACTTCTTTCTTACAAGCCTAATTTCGTCCTGCTTAAACCTGTTGGTCAATAAGTTTTCTAAGGTATTCGTCGTATTTCAAAGTTTCAATTTATTTTAATTTAATTTAATTTAATTTAATTTACTCTAATCTAATTTAGTTTAATTGAATTGAGTTGAATTGAATTGGCTTTAATTTAATTTATTTTAATTTAATTTAATTTAATTTAATTTAATTTAATTTAATTTGGTGAGGACAGAAACCGCGTTTATTTAGCTTAATACACGTGATATAAATGAACTTACGAACCAACCTAAAAGGTAAGGTATAAAAAAAAACTGGTCGAGGGGAGGCAGGCCTAAGGTGAGTGTATGTACATAAGTGTTGTCTGTGTGAGTAACCGCGGGGTGGTGGTGGTTGGTGGGGGGGGGGGGGGGGGGGGGGGCAGTATTGGAGGATCTAGTGAGGACGCACAGTTTGAGATCGGAAGAGGTGAGATTGAAGTCAAATGACCAAATCTTAATATCCACCATTTCATAACATTTTTACTCACTAACCCAACCCACCCACAATCATCCACGATCAAAAATTTACCTTGGACTGTTGTACATTTGGGATTGCCAGTCCAACTTTGCTGAAATTGCACCGCAAATTGTACCCACAATGAAGAAATAACGACGTTTTGAATTTACCAGCCCTGTTGAGCAACCAACCCTTGAACTTTTACAAACTACTTTCTGCAGCTCTGTATGTAATGCAACGCGCTATCACTATCATTCTAACGTGGAGGAAATACGTACTTTAAAACACACTTCAGATAAGTTGCAAGGCAAAGTTCAAAATAAGTCGGCAATGGTTTAAAATTCGCCCTTCTCTATTTGGGAGCATGGAACTTTAAAGTAAACTCATTGTGGCTACTTCTTAACGCAGCATAAATACCCAACAGAAACTTTGTAGCGCAACTTAAATACTAAGTTTGTCGCTGCCCTCAAGCATTTAGTCGACCTCTTCTGTTCCACAGGAAACCAGAAGATGACGGGGACGATACTTAAATTAAATTTTGAGTATTTGTTTTAAAACAGATTCCTTGTGTGTCCGTTCCAAAAGGTTCTTTCGAGTGTTCCTCGAGGGCTACAGATGCTCACAAGTCATTTTCCTTTATTTAGATTTAATTCCGACAGTTCACTACCAGTTGGTCCCCAGAGATAGCCTCAATTTTCTCCACAAAAATAACAATTTGGAGGTCTGGGAAAAATAAATTACTAAGAGTTGGTAAGATCCTGTTTGGCTACATCTGGTTTATAATTTACATTTAAAACCGATTGGGCAGACGTCCAACTTCCGCCTTTGTTTATGCTTATGACACATTTATTTCTCTTTATTAACTTCTGATCAGAGGGTTAAACTTGGAGCCAGAGGAAGTTGTTTATTGAATTAAATATATATCCGGCTTAATTTGCTGAAGGGATTAAGCCGTACATCCCCATTTCATTGTTGTAGAAAGAACTATAACTCCACGAAACAATTCAACATACAGTTGAATATCTAACAAATATTAAAAGACTACCAACAGATGATGCTACTACACGTGACGGTAAGACATTGTAGGCAAATTTTTCCTCTAGCCAGGAACTACAGAAAGCGCTAGTGATTACAGTTCCGCAATGAGATACAATTTCCACGCCAACCAAAAACGTGTATAAAGGATTTTGTTGTATGCGAATAATTGTCATTTTGCAATGTTTTGTTTGTGAATTTTTGGTTCTATTGTTGACACAGTGGCATCGCAGTCGGGGTTAATAGCGTGGAAAAAATTATACTTGACTGCGTGCAAGTTGATTGCAAACGCCGTCCTGGGTTGTAAGGATTGGACAGCACACAATTGTTCTAGGAAGTGTTGACATGCATTCGACCTTGGTTCTATACGTTCACAGAGAAATTCGAATTTCTAAGCACGTTTCGCTTTTATTCAAATTCTGCATATTCCTAGAGATCTAAAGTTTGCTCGTTGCCATGTATCCTTTGGATATGCTTCAAAACATGTACATGTCAGAATATTTAACAATATGAGCATTGGGGCATTGCACATAGTACGTTTTGGGCCATAGAACTTTTTATAGTAATGTCGACGAAGGTTAGATGCACCAGTAATTCAGTTTTGTATATTATACATATACAGTATTCTTTTTTTTTTTTGCATGAAGTTGTGAACGTCAGCTGTCCTAGATATTTGTTTTATTTACTTAGTTTCACATTTTAGAATGTCATATTTTTATGATATACAACATAAACAACTCACTTATCCAGTTAAAGATTTTCAATTGTCAATGAAAAACTGAAATCATCGAAATTTAGTAGTAACTGAATATTTAAAAAGAACTGAAGGTTGCGGTAAGCAATCCATGTCAGTTAATTTGTATCTATTATATATAAAATAGAATAATTATTATAAACATTTATTTTATCAAATCTATAAAAAGGAATATAAATATTTAATTTATAAAGAAGGATATAATTAATACTTAACGGAATTTACATTAGACAATACACCAACACTTAAAAATAATATAATATATTAAGTTAATATACTGAAAAATAGTATAATTAATTATATATACATTTACAATGTGATCCAGTTAGGGCATACTATATTTCTCATATTTGCTAAAAACCATGAGTCAAAAAATTGTTAGAAGATAAAGCAATATTTATTTACAACAAAACAATGAAAAGAATATTACGACCGCAAACCTTCAAATTATTACTCATGTGTCATTCAACTAATCACTATTTTTGTATGTATTTGATCAATTAATTATTTATTTATTTAGTTGATTTCTTATCTATTTGTTTACTTATTTGATTGTTTATTTGTTTATTAAGTTATTTATCCATTCATTTATTTGGCCATTTACTTATTTTGTTATTTACTTAATTATTTATTTATTTATTAGAGTACTTCGCCTTATACGAATGATCGTTCATCAACTTGCGGGTCACCAAAAATTATTATCCTATTACATTTTTGATAATCTTGACTTGAAATATGGAACTTCTAAACGAAACTCTAGATTCCAATTAAGGATTACAATTTGCAACGGACTGGTCACTCCTCACTATTGTTTGCCCTCCTCCATCAGTTTCGATCGTTTTAGTTTCGAAATTTGTTGCTATTTAAGTTAGCAGTAACTTTTGAAATTCTAACGCCCGCACTAATTTTCAAGGACGAGCAGCTTTTTATAAATTTGCGAAAATCTTAGTCATATTCCCGCTAGTCAGCCATCTTTACTTCGTTTTTATAATTCATAGTTAGTTGATCACAGTGTGTGATGTATTGATGGAGATTTTTTATAAGTTTCAATGTTGATCTTGTGATGTGTCTATAAATGTCTAAATTATCTCCGAGCGAAGCGCGAAAAGTTTTCTATTGACTTAAGAAAATCGCGTTATACAATAGAACGGTTTATTTATATATTTATTACTTTCTTTATTTCTTTATTACCTTACGGATAGCCTACGATAATTCATATCCCAGAGGGTGGGGGTCAAAAGCGGTTATGTGGAATATTTTACCAATTTGTTTGCACGCATTTAAATGAATAAATAAATATATAAGGGAACTCACTTCCAACAATTTGATCTTTTTTTCTTTTAATTCCAATAAAAGGCAATGTTTCTTTGTGCGGGAGGTTAAATATTTACAGACAGGATGTTTCACCCTACACCACAAAAATAAAGTTTCTTTTTCTCCTTTTAATCTTTGGTACACACCAAAATTGCAATTTCCACCACCGAAAGGCTATTGTTCACATTTCTATTTCATTGTTTTATTTAATTTATACACAAATTGATGTTGGAGGAAACAAATATGCAGTTTTTTTTTTTTTATATACTCTTGTTTATTATTTAATTTTTTCTTTTGTTCACAAAAACTTGTCTAGATTTTGTTCTTATATTCTAAATAGAATATTTACACTAGCAAAAGATTTATTTGTTGTTCTTTCTTGGGGAATTCTTAATTTTAGTAGAAGAATTAACGAAACGCGTTTACCACTGACAACTCTTGACAACTAATTACATTTTATTATATTTAATTGGTCACGAACAACCAAACCCGACTGCTCACAACTCACTACTGACTCCTGCCCAACAACAGGTACTCTCCCTATTCGCATCCTTCTATCTGATCGCCCTTTTCCGATCGCACGATCCTTATTTTCCCATCTCCCCGCCCAATAAAGGGGAAGAAACTCTCGCGAATTTACTCAACAGCCAATGAACCCAGGGAGAATGCGAAAATTCCAAAGGGGAGCAGCTTGGTTTAGGGGTTGATTTCTTTTTTCGCTTTTCGTTGCAAGCCAGGAGGGTGATCAGGTGATTTCGTTTGAAGCGGGGGTATTTCTCGGAATGCAGGACCACAAGTGGATTCCGAGGAGGGTAAATGGAGAGAGTTAAAAAATATACTCGTGGACGCTTTTCACGGGACATTGATTTTGTTTTCAAACGAATATCTTATACTTTTTATACAGGGAACTATCGCTTATGATCTTATTTTGCTTTGGAATGTGCAAAGGGGATTGGGTAATAGACTAAACTGTTTCGCTATGTAGAAACAGTGTGGTCTACCCATGTTTTGCTGTTGCTAACCATGAGGGCGGATTTATGATTTCAGGTAGGGAAATCTATATTGGGAATTCAGGGAATCGTTTCTGAATGCTGTTTTTTAGGTCAAAAAGGATGAAAATCAGCTTAATAATTTAGGTTTCTTTCACGAAATCTTGCAAATCACCTCTTACTGTTGAATGACTCACAGAATGTTCACCCAAAGTCGAATTAATCAATTCCATACTTTGAGCAGCATCTTTTTTCCATTTGAAAACAGAGTAGAATTCAATGGCGTAAATGTTGCTTATCGACATCCATCTCTTATACAACTGATGCACATGGAGCGACAGATTGTAAATGACAAAAACTTAGTCATAAAACAGCAATGACTAAGCGACATATATCCAAAATGGCGAGGAAATTGGATGCCTTGCATGTGGGTTTTCAATACAACCAATTTTAGAACCGAATTTCTGTCTGCATACCTATTCATACTATATATGTGTATATAAATGTATTTAAAATATATTTATATATCCTATATATGTATATAGATATGGTATGAAAATATTTTGGCGCAAGGTTAATAACCTTGCCGGGAAAAACAAATTATTATGAAAAATTTAACAAGTCTCAGACTTGTTAAATAAGGCCAAGACCGGATCCCGGTTGTAGTGCCGATGATGATGATGGTGAAAATATTTACTTTATTAATTCAAAAATATTCACTTCATTAATTAATCACAAACTGTCTTTTGTCGTTTGACAACACCAGGAACTTGTGTGTGAGCTTTAAACTAGGTCTTTGCTATACTTTGCGAATAGCGACGATATAGCCTTCTTGATATCAGAACGCCGCTTTCCTTTCTTTGTTTTCGGACTGAATGCGTTGGATATTCTCATTTGCCTATTTACGGAGTTCTGCTCGTTGGTTGTCAAATGAGGCAATCAAGTCATCTTCCAGAAGCTGCTTAATCTGCGGATCGCCCTTCAAACGAGCGTCGACTTCGAGCATTAATCGGAATGGTGACATCCATATGATCCGATGCGGTGTGCCGTTGTAGCATTTTTGTACCGTGTCCAGGTGCCGCCGCCGCTCGCTTGGTTTAGGAGCGGATAGTTTTGTCAGCAATGGTATTAGGATGCGGTTCACCCTTTTGACTTGATCGTTGGCCCTTGGTATCCCCGCGGCAATAGCTCTCGAACCCCTTTGAAGTAAATGCGGTAACCCTGTCGGAAATGATCCTCCAAGGATTCCGTCGATTTTTGCCATTCAGCTAAATGTACTTGAAAAAAGCGTCCACAATGACCACGATATGCGCGTAAGTGTTCTTGGTTGACGCCAATGGACCCTCCTCATGAGCCCCTCTGTCGGCGTGAGCTCCCTTCGTCAGTTTGTCTCCCGAAGCATAATGGATGCCCTGTGTGGCTGCGGTTCCAACCGTCGGTGTTGAATGAACTAACCGTTATCACAACTAAAGGGTTAGGGTATTCGCATAGCGCCTCTTTCAGTTAATAAAGAAAGTATTCTCTTCAGTTATTAACTCGTCTTTATTGATTTACTTTTGTATTCGGTCATAACTTCGGCCTCACATATTTCAACCGATCATGCTTTTCCCGCTTTTGCCTAGGTCTTTTTAGTACCTAGTTAATATTTTCTTGATGAATTCTTCCCTGATAGTGGTGTCGACTCATAACACCTACACTTACCGGATTTGCATGTTTGCTGTGTTCACGGTTTCGTTTTTGTTCTCATGAGTCTGGGGTTTCGACTAGCCTGCAATATCAGGGTCCCCTATTGCTATGGTAAAGTCTACTTACTGCTCTGATTCGAAGACGAGCCGTTATAATACAGCGTATATACCCGTGGCCACAAACCATCCAATGGACACGGTATATCACATTTGAATTAACGTTCGAATTGTAAAGACGTGCTATATCGCGCTCCTCATCAAGCCACATCGAAAAACAAAATCCAAAAATAAAATGAAAGAAAGAAAAACAAAACAAAACAACAATAAGTAAAACAAAAAAAAAATTTTTTTTTCTGTCAATAGTGCTAATTCAATAGTGTAAAACACTTGATTAAGCATAATCAAACAAAAACCATAAATTGTTTTCAGTGACATAATAAAGTGCGCTGCTTCACAGTAATAAAAACAGCCAAAACAAATTAATAGAAAAATAGAAATAGAAAATTAAAACAAAGAACATATTGCTCGTTAGGCAAATGGTTTTTAAGGCAGCGTTTGCCGCGAGTGCAAGGTTACTGACTCTTACCCGACGATAGGCGAGTTCGAGTCGGCTTTCGGGGGAAATCGAGTTGCTTCGTCGTTCGTATTGCAGGTCGCATTTGGTTTTTTTTTAATGAAAACAAACTGGAAAGAATCAGCATGAACACGGAGGAAGATAAAAACACGACAACACACAAACGAAAAGGTACACCGAGAAACTCCATTGTGACGCGAAGTAAAACCGCGAAATTAACAATGGAGAAAAGAAATCAGCAAATGGAGGCGGACAATGAGCTCCCGCCCACCCTCCAACTTTAACACGTATGAGGCAAACAATTCATTGGCTTCTCTTGCATCCTCAAAGTCTGAGGATGAAGAAGAGGAAATAAGTGAATTGGAGGTGAAACTTGCGATGGCAAGAGCCCGATTAGGAGAGAGACGCCGAAAAAAAAAAATAGAGGCGCTCGAACAAAAAAAAAGACAGAAAAACAACAAAAGCCGAAGTCAAAAGTCGGCCAACAGCAACAATATCAACGTCAACAGCAACAGCAACATCAACAGCAACTACCAACATAAAATCGACCACCGAAACAGCAAGCAACACAGCAGCGGCAAAGCAACAATAACAACGAAAATATAAAGATGCCACCAATCAACACCATAGATATTGAGTGTAAGGAATTGGTAAGTCTCTGTAAGCTAGCTATAAGAAACAATTTTGTAGTTAAAAGACTGGCAGGTAACAGGCAGGTCATTCAAACCTATGCGGTGACAGACCACGACAAAATTAAAGAGAAAACCGCAACTTACCCCTCTTTTTAGTTCAACTAACACCCAGCAGCAGAATTGGTGGTCTAAGAAAAATTACAGTCTTGGATCATCAAATTGTCACATGGAACAAATTAAAAAAAGGCAGAGAGATCCTGCAATGTGTCCGATGCTAAAGGTTTGGTCACGCAGCGGCGAACTGTGAAATGCAGCACCGTTGCGTAAAATGCGGAAAATACCATAAGGCAGAAGAATGCCCTCTGGGAAAAGAAAGGGTAGAAGACAAAGCCCTTCTAAAGTGCGCAGTGTGTCGGAATGAGGGACATCCCGCTAATTATCGAGGATGGCCTAAATTCCGAGAAATAATGGCAAGAAGTGTGACTCGGCAAAAAAACACAAGAACTGACCTGCTAGCTACCGAATATCCACCGTTCCCTAGAGGTAGATCGTTTTTAGATATCTTGCTAATTGACTCACGACTGAGACTACTTAACACAAACCGACGAAACAGAAACTGTTTACGGACGATTGAATATGACAGTGACCACTGTGCATTCACGGCAGTAATGGAGCTTCCGAGCGATCTCGCAGATCTGGAGGAATTCGTGATCCCGCAACCCTACAACTACGGGGCAATGCGATGGCCGCGGTTCACCAGATCATTAGCAAGAGAACTTCGTTCGAATGACTTTAATCTGCCAGTAAACAGAAACCTGACAAATGACTAAATCGACAAATACATTCAGCAAATGGACGAAACCGTAAAACGAACAATCGACAAAACAATTCCCAAAACAACAGTAACAGATAACATAAACATGTACAGAAACACAACAATAAACGCACGCCACAAGTAAAAGAGCAGACTGCTATCGAAACTAAAACAATTACACAGACAGTTTACAGGCAGACAAGACCAGGAGATAATATCACTGAAATCCCGATTAAAAAACCAATTACTTAAAGCTAATTATAGGTTAGCAACAAATTTGTATTAGAACAACAGAATTCGAGCTATAAAAACTAATAACCCGAATCTCTTCCCACAAATAAATAAAATATTCAGGAGAAATAATCAAAACGAGATTCAGTGTCTCCAAATTCCACGTACTGATGTAAACAAGCAGCTGCTAACCAACATCGGTATAGGTACAGAGAACGCTATCGTCAATAGTGAGCTCTTCGTGATCGAAGATCCTTTGGGAAAGGTGATTGCTGTGGGAGCTGTCTTTCAGGAAATGTACATGGTGAATGAAAGCATTCGCCGAAATCACGACCTGGAGGACAGAATTCTACTGAATCACCTGCACCTCCAAAACGAAATTTCACATTGGCAATTGAAGAATCCGGGTCTTACCGAATTCAGTGACGATAATCTGTCAATTGACATTAATGCCAATGGTGAGGCAGAGTATCTTCGACTCATTAAGAAGCAAAAAGTCAGTGGGAATAGATGGAACACCAAACATGGTATTCAAGAACCTGCCCCCAATGGCAATAGATATATACACGGTCCCATTTTAACAACGCGTTGAATAATGCATATTATCCCACGCGTTGGAAAACGGCTATCATTCAGCCCATCCCAAAAAGGGCAAAGACTGTACAAACCCAATGAACATGCGTTCGATAAGTTTACTCCCAAGCATCAGTAAAGCATTTGAAAAGACTATTAACAAAGTTCTGCTAAAATGGATGGACGACAACAACATTATTCCAAATAACCAGTTTGGCTTTAAGGCGGGTCAAGAAACCACACATGCCGCAGCTAAACTGGTCTCTGACATACAATGGAATAAATGTAGGAACCAATGCACAGGGGCCTGTCTGATCGACTTGGAAAAAGCCTTTGATACCGTCTGGATCGAAGGGTTGTATTACAAACTGGTCGGGCATGGCATACATAAGCCTTTACTATATGTACATTACGATATGTTAAAGGACAGCAGGTTCGTGGTCAAAAATGGTAATGTGACCTCTAATAAAACGTATAATATCAAGAATGGCTTGCAACAGGGAGCGGTACTTTCACCGATTCTTCTTAACATTTACATTAGCGACTTATTAGATGCATTCCCGCAGGCTATTGCGTACGCAGACGATCTCATAATTTACAGAACAGCTCCGAAAGTTGAGATCATAAATAGTTGAATACAGCGAGACTTCAACAACGTGCAGCGCTATTGCGATGACTGGAAACTTAAGATCAACTTCCAGAAATGTGAAGCCATCCTATTTAGAACGCCATTATATAAAGCCACGAACGACACAAGGAAAAACAGGCGAAAGCTAGTTATCATAGGACCACATGGAGATAAACCGGAAACCAAGAGTTTAGTTAAATACCTTGGCATCTGGCTAGAGCAATATCTGTATTTCAACAGACATGTAGAGGCTGCTCTGGTCAAGGCTAGAAAAACGTTTGCTATGACAAGGAGACTATTTCACAGTAGCCAACTTGACAGCAGGGTAAAAGTCATATGCTACATGACGCTAATCAGGCCAATGGTCATATATGGTTGTCCAGTATGGTTTAACATAGGTCCAAATTTGACGGAAAAGATTCGGGTGTTCGAAAGGAAGTGTCTGAGAACCTGTCTCAGATTATATCGAACACCGGAATCGGAATACAAAATGTACTACTCAAATGAGACTTTATATAATGAAGCCTGCCTAAATAGGGTGGATAATTTTATGATTAAATTAATCAGAGGACATAATGCGAGAACAATAAGCTCGTCCAATGACCTAATTTTCGGGGCTTAATATCCAAAAACCCTGTACTATGAGAACGTGCGTCGCAACGGTTTTGGTCCACCAGAGGCGTTCCTTGATTTGGATATGAAAGGGCTTATACAGGATAGATCCGGAGTTCCGCTAATCTATCATGTAAGTAGATCATCCGTAGACGGGCGATCGTGCTACGAGCGGGAAGTAACGCGCACCGAAGAAGAGCTCTTGCGCTTCAGTAGGGCTATCTCCCACATAAACCGGGACGATGGTATTGGATAGCGTCAACAGTTCTGGTGGTTGAATGGCATATAAAGACCTGGATACCAAAGTCGGTAAAGAATAACAGTATTATCAGCCAGCTTACATAGACTTAGCTTTTCTAGAATTAGGGTAGTATAAGATTTAAGTTAAGTTAAGTTTTTTTAAAGAAAATTATATAAAAAAAAAATTTTGGTTAAATTTTAAGAAAAAAAACAAAAAAAATTTCGACAGAAAATTTTCAAAATTTTTCTTTGTCTTTTAAATAATTATAAGTACTCCCACAAACAAAATTCTGTCGCCGAAAGGCAAATTTTACAATAGTTATGTAATGTTTAGCTTAGAGCGTCTGCGAAGGACCACTAAGTTATAATATAAGACAATTAAGCTAGAATTTAAGCATTTTTTGTCTAGCATGTAATTTATAAACTAAGAAGATAAAAAGAAAATAAAAACATGTTTTAAAAATGAAAATGAAAAATGAATTCAGTACCTGGCTGACTTTCAAACAGACAACCTGTCTCACAGTTTTGCTCGTGCTACTTTTCTTAATTACATAAACCGTTATATTAACAATAATTATCACAAGCCATTATCTTGATATATTGTTTTCTTTGCCTCGCTACCGTAAACTCATAAGTTGGTCAAGTGTGAAAACCGTTAAGTTATGGTCCCTGGGCCACGTGTGTTAAACAAAATTAAGCGCAAACGGTTGCGTTACGATCCCGTTATTGGAGGCCAAACTCCTCCCGATAAACTTTCAAAAGTGAATAATAAAGCGCTAGAAAAATCTAAAATGTGTTCAAACACTAACTTTTTTCAACCACTTCAAAGTCTGATGGAAGACTTCCTGAAATGGATCCGACCAATGTCGAACAGTGCGCAAAACTTACTAAAGAAACCGTTCCGCCAATTGTGGTGTTAAAATCAACTAGTGCTAAAGTGCGTGATATTTTGAGCAACATTAAGATAGACAAATACTTGATTAACAACATATCGCTTGGACAAAAAATATGTGCCCCAACAATGGACATATATAACAAAATCAGAACCGAACTCTTACGGTTAAAATGTGAGTTTTTTATCCACTCGCGTAAGGAAAATCGTCCATTAAAGGTAGTGTTATCCGGATTAGACTTGATTAACAACGATATAGTGAAAAATGAACTAATTGCACTCGGGATTAAGTGCCTAGATATTAAAACCATCACATTAAATTCGTCAACAAAAGCCCTGTACAAACACTACTTGTACATTGTCTACATTCAACGCGGTACTGTTAAATTAAACGAACTAAAACGGAACTACTCTACCATGTTCAAAACCATCGTTAGCTAGGATTTTAAAAAACATCATCCAGGTAAGGTCACACAATGACACAATTGCCAGCTTTACGGTCGCGGCTCGATGCATTGTCACATAAATAGCTTCTGTGCAATCTGTTCGGGAAACCATAAAACATCCGACTGCAAAACGAATGAGGTCATCAAGTGTGCAAATTGTAGTGGGCCACATAAATCCACCGATCCAGAATACATAAGCCGAAAGCAGTACATAAACATTCGCCGCAAATTATCCCCACGTGCACGTGGGACAGGAAATACAACGTTCCTACAGCCTCCGAGTGACAAACAGCAGCCACTGCCCGACCGATAATCCATTGATAATTTTCCTCCACTACCCCGATCTGTGCGTCAACCCCCACCTCCTTCATCCACCTGGCCTTCTGGCCTCCATCAAACCCAGCAACCTTCCAACAGTGATATGACACACACAAAGAAAAATCCGTCAGAAACATTAACTAATGATAACCTGTTCTCATTTAGCGAGATAAACTCTCTTCTTAATGAAGTTGTAACCAAGCTTAGTGCTTGTCAAACCAAAGCTGACCAATTTAACGTCATTACTTCATTAGCTATTAAGTACATATACTCGGAAAAAACATGTTAAGAAACTCTCTTAACATCATAACTTGGAATGCGAGAAGCATCAAAAACAAAAAGCATGAATTTTTTAGTTTCTTGATAAATTTTAATACTGACATTGCACTTGTTTCAGAAACCTGGCTCAAACAAGACATTTCTTTCTCACATCAAAATTACATATGTTATCTCCTAGACAGGGTACATGCTGGTGGTGGTGGTGTCGCCATTGTTGTGAAAAAATGTATAGAACATTCCTTGCGTCCTTCATTGCACCTTAAGTTAATTGAGGAAATTAGTATAGATGTAACATTAAGTGATAACTCCAAGGTGAGTCTTTTTTCGGTCTATTTCCCTGCTGGAAATAGAAATATTGAGAAATCTACTTACTTTAAGCGGGATCTGCAAAAATTGTATAGAGTCAACAGTCGAAACAAGGTAATTATTGGTGGCGATCTAAACTGCAGACATCAGTCGTGGAATTGTCTTAGGGCAAACTGCCGGGGTAATATTTTACTAGATGTTACTGAATCCAGCCCAAGTTTTTCCATACTTTATCCACTTCTCCCCACCTATATCCCAGCGAGCGCTAACGAGCGCTAATATTTCATATTACTGCACAGTACCATTAACTCTAAATGCGTTAAGTTCAGACCACCTTTCGATCAGCCTCACAGTGAATCATACAGTAGTTGTAAATCGTACCAGTTTATACCACAACTATTCCGCCGCCAACTGGAATTGTTATAATTCATATATAAACACGAACTTAGTTCTAGGTGATACCAGCCTAAATTCTATAACCTCCAGCGAGCACATTGATATCCTATGTAACAATTTTGTTTCTGTTATCAATAGAGCGGCCGATCTTGCGATACCTAAATGTTCCACTGCTCTAGTTGATAAGGCACCGCTTCCTGCAAATATCTTACATCTGATTAGGCTACGAAACTCAGAAAGAAGAAAATGGCTGCGTTATAGAATCGATTGTTTTCTAGTTAACGTTAAAGTCTTGAATAATATCATTAAAAACGAAATCTCAACATATAGGAACAAGTGTTGGAATAAACACCTTTCCTCTCTTGACAAAGCTAGCAAACCGTTCTGGAAAATATCAAAAATTATAAAAAAGAGAGGGTCAAGTATTCCTCCGTTTAAAGTTCACGACAAGTTGTTTATTTCTTTAGTGGAGAAATCGAACCTACTTGCTAACACGTTTAGTAAGAACCACTCCATATCTATGCATCTAAGCGACGCGTATACTGAAGCTGAAGATGCTAACACGGATAGTTGGTTAGCTTTCTCAAACACCAGCTGAAAGTACTTACGCAACTAAAGAATACTTACGCAAGTTAAAGAATTGATAAAAAAATCGAAATCCAAAAAGGCCGCGGGTCTCGATAATATTAACAACAAATTAATCAAAGCACTTCCACCTGCTGCAAGTAACTATTTAACGTTCATTTTCAACGCTTGTCTTAAGAATTGTTATTTTCCGGACTGTTGGAAAACAGCAAAAGTAATACCCATCTCGAAACCCGGCAAACCGAAAAACAGCCCCGAAAGCTAGAGACCTATTAGTCTACTTAGCTGTCAGTTCGGTTTCCGTAGTGGTCACAGCACAATCCACCAAGTCTTGCGCATTAAAAACCACATAGCTGGTAAATTCATCGACAAGGAGTCAACGGGACTGGTTCTTCTAGACATCGAAAAAGGCTTTGATACGGTATGGCACGATAGCTTGATTTATAAGCTACTGAAGCTTAAGCTGCCTATGCCGCTTATCCAAATTATCCAGAGCTTTCTTCGTTCGAGAACATATGTTGTGAGTATAGGAACCGACATATCCTCTACTCACCCAATCTACTATGGTGTACACCAAGGCTCGGTCCTTGGTCCCATATTATTCACATTGTTTGTCGCAGATTTACCATGTCTAGGTGGAAACATTCAGGTAGCTATGTTTGCCGATGATACGGCCATTTTCTCTTCGGGTGCCTTATTCACTAATGTCTACAACTCTTTGCAAGCAGCTCTTGACAAGCTAGCAGTATATTACAGGAAATGGAAAATAAAAATAAATGGTAATAAAACACAAGCTGTCTGGTTTTCGAGATGTAGGAAACACTGTTACCTACCAAATGGCACTAAACTCAGTATGTGTGCAGTTGATATTGATTGGTCCGAAGACTGTAGATATCTAGGTATTATTCTAGATAAAAAACTCATCTTTCAAAAACACATCACTACCACAATTGACAAAATAAACAAAGTCGTAAGAGTTATGTATCCATTAGTGTGTAGAAAGTCAAAGCTTAGCATCGAAAATAAAATTATAATATTTAAAACCATTTTTCAAGCGATACTCCTGTACGGAGCCCTGTATGGTGTAATTGTGCTCGCACACACAAAATAAAATTGAAAAGGTGTCAAAATAAAATATTGAAAATGTTGCTGAATTTGCCATGACATTATTCGACACATGAACTACATGAAAACGCTAACGTTAAACAGGTAGAGTTCTACATTGACAAATTCAATCGAAACTTCTTCGTCAATTGTTCTTTTTCTGACAATGTTCTCGTTTCCCGTCTTGCGTTATCCTAAGTCACTACATATGTACTCTGTCTATGAAAATTATATCGAGGTCATTACTATATAAAATAACCGGAAGCCAGTGCAATATTAGTCTTAAGATTCAAATAAGGGTTTTTTCTTGTAGTTTTCCCTTAATTTATTATTTGTTATTCATTAAAATTGTACTATTGTCATTATATAGATTTAAGATTATAGTTGTAAAGGAATTGCTATCCTAAATCTCTTAAGTACTATTTGTAAAATATACCATAAATGTAATTATCTACCAAATTAAATTGAATTGAATTGAAATGTTCGAATAAAAGAATTCATTACGTCGTACTATCTCTTAGTGATAATAAGTTATAATAATTCCAGAAGACAGATTTACCAGATTGCAGACTGTGAATGTTAATGTTCAGTTTTAAAATAAAGAAATTCGAATAAAAAAACTCATTACATCGCACGATCTCTTAGTGATAATAAGTTATAATAATTCCAGAGACAGATTTACCAGATTGCAGATTGTGAACGTTGATGTTCAAGAAATTCCAATTAACCCACAAACGTTGTCCAAAACAGTGTATTGGATTAAAAATAAATGTTGTCCGAACCTATGTATTGTTTTAAAGATAAATGTTCCGAACCAGAGTTATTGTTTCATAAATAAAGAAATTAAAAGTATACCACAAAAAATAGTCCAGCGCCTTTTACTTGCTGCATAATTGTGGGAAGAATTATCTTCAGTAGAGTAACTTCGGGTAATGTGATATAGGTATTTGTTTTCTAACAATTATTCGTAATTTTTATTACATAGCTTTTGCCGCACTATTCATTATAGCTCTTTGATACATTGCGAATTATATTTCGTTTTCAGAACCCTGCAGCGTAAGCCAATCTGCAGCTATTTACAACAAAATAAAAAAATCTCTGTAACCCCCCTTATTAAAATTGGCGGATAATATGATGTACCATATCACTTTTCCCGAATAGATTCCAACCGAATAAAAATACTTGTAAGCCGATAGATTATGAATTCATTTATTAATTTAACAAAAGTAGGAACATTAGCCACTACATTGTACACAAGAAAAACAAGAGAAAACTTAAATTAGAATTAAAATTAAATTAAAAACTCCGATATTTAGCAGTAAAATCGTACTTTCTCTACGTTCTATTTAAAGCGATTTACATGACTCACATACAAAAACTGCTTGCCGCGTTGGAAGACATTCATTGTGAGCCCAAACTAAATCGCACTGCAAGCATGGTACCCATATCTTTGCCTTATTATCCATTTGGAAAGATGTGTTACAAAAGACACAGACACTGTTCTTGTTAGGTGGAGTTTCGGCCCAAGGATCTTTGTTTGAGCTCGGTAAATGCAAACTTTCATCTGAATCGCTCGAAGAACTTTCTTTTGTTTTCTTTGCCCGTTTGCTTTTTACTACCATAGGTCTTTTCGGCTTATTCTTGCGTTTTTCGATGTTCTTAATGCTCTCTTCCAAGGATGTTTTGTACGGTGATGTTGTTAGTACATTTGCAACTGATCTTTTACCTCTGGAGCTGATAACCCGTTTAAGTTTGGGCGGTGGTGAGATATCCCAAGGAGTTACGATCTTTTTCAAAGCTGCCCAGCTAGTACTAGCAACCGGTTCTTCAGCTGCACTACTTGTGCGGGCAACTGGTTCTTCTACTTCTCGTCCTGAAAGAGCAGATTCTTCATCCGGTTGATTTTCAAATGTTTGAGCGATAAAATCAACCTCCCGCAACATATTTTTGTCGAATGGATAAATGCCAGTGCATTTGAATCCATTTATTGCGATTTGTGCTGTTTGGACTTTAAGGTAGGCCTTCGAAAAAAGTTCAATAACATCAAACTGTGTTATTTTTCGGCCCTGGTCTCGCATAAATCGAATAATTTCATCGTTATAATACGTCTTGAGAGGTCCCATAAATGTTCTATCGAGCGGTTGCATTTTGTGAGTACAGTGCGGTGGCAAAGATATAATAATAACACCATTTTTGCGAGCCTTTTCCAGAACCTCAATATTTCGGGTATGACTGTAATGACCGTCTAAAATGAGTAGCGAAGGGATCCCCTTTGAAGGGTTTGTGAACCGCAAGAAATGGTCAAACCACTTCGTAAATATCGGGATTTGTATCCAACCCGAAATGTGGCAGGCAGAATTCGAGCCAGGAGGAGCATGTTTCATTAAAACCGGAGAATGGTTCTTTCTGGGAAAAATAAAGTACGGCGGAACAAATGAACCGCCTGCGCTCATGCAGCTGACAAGCGTTATAAGAGAGCCTCTCTCTGCAGACGTCATACAACCTATTTGCCTTTTTCCTTTCGCTGCTAAAATTTTGGGTTGCCTACTTTGTGCAACGGATACTCCTGTCTCACCTACGTTCCAAATACTAGTTGGGGAAAATTTATGTTTTTCGTACTCTTGCTCGAGTAAGCTATAAAATGTGCTCACATTTTCAGCATTAAAGCCTTTTGTCCTATCGATTGAGGTTCCGGTTGGAATCCTGATACTAATATCTGATCTGTGCCTTTTAAGAAATGCATACAACCAATCTTTTCCTGTGCATTCTTTCATTACTGAAAATGAGCAAGCTATGTTGTTTCTTTTTGCCACTTGGACTGCTAGTGATCGAATGTCACCGCGAGTTAGACGCCAAAAGCGTGATTCCATTTCTCGGATGTATCTTACCAGCTCCAATTCCATTTCCAGGCTAAAAACAGGCTTACGTCCCAAAGGCGTGGCTAAAATATCGCTAATAGATTTATCATTGCGAGCGGATCTTTGTAGTGTTGCAAATGGAACTCCAAATGTCTTCGATGCCAAAAGTATACTCATTCCTCCTCCTCGGACTGCTAGAATAGCCTTTCTCATTGCTTCCACATCCCATTTACGAATCTCCCCTTTTTTTGGCATGATCTGAAACAAATTATAATAATATTTAGTGATTGATAATTTGGTGCGTAATGTGATAGGGTATATCACTTTACCCAATTTCAACTATATCGCATTAGCCGCATTTGGCTTTTAAAACAATCAAGAGATTTTTTTAAAAATGCACTTCACTGAATTAAAAACTCACCCAATATACTGTCAGCTCTATTCACACACAAACAAAATGTATAACTTCAGTTTTCAATTTTGCTCCAATTTTTGCTGAAATATAACATAAAGCTCACACAAAAAAACTGTCGACTGTACACCTTGAACAATTTCAATGCACTGACATACAACGCAATGAGCGCGAGCGCGCCTAAAACTGCAGCACGTGTTCTTTTCCATTGCCGTCATGTTGACAAGAAAATTCTTGTCGAGAATTGATAATTTCGGAAAATATGATAGTATATCACAATACCCGAAGTTACTCTATATGTTGGGGAAGTTAGTGAATCGAGAGCCCGCGTCTTGGCAAAATTCAACAACTGTAGCGGTTCTTTAATACATTCCCAACGAACCGCCCATCCTCTTAAATTAACCACTTTCCAACCCACTATACCTACCTGCAATTTTGGGGCAGCGTAAGCTACCCTTCATTCTCTTTCACCTGAAAGTTAAATCTTATCAACCATGCACCCCAAACAAATTATTTCATTCATACATGCACCGTGCCAGACAATCGGCTCAGCTAGTCAGCAATTATAAAAGATAAATACGCGCTGGCCAGCGTAATTGTTGACATAGCTGTAGCCGGTATTCTTGCTACGGTTCATAAGTGAATATATATATATACCCTTAGGTCCGCAACACTTGCGACAATTCCCTTTCATCGGTTATCAACCGATCCTGGAATTTTGGCATGGAAAAGATCATTATTTAGGTAACCTTACCCATGCCATGCATATGATGACACGCCTGAAAACCTTAATTAAACATACAGTATCCCACTGTGTGCGTTTTACTTACCCGCATATTAATCTAAACATATAGCCATCCAGCCCGACCCTTTGCCGCCGTCGACGAGGTCCCTGTTGACTTATGTCAACAAAATAATTTGCCTCCTTGTGCACCGGACCCCCATGACTAGATTGGATATTGCCTACATCGGTGTTTCCAAGGAATCTTAGGCAAATACCCTGACGACCCCTTTTGTATCATAGGCACATCATATACATCATCTGTGCATCATCGTCATCATATACCCCATTGATCTGTGAAATAGCGTTTTTGTTTACTTTGAAACAAAAATCTATTTCGATCTCTGCGATTCATCACCAACGATGTACTTCTGTTTGATCAGGTGTCCACCGATCATCGTCCTCATCGCAGGGCATTGTACTTTTCCTATACGCCACATAAATAATCCTCCCTTATCTATGCAATTCGCGGCCATCGAAGAGATGGATGTGAGTTGCATCATGGGAGTCAAATTTCGTTCCCCGTGGAGTACACTTCGGAGTGCGGTTGCGGTTTAATTAGTTTTGTGGAACTAGCTTCTTTGAAATCAAATCCGATTGTAACAACAAACAATTACGTAATATTCGTATCCGTTCTATTAAAATTACATGTGAAGTGAATGTTGTGAAAATATATCTAGCAATTCCGAACAAGCTCGAAGGCGCGCTTTACGACAGGAATCGTGCTTAATCAACACCAATTTAACAACAGAAAGAGTTCCGAGTGCTTACTAACCTATATCATTGTATTCGATATAATTAGAAAATAATGAGACCCTGTAATCGTCAATTCGTACTTTGCATTTAATGTTAATTTAACACTCTTAGTTCCTGTGAAACTACCAATTATTACCACGGATCACCAACGGTCGTCGAACAATTCGAGCTATGTGAACGTGCAACAGAAACGGAAATAAAAGAAATTAAGAGAACCGAACTCCAGTGTGTTTTATTTTCTTTATTTTTTAGTGGACAGTCTGTGGTGTTTCGCTTAACCCGCGTCCGTGCTGACGCCTCTAGTGAAAAATACCCACACAACCCCACATGTTCACTCGAGAACTTCTTATTTTCGACTAAGCGAAAATCGTACATTTCATGTGGTACAACCCAATTTTTAGATTCATCATCATCATCGGCACTACAACCGGCATCCGGCCTTGGCCTTATTTAACAAACCTCTCCACCATTATTATGGCAAATTTAACAAAAAAACAAAATATTTAGATTACGTTTGTTTAAAAAAAAGGAAATCAACAAAATTGTTCTATAAAATAATACTATTAATAAAAATGTAATTCTAGTAGTTTGAAAGACATAAACCTCCCGCCAGGCACACTATACCTAAGAGGGAATCAATACGCGACCGGTCGATTTTAGATGGATATGATCCGCCTTGTTGGTTCCCTTTATGAGTTATCACTTGTGATGAATTATAGCTGTTGACTGTTCGTATTAATGAACTAAACTTATGTTGCATATATTTGTAAGTATAACAAACTAACATAATTAAAATATGAAATAGTGAAGTTTCTAACTCGGAGGAACCTGTAGATGCATAAAATTAATCGATTACCGTTCATATTTTGAGATAATGTGACCCAATCATTCCCTTCT
Source organism: Microdon myrmicae (assembly GCA_963931805.1). NCBI lineage: Eukaryota > Metazoa > Arthropoda > Insecta > Diptera > Syrphidae > Microdon > Microdon myrmicae. Next base: position 185,572,512 of record OZ007496.1, read on the forward strand.
TTATTGAGATAAGAAAGGAATAAGTCCATACTATCGTGAGTAACGACATCACTTGCCATTCAGTGGGAATGTCCATTTTCGTTGTTTCTTCAGTAGTCTTCCATATTCCAGATCTCGGACCGTCCACACCACAATTCCCCCACAGGTTGATTTCCTTTTGTACCTGTTCATTCTGTTGCAACCTTTTTCCTTTCACACAAATCCCGAGTCCTTCCATTATATTTTATAGTATTTAATTTTTAAATCTGAATTAATGAAAAACACCAATTAAAAATGTACCACTTACCGAGCCGTCTATAAAGCCTACATTTGTAATTAGATTAAGCTCTCCACCTGCCAGTTTTACATTACCCACGATGAGCTGTATCCTTTCTTTCTCCACAAAAACTGCCAGCCGCATTATTTCAGGTTTCCTGTATCCATTCCAAATGCTCCTTCGCAGCAGCACCCCGGTGGAATGCATAAAACTTTAATGCTGTAAAAGCATAAAATATATTCAGTGTCCTCACATAAAAGCTCAAGCTAGTCCTTTGTTTACTAAAAACTCCCCTACGTACATTGATTCCAAGTACATTTGTCCTGCTCCGCTCGGTGTCCCTCTTGCATATGAATTCTTGTTTACAGTTGGCTTGCAATAGACGTAATCGTAAATTTGGAATCACTAAGTGGCTCTGGTTTTGTTGTGCCCATTAAGTACCCAACAGCCTAAATCCAGTAATCCTGGCAAAGAGTGTCTGCAACAAATTACAAGCGTGTTATTGCGATTTCGTGTTAGTTAAATAAACTACAGTAAACTTACCCTTCTAGCACCTAGTTGGTGGTTAGATAAGGGTTTTGATATTCCGTTCTCGTCAACACATTCACGGCATAGTGTAACATAGGAAATGAAAGTGATATCCTGTTTCATTATCCGCGATTGAGGGAGGCGAAGTCTTTAAGTAAAGTTTATTATGATGGCTTATTGCAAACCACGTCGTTATCCCGTTGTACTTTCTTTTTTAAGAACCAGTCAGGAATAATAATATATAGTTTTTCATTTATCCTGTTTCTTCCACAGGGATTGTGTGTAGCAACGTTTTTCTGCTTTTTCAACGGTGAGGTTATCGCCCAAGTCAAACGGAAATGGAGGACCACGTTTTACAGCAACCGACCGCGATCAAATTCTTATACAGCTACCCAGGTCTCGGTAAGATTTTTCTATTTAGCGGTGGTAGTGAGGGAGTGGATGGAGAAATGAATAGTGCTGGGAGACTTTTATGCGCCGCGGGTAGTGCAATGCAATCAAAGCGAACTTGCAATTACATCTCACAACAACAGGGTATTGTGTGAAATCTTATAGCGTAGTCATGCCGATGTTCACTTCGTCCCTGGGATGATGTTCAGTACGACCAACGCTTACTAGAACAATCCCTTAAAGTGGCCATTTGTTGACTGGGAAATAGGTGTACTACAACACTCAATATGCATCCCATTCCATACGTTTTTGCTTAGCAACAAAAAAGGAAGGAATCCAATTTGCTTACTTCGCAACGTTTTACATTCTCAATTGTCTGTAAAATTATTTAATAAAACCGACAGGATGTGGAATAAATGTATTCGTAAATTATGATTGTATACGCATCTGGCTCAGTGAGCTCGACGAGATCATGAATAAGAACAATAATGAGCAACCGTTGATTTTTATTTACACATCGAATGACGAATATGGAAGTAAATCAATAAGGTAATCACGTTAAAGAACCATTTCCTTCCTTGATTCATAAACTATTAATGTCTATCAAATATTCTAACGTTTATCATGACCAAACACTCGTGTAGAGTTCGCTTACAGTCTGCGGAGAGGGTCAAATACATAAATAGTTTATAAGGTATCGTTCGTATTGTCGGAACGATAAAAGAAAAAGGTTTGAAATGGCCTTGTAAATGAGATGATTAAAGTGTAAATTGTTAAAGTCATAGAGTGAACGTGTGAAGAAACTGACAACATGTTTCAGGAATATAAATATCGAATGAAAGCAAAACATGAATCCATCCCATTGGGGGGGATCCCACCACCCAGCCACCCGTTAGAGTGATATTCCGGATGTGATCATGAAAAAGTGTTAATCAAACTTCGAAGCTCGGATGATGGAGCCCCCGAAAAGGTTTGAGAATAGGTGGCAGGTCGGTCCTAGTTCAATCAATGGGAACTGTGGGGGACGAGGTCGTGGTGCCGGCGTACGGCACAGGGTTCTACTTCGCCCCCACCGAAGTCACTACAAGTCCATCGGTTCCGCCATTAACCGATCAAGGATTAAGACCAAAACACAGACCAAACGCGGCACAGCGAATAAAACACACCCATGGAAGTCACCAAGGAAATAAACCGCACTGAGCACAAGTTTGTTATACTTAATGTTTTTTTTATTTTACAACGGACTTAATATTAATGCTAAATTGATTTTTAAAAATTCGATACAAAGTGAAACGATTCTTCTTAGCACGACTTCTTTATATCAACGCTCTCCGCCGCGGGACGGAGAGTCGGAGCGGCACGACCGTGCTGGTCTGCTGATGGTAAAATATTCAACGATATTCAATCGTTTGGGGTGAGTTTTTGGTGGTGTGGTGAAAAGGAAATGAAATTTCTTTTGACCAGTGACCAACGGAAGGCGAACTTCTGGGACGCGGTGGTGTATGTGTGTGTTCGTACACAACACCGTGTTCATAGATGCGTTTAGCCAAGGATAAACGGAACCTACGACGAGGGAAAAGGAACAAAGGGAAAACGACCTAAAGCATCTTTCGGTAATGAGAGTCAGCTGTCTAAATAGCAGCCACTCATTAGATGCTAAAAGAGATTGCGATAAATTATACAATAGAGATCGTATATCGTCTCTCTGCTGACTGGAAGAATCGGATTATATGCTTATGCTATTGAATCCAATCCGACGGCAAAGCGTGACGTCGGTGATTGTTTGAAAATTCAAACAAAGAAATATTTCCGCGAGAAGTGCTTGCAACTGAATCAATAGCTGCAAGTCTTCGAAAAGTAATTTAGATGGATACACAATGACGGTTGTGTATACCATCTGTCTCAATTATGCATGGCATCTATGGCGACGGCGGGATCGAACTATAGTGTGAATATCTACACTAATTGGAAATTCGGTTTTTGGGTCGCTAATGCAGAGATGCATTGATAATCTATGAATGCCCATGTACGAAAAATTCTTTTTAGGATTTTAGGTAATGCTTGTATGCATTAATTGTCCTTGGAAAAGGAAATATTTTCAGGTGCCCATGCGCTTGCATTGGCGGGGGACAATGGGAGTTGGGTTGCGGATATGGGGAGTTTTTTAGGTAAGTGGGCCGTGGGGTTTAGCGAAACCGCCACACAACTATGTTTCGGAGCTTGGCGTATGGCTTGGTCGAAGATTGTGTAAATGAAATGAGAAAAAGAAAGCCGGCAATTTGGGTCTCTGGTGGTGCGAATCCCCCCGCTTGGTAGAATCCTTGACGTGGTGCAGGTGTAGTGCTCCAAGAAGCCCTACCAAATCATTTCCCCACACATACATCCAAATTCCAACACCTACAGAATGATTCAAACAAATCAATCACCCAAATTCAAAAATACAAAATTCCGATAAACGAATCAAATATTCGTTTATCATCCATACTCATACTCGTATTTCCAGAACTTCTTAAAAACAAAGCACCACAATTCATATCTTCGTATGAAAACAAACTCATCTTCCTACAAATCCTTATCTTTATCTCCGTTCTTGCCAGATGTGTACATTCTAAAAATAGATATCACATTCCTTTTCTGTAGTACTCGACTCCAGTCGAAGTATATTTCGAAATTCTGCTTGCATTTCGATGCATCCGATTTTATATATAAGGGTGATGAAATTCGTATTCGAGGACCAGTCTCAATTGGCGTCCGAAGCGGTAGGACGCCAGTAAATTAAATTAAAAATAAAATAATAATATAACAAAATAAAAAGTAGTTTTTATTGGGCCTGGCCGATTCCTCCTATTCAACGATCGGTAGTCGCTCTTCCCTCAAGGTTTGAGGAAGCACGGCGGCAACCGAAACGGGTCCCCTCAGGAGCCCCCTGAGAGAAGGATCACTACTCAGGGGCTTAAACTACAATAAATCACTCTGGCTATGATGACGGAAGCATATGCTTCCAGTAGGGCCGCCCATGTCAGACAGGCTATCGAGGAGTGACGCACAGAGATCTACCACCCCTAATCCACGGTGTTACGCGTCACCGTGCTCATTGGATGGTTTGCAGCCAGGGGTATACCGGCTGTATTATAACGGCGCCTCTCTGACACCGGGTCGAATCAGAGCAGTAAGCAGACCTTACCATATCAAAGAGGGGCTCTGATGTGGCGGACTATTTGAAACCCCAAGACTCGTGGGAACAAAAATGAATAATCAATATACAAAAAACAATCTCACGAAAAACCCGGTAGGCGTAGGTGTGATGAGCCGACACTATCATAAGGGAACAAATCACCAAGAAAACAACAACAAGAAGAAAGTAAGACGTAGGGAAAAACGAAAAAAGCGGGATATACGCACCGGGACGTGGAATGTTCGAACGTTATATAAACCAGGCGCGAAACAGGCGGTTGTAGAAAACGCGAAAAAATATAAAATGGACATCGTCGCGCTTCAGGAAGTCCGACTCCCACATTAACTAATCGAAACCAACGGGTCTACACTGGCGTGTGGAGGTACCGATACACATAACCTCGGGACTCGCTTCTGCTTAAGCAAGAATATTACGCCCCATGTAAAGCATGTGCAATTTATTAATGACCGAATGTCGGTGCTACAAAAATACAGGGACCATGGTACAATTATGTATTTATAAACGTACACGCCCCAACAGAATCTACGGACGAAGAAACGAAGGACACGTTCTATGAGACCCTAGAGGAAGTATTTGATGGGATCTCAATATTCGATGTTAAAATCCTCCTCGGGGACCTCAATGCGAAAATTGGAAAGGAAGATATCTTCCAACTTACTATAGGTAAAGAAAGTCTACACGAGGTTTCAAATGATAATGGAATTCGAATTATCACGTTCACAGCGTCAAAAGATCTGTTAGTGAAAAGCACGATGTTCAAGCACAAGCAAATCCATAAAGCCACATGGATATCACCCGACGGCGTAACGCGTAACCAAATAGACCACTTCCTCATAGACAAAATACACCACTCGAATTCCTTGACGTAAGATCATATAGAGAAGCAGATTGCGACTCCGACCATCTTCTAGTGGTGGGAAAAATCAGGAGTCGACTCGTAGAAAACCTACATGGACAGACACAGGAGACGAGAAAAAACTTCGACATTGATAAACTAAAAGACCTACGCAAAAGGGCTGAATATCAAGAGGAGCTAACGAATAGATTTAGCATCCTAGAGAATGGAAGTAGTGAGGAAGAGGAAACCAATAATCTGGGCACTAAATGGACATCGATCAGAGACACAATCAAACAAACAGCCCTAAAGGTATTAGGATTTGAGAAAACAATTAAGTCCAAATCTTGGCTTGACGATGAGTGCAGGGCGAAGATCGAAGAAAGATATGATGAAGTCAACGCAGAAAGATACGCGACAATTCGAAAAGAGACAACGAGTCTTTTTAAACGCAAAAAAAAACGCGAATGGGAGAAGACTCGTATCGACAACGTCCTAGAAAATTCCAGAGCAAAGAATATCAGAGGTATGTATGCCGGTATAAATTCAATTAGAAATTTTCACCGAGGGAGAGCTAAAATAATCCGAGACACGAACGGCTGTCTGGTAACAGAAACAAACAATATCGTGACAATATGGAAGCAGTACTTTGAAAACCTGCTCAATGTACGCACCCATCAACCAGAAATAAACGCACCAGACGTACATACCGCCGAGCCTCAGATCCCGGAGCCCTCTTTCGACGAAGTTGTAGACGTAATAAACCGATTGAAAAACAACAAGGCTCCCGGAGCCGACTGCATACCGGTAGAGTTTGTGAAGCATGGAGGAGAGGCAACCACTCGAAAGATCCTCCAACTGATGAAAACAATATGGGATAGGGAAGTCATTCCGGAAGAATTGAAAACCTCAATCATCATCGGCACTACAACCGGGAACCGGTCTTGGCCTTATTTAGCAAGTCCTGAGGTTTGTTAAATTTTCCATAATGATTTGTTTTTTCCCGGCAAGGTCATTAGTCTAGCGCTAGAGGCTCAAGACGGGGAATCGAACGCCGGTCTCCCGCCTGATAGGCGGGTATACTGTGAAAACCCCAATAGTCGTCCCTATTTTCAAAAAAAAACAGACAGAATTGACTGTGAAAATTACAGAGGAATATCATTGCTCCCTACTACATACAAAATACTAACAAATGTCATACTGGCGAAAATCACACCGTACGCGGAAGACATATTGGGGGACCACCATTGCGGAAGGAACCTGTCAGCAAGCGACCAAATGTTCACAACAAGGCAACTGCTGGAAATGAAGTGGGAATACGGAGAGACGGTTCACCAACTATTTGTTGACTTCAAAAAAGCGTACGACTCAGTCGCAAGGCAAAGAATCTACCATATTGTAGTTGAGCTGGGAATGCCGAAAAAATATGCCGCCCTCATTCAAATTTGCATGAACGAAAATAAAGGGCGAGTTAGAATAGAAAACCACCTCTCAGTACCATTTGAAATCCGGGAGGGACTAAAACAGAGCGATGGCCTCTCACCATGTCTCCTTAACCTTGTTCTCGAGTATGTCATCAGAAAGGTACAAGACGATAACATGGCCGGATCATCCCTGAACGGGGTCACACAAGTGCTCGCTTATGCGGATGACATCGCCGTTTTGGGCGATAATCTAGAAACTGTAAGTAAAAACTGTGAAATTATCATGCAAGCGGCAGAAGAGGTGGGACTAGAAATAAATGAAGATAAAACGAAATACATGATTATGGCGAGAGCAGGTGGACCTCAGAGAACACATATTAACGTCAGGGGCAAGATATTTGAAAATGTCAAAGAATTTAAATACCTGGGAACAATACTGACGACCAGTAACGAAATGTCGAAGGAAATTAACAAAATACTACACTCCGGCAACGATAGTTGACATGCAGTCAGTAAACTGCTGAAATCTAAACTGCTATCACGGAATATAAAGCTCCGTGCCCATAGAGCCATAATCATGCCGATTGTTCTATACGGATGCGAAACATGAGCTCTCGCAAAACGGGAAGAAAACAAATTCCGCGTATTCGAGAATAAAGTTCTAAGGGGTATCTTTGGAGGTAAATATGACGAGGAGCTACGACTGGATTTTCCACCCGAACAAAAACGGTCACTGCAGGATTGGTGGGCTGTCGATGAGTAACTGCAACCCCATCCCATCAATCAACTCCATCCTCGCTTACCATGCCCACCCCGACCCAGTCAAGGGATGTCCCAACCCAAAAAATATCCTGTGCCTAACCATATCCTAGCTCCTCTCCCTAGCCCCATCCACGTCGGCCACCAACACTCTGTACTTCCCTCCTCGTCCGCCCGTAATATAGACCCCCGTAAAAATAATAGCAAACCGGCTCACCCCATACCACCCCCGACCCATGTCTCCAATTCCATCCCCCTCTTCGACCTCAAAACAGGCGCGAAATAATCCAACTTCCATAGGTCACACATGCACAATCCTCCCTCCTCCCATCACTCACCCACTGGTCCTAACACGAGGCCGCCTCTTGCCCCACTCCTTCCCGCACCTAGTCTTCGCTCCCGGCCATCTCGCCCCCTCCTAGACCCTTAGTCGACTCAGTATTACCACCACCTGTCAAACTCACTCAGCAAACCATTAATTCTTCGGACAACCGGTATGCCCTGGCTAAATTTAAGAACAAAGTGACCTATGAGAATGTACGCCTCTATCTTACTTTCCTCCACGACAAAGCCGACTCTGTCTGTTACGAAGGTAAAACGAAAACCAGCGTAATGGCCTCCATCCAACAGGGAGGTCTACCTACTGACGTCCCTAGCCTTCACAGCCTGTTCATTAACTTCCATAAAAATCTCGATATGCCCCCTAATAAGGTGCTAAGAGATCTCTCGACATTTAGCCATTATATTGACAACAAAATTACCTTTCCCAATAATCAAAAGTACTTTTGACCCTATTCAGCCACCCTTTGGTCCCTCTTGTCATATCAGTACGCTCCCCATAACCGTCTACTATCAGAATGTTAGAGGTTTCCGCTCCAAAACACATTCGACTCTGGCAAAGACACACTCCCTCCCCTTCGACATATAGGCTCTGACGGAGACCAACCTTATCCCTAGTATCTTGAACTATTCCCCCCCTCCTTCAATGTTTTTCGCCATGACGACGCTCATCGAGAAGGCCCCCAACTCCCCATGCCGTGGAGTGCTGCTCGCCACTCATAACAGACTCATTTCGTCTCTAATTGCCATCTCTTCTTCTCCGGATCTTGACTACGTCGCTATTAAAATTGGCAAGCGCCCTAAGTCTCTATTTATTATCTTTTTGTATATTCCTCCCTCTCGACACATCGCGTCATACGAACTCGCAATAGAGGCGAGTTACAGAGTTAAGCACCGCAATAGACGATATCGTCGTTCGTGCCGATTTTAACCTCCCCCCCTACAATAGACATCGGCTGACGAACAAGTCTTCTACGTCTCTAACCCCACTAGTTCTAATCAACATATTTTTATAAACGGCCTCACTGACTCATGCCTCCATCAAATTAGCAATATCCCAAATCATATGGGGAGACAGCTGGACCTCGTGTTCACAACCGACCCACTCATGTCCTCAGTTGCCCCCAACCCACACGCCCTCTCTACCATTGATAATTATCACCCCCACTGCTCTTATCCCTATATCTCGACCACGAAACCCAGCCCTCTCTACCTCCTGACTGCTTTTCTTACAACTTCCACAAGGCTAATTTCCGCCTCCTAAATTAGCATCTTATCAAAACAGCGTTTCGCTTTGATCATTTGGGTGGAAGAAGCCACGGCCACTCTCTATAAGGAGATTTACTATGCTGTCGCCTTATATGTCCCCTAATCTCGCCGCAGGTCATCGGTTTCTTCGCCGCCTTGGTACAACCGCAATCTCCGCAATCTTCGGGACAAAAGAAATAACTTATGCAACATTTTCCTCAAAATGCGATCCATTGAAAACGACTCCAATTATCTCGGGTCCTTTTATAAATTTTACGAACTCTACAACTCCCTCTAGTCCAAATACCTTTTTAAAACACAATCCAATTTGATCAATGATCCCAAATCCTTTTTCCACTTTATAAATCATAAACGTAAATCCGACGCCTATCCTAACTTGCTCTCTTATGGTGCGACTACGTCAAACGACCACATAGCTATTGCCAACCTGTTCGCGTCTTTTTTCAATAAATCCTTCACAGACATCTCCTTCGAACCCAATCCGTCGAATTTCAATGACTTGCCCGAATTCTCCCTTAGTCTCTTTACCCCTCAACTTATTCAGCGTCACATAGTTGAGGAGAAACTAAACTTACACAAAGACGAGTTCAGCCCTGGACCTGATGGACTCCCATCTGTATTTCTAAAGAACTGTTCCACTTCTCTTTCTCTCCCGATATCAAAGATTTTCAACCTATCCATTTCTCAAGGGACCTTTCCTAGTATCTGGAAATCCCCCTATGTCACCCCCATACACAAAAAGGGACCTAAAAATGATATCAGCAACTACCGACCCATCGCCAAACTGTCTCATATCCCCAAACTGTTCGAAGGGCTTCTTTACCAGGGTTGCCTTTTATATTTCGGGATTAGAGAACAAAAACACATATTGATCATCGAAAATCACTTTATTGTTTTTCAAAATATTCCCCATGAAGATCTATACACTTTTGCATGCGTTTGAACCAATTGTCGAAGCACTTTTGCCACTCTGATTGAGGTATCCCGAACACATGCATTCTGAATGCAGCAACCGCTTCTTCAGGTGTCGAAAAACGTTGACCTCTCAGTTTGTTTTTCTTACGTACGGGAATAAAAAGAAGTCATTCGGTGCCAAGTCAGGACTATACGGCGGATGACCCATCAAATCGATGTTTTGGGTGCTCAAAAATGCAGTTGTCGCAGCCGATGTGTGAGAGCTCGCATTGTCGTGGTGAAGAGTGATCCGTCTTCGGCGTTTGGTTTTCCTGATTTCTTGGAAGACAACTGGCAAACAAATGGTTGTGTACCACTCAGAATTGACTGTTCTGCGTTGTTCTAGTGGTACGGTTGCGACATGTCCAGTTTTTCCGAAAAAACAGGCGACCATTTGCTTGGAAGTGCTTCGTGCGCGAACAACTTTTGTTGGATTTGGCTCATCTTGAAACACCCAGACAGTCGACTGCTGTTTACTTTCGGGCTCATACGCGTAAATCCACGATTCATCACCTGTCACGATGTCATAGACGTGTTTCGAAGCACCGCGACCGTATTTTTTGAGCATTTCTTTCGACCAATTGACACGAGCCTTTTTTTGGGCGATTGACAAATTGTGTGGGACCCAACGCGAACAAATTTTTTTGACAGTCAAATGTTTATGCAATATTGAATGTATGCTGGTCCCACTAACGCCTAAGGTTGTCTTAATCTCACGATAGGTCACATGACGATCTTCCAATATCAGTTCGCGCACAGCATCAATGGTTTTCGGAACAACAACTGATTTTGGACGACCTTCACGAAATTCATCTTGGAGTGAACTACGACCACGATTGAATTCACCATACCATCGATAAACACTGGTCCTTGATGGAGCTTCATCGCCAAAAATTGAATTAAGTTCATCCATGCACTGTTGCTGAGTTAATCCACGCCGAAAGTTGTAAAAAATAATCGCACGAAAATGTTGACGATTTAATTCCATTTTTGGGCCGAGATGAATCTTTTAAGTTACTGTAAACAACACAAATAGCGCTCGTATGTCAAAACGTTCTGAGTGCGTATAACCTCAAAAATGTCCAACTTTACGACAGAGCTGTCAATTGCCGGATTGCAACGCCAGGGTTGCCAAATCCCGAAACATAAAAGGCAACCCTCGTACAATGCATTATCTTTCAGCTGTAAATCCATCATCTCACCCAACCAGCATGGTTTCCTTTCGGGCCGGTCGACCACAACGAATCTGATCGAGTTCTCATCACATACTCTCCGCGCCTTAGAGAATGGCAACGAAGTCGATGTTATCACCACTGGTTTCAGCAAGGCTTTTCTCCCATAATCTCATCCTTTTCAAGCTGTCCTCCCTATGTTTCGAACCGCTATTGATCAAATGGTTATCTTTTTTTCCCACGTCAGGGGTTCCGCAAGGAAGTCATCTAGGCCCCCTCCTTTTTATCCTTACCATCAATGATGTCAACTCCGTTATTAAACACTCATCCATCTCCCTCTATGTGGACGACGCCAAACTCTACAAAACAATCATCTCTCCCCTCGACTCCTCACTTCTCCAACAGGATCTCGACAGCTTCTCAACTTGGTACCGTAATAACTGCCTGGAACTCAATGTTGTCAAATGTCACTCCATTACCTTCTCCCGCAAAGGTCCACCCCCAGCCCCACGCTCCTACTTCCTGCTAAACCAGCAGATTTCATACGTATCCTCAATACGTGACCTCGGAATCTTATTTGACAGGGAGCTCAGCTTCATCCCACATATCGATGATATCATTCTTAAGGCCAACTCCGCCCTAGAGTTTGTGAAACGCTGTTCTAAGGAACTCTCTAATCCCTACGTTTCCCGTTCCCTCTACATAGCCTTCGTCCGCCCTCTTCTTGAATATGCCAGTCAGGTCTGATCTCCACACTGCTCGTCCAATATCCGTAGAATCGAGAGCGTGCAACGTCGTTTTCTGCGTTTCGCCCTCCGCGGACTGAACTGGGAGAATCCTCGGATTCTTCCCCCATACACAAGCCGGCTCCATTTGATCAACCTCAATACACTTGAGGAGGGCAGAACTCTTGCCGATATCCTCTTCATCCACCGTCGCCTCTCCAGCACAAACAACTGCCCTAGCTTGCTCTCCACCATCGCACTCAACACCAACCCCCGTAGCCTACGAAATCCTCGTCTCTTCTATCTGCCCTCCCGCCACACTTCTTACGGATGTAATGAACCCATTTCACAAATGCTAAGGCGAACAAACTCTTACCCTATTTCCTTCGATTTCTACCTCACTCCTATTGTACTCAAACGTCGTCTCCCCCCCCCCCCCCCCCCCCCCACCCTCCCACCACCTACACTCTTACTACCCGTACACATTCCAACCATCCCGCCCCTTTATCCTACTACCCGGTCTTCGCCAACCCATCATGTACACCGCCACCTTCCCACCATATTACCTTCATATTTATTCTAAATTAATTTTTGTAATCTCTAGTTTTTAAGTTAGTTCGTAAGTTTTTACTTTTAAATTCTTTTTAACGCTTGTACTAAGTGAAATAAACGAGGGTTCTGCTCTCACTAAAGTGGACCTCGAGGAGATCGGATCGGATGGTCAAACGTGGAAGGAGAGCGCACGGGACAGGGAACAATGGCGGAATCGAGTCGGTGAGGTCATGAACTTTCGGGTTTCTACAGGCCAATAAATAGTAACAGGTGGTGCGGATCAGAAGACTATTTGTGAATATTTTTTTCTTAGAGCACTTCATTAGCTTAACTATTTCATCCATTGTTTTCCCGTCATTTCTTAATTTTTTCATCAATTCAAGATCGGAACTAGTGCAATGTACTCCACGACCCATTGTCACAAAACGTTATTTTTATTGTTTTTTTCTTTTCTAACAAACACTAAAACACAAGTCTAACATGTTTATGAAGATTTCAATAAAGACGAACCAGTAGTTTACTTCACAAACAGGATTGAAGACAGTGGTGATGGTTTGTTTCTATTATTTTTGTAATGCTCTAAAAAGCCCTACCACCTTTTTCCCCCATTCCTACATCCAAATCGCAGCAATAATACTCCATCAGTACCTGACTGACTTTCAAGCTGACAACTTGTCTCACAGTTTTGCTCGTGCTATTTATCTTAATCAACCGTTATTTTCACAATAATTTTCACAATTTGATTATCATTATCTTGTTTTCTTTGCCTCGTTTTCCGCATACAAAAATTTGAACAAGTGTTATAACCGTTAAGTTATGGCCCCTGGGCCACATGTGTTAAATAAAATCAAGCGCAAACGGTTGCGTTACGACCCTGTTATTGGAGGCCAAACTTCTCCCGATAAACTTTCAAAAGTGAACAATAAAGTTCTAGAAAAATCTAAAATGTGTTCAAACACTAACTTTTTTCAACCACTTCAAAGTCTGATGGAAGACTTCCTGAAATGGATCCGACCAATGACGAACAGTACGCAGAACTTCCTAAAGAAACCGTTCCGCCAATTGTGGTATTAAAAACAACTAGTGCTCAAGTGCGTGATATTTTGAGCAACATTAAGATAGACAAATACTTAATCAAAAACATTTCGCTTGGGCAAAAAATATGTGCCCCAACAATGGACATATATAATAAAATCAGAACCGAACTCTTACGGTTAAAATGTGAGTTTTTCACCCACTCGCGTAAGGAAAATCGTCCATTAAAGGTAGTGTTATCCGGACTAGACTTAATTAGCAACGATGTAATGAAAAATGAACTAATTGCACTCGGGATAAAGTGCCTAGATGTTAAAACCATCACATTAAATCCGTCAACAAAAGCCCTGTACAAACACTACTTGTACATCGTCTATATTCAACGCGATACTGTTAAATTAAACGAACTAAAACGGAACTACTCAACCTTGTTCAAAACCATCGTTCGCTGGGACTTTAAAAAACATAATCCAGGTAAGGTCACACAATGTCACAATTGCTCGATGCATTGTCATATAAATAGCTTCTGTGCAATATGTTCGGGTAACCATAAAACATCCGACTGCAAAACGAATGAGGTCATCAAGTGTGCAAATTGTAGTGGGCCACATAATTCCACCGATCCAGAATGCATAAGCCGAAAGCAGTACATAGATATTCGCCGCAAATTATCCCTACGCGGACGTGGTACAGGAAATACAATCTTCCTACAGCCTCCGAGTGACAAACAGCAGCCAGTGCCCGACCGATTATCCATTGAAAATGTTCCTCCACTACCCCGATCTGTGCGTCAACCTTCACTTCCTTCATCCACCTGGGCTTCTGGCCTCCATCAAACCCGGCAACCTTCCAACAGTGATACGACACACACGAAGAAAAATCCGACAGAAACTTTAACTAATGATAACCTGTTCTCATTTAGCGAGATAAACTCTCTTCTTAATGAAGTTGTAACCAAGCTTAGTGCTTGTCAAACTAAAGCTAATTGGGGAAATTAGTATAGATGTAACATTAAGTGACAACTCCAAGGTGAAACTTTTTTCGGTCTATTTCCCTGGAGGAAATAGAAACATTGAGAAATCGACTTACTTTCAGCGGGATCTGCAAAAATTGTATAGAGTCAACACTCGAAACAAGGTAATTATTGGTGGTGATCTAAACTGCAGACATCAGTCGTGGAATTGTCTTAGGGCAAACAGCTGGGGTAACATTTTACTAGATGTTGCTGAATCCAGCCCAAGTTTTTCCATACTTTATCCACTTCTCCCCACCTATATCCCAGCGAGTGCTAACAAGAACCCCTCAACTCTTGATCTATATATCACTAATATTCCAAATTACTGCACAGTACCATTAACTCTAAATGCGTTAAGTTCAGACCACCTTCCGATCAGCCTCACAGTGAATCATACAGTAGTTGTAAATCGTACCAGTTTATACCACAACTATTCCGCCGCCAACTGGAATTGTTATAATTCATATATAAACACGAACTTGGTTCTAGGTGATACCAGCCTAAATTCTATAACCTGCAGCGAGTACATTGATATCCTATGCAACAATTTTGTTTCTGTTATCAATAGAGCGGCCGATCTTGCGATACCTAAATGTTCCACTGCTCTAGTTGATAAGGCACCGCTTCCTGCAAATATCTTACATCTGATTAGGCTACGAAACTCTGAAAGAAGAAAATGGCTGCGTTATAGAATCGATTGTTTTCTAGTTAATGTTAAAGTCTTAAATAATATCATTAAAAACGAAATCTCAACATATAGGAACAAGTGTTGGAACAAACACCTTTCCTCTCTTGACAAAGCAAGCAAACCGTTCTGGAAAATATCAAAAATTATGAAAAAGAGAGGGTCAAGTATTCCTCCGCTTAAAGTTCACGACAAGTTGTTTATTACGTTTATTAAGAACCACTCCATATCTATGCATCTAACCGACGCGTATACTGAAGCTGAAGTTGCTAACACGGATAGTTAGTTAGCTTTCTCAAACACCAGCTGAAAGTACTTACGCAACTAATATCAGCAAAGTTAAAGAATTGATAAAAAAATCGAAATCCAAAAAGGCTGCGGGTCTCGATAATATTAACAACAAATTAATCAAAGCACTTCCACCTGCTGCAAGAAACTATTTAACGTTCACTTTCAACGCTTGTCTTAAGAATTGTTATTTTCCGGACTGTTGGAAAACAGCAAAAGTAATACCCATCTCGAAACCCGGCAAACCGAAGAACAGCCCCGAAAGCTAGAGACCTATTAGTCTACTTAGCTGTCTAAGTAAGCTCTTAGAAAAAATCATTAAGGAAAGGATTGATCGTTTTGTGGAAGACAATAATATCTTACCAAACTTTCACTTCAGTTTCCGTAGTGGTCACAGCACAATCCACCAAGTCTTGCGCATTAAAAACCACATAGCTGGTAAATTCATCGACAAGGAGTCAACGGGACTGGTTCTTCTAGACATCGAAAAAGGCTTTGATACGGTATGGCACGATAGCTTGATTTATAAGCTACTGAAGCTTAAGCTGCCTATGCCGCTTATCCAAATTATCCAGAGCTTTCTTCGTTCGAGAACATATGTTGTGAGTATAGGAACCGACATATCCTCTACTCACCCAATCTACTATGGTGTACACCAAGGCTCGGTCCTTGGTCCCATTTTATTCACATTGTTTGTCGCAGATTTACCATGTCTAGGTGGAAACATTCAGGTAGCTATGTTTGCCGATGATACGGCCATTTTCTCTTCGGGTGCCTTATTCACTAATGTCTACAACTCTTTTCAAGCAGCTCTTGACAAGCTAGCAGTATATTACAGGAAATGGAAAATAAAAATAAATGGTAATAAAACACAAGCTGTCTGGTTTTCGAGATGTAGGAAACACTGCTACCTACCAAATGGCACTAAACTCAGTATGTGTGCAGTTGATATTGATTGGGCGGAAGACTGTAGATATCTAGGTATTATTCTAGATAAAAAACTTATCTTTCAAAAACACATCACTACCACAATTGACAAAATAAACAAAGTCGTAAGAGTTATGTATCCATTAGTGTGTAGAAAGTCAAAGCTTAGCATCGAAAATAAAATTATAATTTTTAAAACCATTTTTCAAGCGATACGCCTGTATGGCGCCCCTGTATGGTGTAATTGTGCTCGCACACACAAAATAAAATTGCAAAGGTGTCAAAATAAAATATTGAAAATGTTGCTGAATTTGCCACGGCATTATTCGACACATGAACTACATGAAAACGCCAACGTTAAACCGGTAGAGTGCCTTATTGACAAAATCAATCGAAACTTCTTCGTCAATTGTTCTTTTTCTGACAATGTTCTCGTTTCCCGTCTTGCGTTATCCTAAATCACTACATATGTATTCTGTCTATGAAAATTATATCGAGGTCATTACTATATAAAATAACCGGAAGCTCGGGCAATATTAGTCTTAAGATTCAAATAAGGGTGTTTTTATTGTAGTTTTCCCTTAATTTATTATTTGTTATTCATTAAAATTGTGCTATTGTCGTTATATAGATTTAAGATTATAGTTGTAAAGGAATTGCTATCCTAAATCTCTTAAGTACTAGTTGTAAAATATACCATAAATGTAATTATCTACTAAATAAAAAAAATTAAAAACAATACTCCAAAACGCAAAATCCCATCAAAACCCGAGTTAACCCAAACATGATCCTAAATTCGCAATAAACGAATCAAACATTCGTTTATGGCTTAACATTTGCCCCCACGGCACAATTGAATCCAAAATCTGAAGTAAAATTAAAATTCACAATAAACGAATCTAATATTCGTTTATCGTTTCACAGTTGCCCCACGGCATCATCGAAAACCAAAATTCAGAGAACATTATCTTTTGGCGGTTTTTGTCTTGGTCGAAAGTGTCACCGAAGTGTTCCGCCGAACACTGTTCACGAAGAGAGAAACAACCTGGAACACAGGGGCATGTCACAAATAAAACGCTGGGAGATATTTTCACTTTCTATTTTTATTGTAAATGTTTCAGCATCTTTCGTCACACATAAACTTCAACGTATAAATCCGAATTACACGACAACCGACATACATTTCCTTTTTACGACACGGAAGGTTTAATATTACCTTTAATCGTTTCGCGGTGAGATACTCTAGCGCAATGGCGAAACGACGGATACCTCCTCGTCGAGCTCTCTCTCGTTCTCGACCTCCTCGGATGCTCGAAAGTTCAATCTCGACCGTTCGATAAAGACCTCTCGTCCCGGTGACGATCCCAATTAGACTGCCTCTATACTACCCACAAGTATCTTGATCCAGATCGTATCTGCATCTTCCCCAGAGACAATTTTCCATTCTGTCCATTAACAGAATCGTCAATGTCTCTGTTATCAGCATGTTAACACATCCCCCGGGATATTTTGTAGTTTCCTGAAAGGGGAAAGTCATTCTTTGCATACACCATTATTATCGCCAGCATTTCATCTTCTGTTTGCACAGAACATCTGGCGCCCAGACCGGAGATATTCGGCGATTGTTTGAACTTACAGCCCGTGGGTCTTATTTGAACTTGGTACCCGGAATCGAAATCCATTAGATCTTTATAATGGTGCGATATACGGTAAGGACCGTGGATGACCAACATACATTATTGAATCGACGGATTTGGGTGGTCTTTGTGGTAGGCTACCCGCACGTGCACCGTTGATCGGCTCATTTTCTGGCGATAGCACTTCCTTGCGTAGACGTTTGAAATTGCCGATTTAATGGAATGTTCCTGGGCGCAGGCAGATTGAATGTTTCTTTTTTGTTTCAGGTATGATGACTTACGAATGTTAAGCTTGGCATTAAAAGCTTTGGGATGTTCGGTTCCTTGCTTTTTGGTGTCGGCTCAACGTTGGCTACATGTTGTTGGTCCCTAGTCGGGCTTTTGGGGCACGCATCTGAGGGCGCGTGTAACGTTTTCAGGTAGGTCTGTTTCTTGAAGGTTAGGAACCTTACTTGGGTGAAATTGTGCGTTCGTAGAACGCTACAATCTCTATCTGGAAAAATTCCACTAAGAAAAACAAATACAAAACCAAAACCAGATACATATCCACATCTGCGCAATAGTTTCGTAAGAATTCAAGAAATTGAATTCTTATCTTAAATAAACACTGAGCATCTCACTCAGGTTACAAAAATCGGGGTTTTTGTATGAAATTGTGTATTATCGAGATACAAATCTCGATTTGTTTTCCTTTATAAAGGAATAGTTAAGTGATCTCCGGCTGGCAGTTAAACATCATTATTTGTCCCGATAGGCCATACTCTAGAAGAAAAGCCGCAGTAAAACATAATTATTTGTCCTGATAGGACATACTCTAGAAGAAAGGCCAGTATTTTGATGTTCATTGTCCCTGGAGGAAGTATCCCAGGAGATCATCTGTAGAAATAAAAAGGAATAAATGAAAAAACGTTAACAAAAGCGTTTGATTTTGAACAACTGGTGAGTGAAGCTGTGGTACCTCCACAAAAGACACTCTTTTAGATAGCGAAGTAACACCAAAATGAGGCCGGTCAGGCAGTTACCGTGAATGGTGTTCGCTATCGTGAGATGATAACGAACTTTTTATAGCCCGAATTGGAAGATATGGATGCGGACGATATGTGGTTTCAACAGGACGGTGCCACTTGCCACACAGCTAACGAAACAATGGCTCTTTTGCGCGACAAATTCAATGGCCGTGTTATCTCACGTGGTGGCGATGTCAATTGGCCGCCAAGATCATGTGATTTGACACCGTTGGACTTCTTTCTTTGGGGTTATTTGAAAGAAAAGGTGTACGTCGATAAGCCAGCAACAATTCAAGAGCTAAAGGATGAGATAATTTGGCACATTAACGGCATAGAACCTCAATTATGCCTCAGCGTCATCGAAAATTTGGACCATCGGATGGAGGTGTGCCGCCGAGGTTCCATACATAATTGAACCATACCAATATTATCATAATAAAAAGAAATGACAATAGTTTCCTAAATAATTTGTGTTTTATTCAAAATCAGCATCGGCCGTTAAAATGTAACCACCCATTATATATAATCGCAATCCACCAAGTGCTGCACCACGCGAAAACCATGTACTAAATGGTTTCGAATTTCAACCATACTAAATGTAGTTTACTGCCTCCAATCTTCCCATGTGATTTATGCACATGTATACGAAATGACATTGCTTTGCAGTTTCTATCCAAATGTGGTTTGTGTTACAAACGAGGATTTAATTTCTCGTGGATAATATTTCACGCTCGTAAGCACAGGATTCATTATTTTTCCCGTACTGTTCAGAAGACGTACCACGATAGAATAAGAACTCACCTTTTAACTAATTCAGTGCTCCATTCTATTGTTGATAGGATAATATTGCAGATTTTTTTGTTGTTTCCACCAACACTAAATAAATAATCAGAATATTTTCAATTTGAAATCATGACTGAAAATCCAAAGTCCACTCCCAAGAATAGTTCATTAAATGTTTTTTTTTTCCTTTACTTCTTCTTGCTCTTGAAGGGTAGTAGCAAGTTCTCCTGAATACTGATTCGCGAGGTTCTAACAATTTCTTTTCAATATTTAAAATGGTTCATTCTGGAAAGGAAACACTTCGGAGTCTGCAGTTAATCATTTTATTGCCCCAAGGGTTTCGGTCACAAAACAACACGTTATCCTTAGAGTATTCACAGGTTGAACAGGATTTCAAACAATTGTACTTAATCCGCACACTGACTGAAGTGAATACAGATGTTTAAAATGAAGCCGGAGGTGATAAAATAAAAGATTTCTGGTGGAACGCACCCTTGTTCACTTATCATGTTCTAGAGAATATATATACCAGCCGCAAAAATAATTATTTTAAATCTTCTTCAATTTATTTCTCTCTGGACTCTTTTGTTGTTCATCCACCAATTCTGTGTTTTCAGCCCATTTCTTTGCGCCAATCGGCACAAGCGTTTTTGAGCGTTTACAAAAATTATGCGGGACACAAGGCGAAGAAATCTTTCTCTACGGTTTTACGGTAAATGATTTTTTCTGGCATAGAACCGATTTTGGAAAAATTCGTCGTGAAGCGAACATCATCATCATCATCATCATCATCATCATCATCATCGGCACTACAACCGGGAACCGGTCTTGGCCTTATTTAGCAAGTCCTGAGGCTTGTTAAATTTTCCATAATGATTTGTTTTTTTTTTTCGGGCAAGGTCATTAGTCGTGAGCCAGAAGCGAACATCGGCCGCGACTGAATTCGTTATAACAATTTTTCACAGTGCTGAAGAGTGGTGCTTCATCGCCATAAAAATAATTAAGTTAATCGATCACTCTTTTCTTGATGCTCACGTCGCTATGAACAATAATCACGTGGAAATGTTCTCGAGTAAGGATTAACTCATGCTTGATTTTGCCTATACGGAACATTGTAACTTTTGGCTCCTAAGTCTCGTAATATTAAAGTTTTCGCTAACGGTTTCTTTTTCTCGAAATAGCTTAACATATTCTGCAAGCTTGTGGCGAACGTACAAATTCCCCACAGGAAAAAGTCCAGACCAACTTGAGGTAACGCACTCACCTGGACAACATCACGTCCACAGACGCCATCCCAAGCCCAGCGGGGGCCGCCAGTAACCCAACGTTGAGTCGACACCAGAAGGCAAGGAACTTAACGTCCCCAAAGCCTCTAATACCGAGCTAAACGCTCCAAACCTACGACCTGAAACAAGGAGAAACATTCATGCATCCTTCGACGTGTGCAATCGCAAGCTAAGTGAATGCCAGCACCTCAAGTCGGCAACCCTGAACATCTGCACGAGATGCAGGGATTTACAATTAAAACAATTAACCGACCAACGGACGCGGTGCGGTTGATCTAAACATCAGATCACCCAAATATTCACCGCAAACAAAGGAGCGCATTCCTTAGCCTCGTAAAAACCCAGATGGCGCGAAAAACCAAGCACCACGTAACTCCAAACAATACTTTGTTTGGAGTTTTACGAAGGCCAGCTGCAATAAATAAATACGGCACAGCATTGCGCCGTTGCCACTGTCCGCCAAGCAGAAATGCATCAGCGGAATGTTTGTTTTTCACACCATGTGAAAAATTCTCTTGGATCTCAAATCCAATAGATACCAGCGGACTAGACGTCCAGGCGATCGTCAACACCAGATGGTTGACCTAAACAAGCAGGTGAGAATCTTCTCCTTACAGTAAAATGTGTCTGCACAACTGCAGATACAAAAAACACAGATACTGGGAAAACAGTATCCGATAGGTTGCAAGAGGGGATTCGGTGAGATACAGACAATCCGTCTGGCAGAGAGCGTTTTGAATCGTCAACGAGACGAAAAGGAGTCTTTATCAAGGGGACTGACGAATAACGCCGAACTAAGAGGTCGAAAGATAACATCCAGCGGAAGTAGAGCCTGAGAAACCCCGTCGCGGAGATAAACGCAAAGTGAAGAAAGACAATAAATCAAGGTAGCGGGAGTAAGTGAGGTTTTGTGAGTTAACGTAGTAGAAACTAACTCGTGCTGTGGAGTAACAAAATTGTCGTGCGCGTAAACAGCAACTTGTAATATCGAACCGCGGTGATTAAGAAAGTCGTACGTGCACTAACTGTAATAGTTAGGGAAAAACTTGTAATATCGTCAGCATTATCTGTATTACATGGACATAGTGAACTTGTAATGTCTAGTGTAAGGAAAAACTTGTAATATCGTCAGCATTATCTGTATTATATGGACATAGTGAACTTGTAATGTCTAGTGTAAGGAAAGAATCTAAAAGCTTAAATATAAAATCAGATATATACACAGAAGTCTTGCGTGTTTCAATTTTTGTACTGTATGCGCTCCGGTGTGTTTGAATTTCATCTGCGATAAACAGTGTTCGGCGGAACACTTGGACAAATACGAATCACGACTAAGTTATTCAACGAAAACCGCCAAACTGGTGACAGCCCGACGCGGGTAAAAAGAACACGTGAAACACAATTTACCGTGAACTCTCGAGATTTAGACGCAAAAGAACACGCTCGGAGTAAAAGTGAAGAATAAAAGAGCAGAACAAATCCGCGAAAATTCCCCAAGACAAACGGTGACATTAACAATAACAGACAGTACCAGTGAAGTGAAGTGACCAAACCACCTGACTGAACCCACCTGCGCCATCACGACGCCCAAGGACACAAGGACAGACAAACACTACGAGCAGTGAGTTTTTAGAAACAAACATTTTTTTTTAAATATACCTTTTTTTTTTTTTTTTTTTTTCCTTGTGTAAGCTCCTTCCGAGCTAAAATTTTGATACGGTGGTTTCCTTTAATTATAGTTAGTAAGTAAATCGAATAGAGTAAAAGCTACTATGATACAATGTATGTTTTTTTTTAAGTAAGAAATATATAATAATTTTTTTTTGTGCTAATTTCCTTTTCTTGAGACTGTATTCGTAAAATTTGTAAAGCTCTTTCCGAGCAAGAAGATTTTAAACAATTTAATAGTGAAAAACGATAGAACCACTGTAATTTTTTATTTTATATCAAACGAACGATTCAAAATAATTCTTCCGCCGAAAACGGTGAGGAAGTCATAGAATATAAATAATTTCGTGGCTAGGTAGGAAAAATCCTAAAGAATACCTATTGAAATTTGAACACAATGACCCTAAATAAAGTGAGTAACAATACAGCTAGATGTAAGCAAACAGCATTCTAAATAAATTAAAAAGTAGTACCTTCACGGAAATCCCGCGACATTCTTAATAGAATATTTCTAAGTAAAACAATTGACATTCAAAACACCAAGTGAATAAAATTGAGCAATACTATTAATATTTATAAAACTCATGTCAAATTAAACAAACAAAAATGTTTATTATGCTTTCACAACTTCACTTCAATAATTTTATTCTCTTATTATGATAAATCCCAATTAAAAAAATAAACAATTTTGTAAGCTCCCTCAGAGCAACGAAGGACACGCGCGAACCGACGACACACTCGAAAAATTTTTTTTCGTTTTTCTCCTTTCGTAACGACCGCGAAATACAAGGGAAATTAATCCCCCGAAATAAGGGCAACGAAGAAACAGTTGCGCATCCGCGAAAAAACTTCGATAGCCCTCACCTCCTCGTACTTCTTGACCTCTTCCAGACTGAAAGCGTTCTCTTGTCCGTCACTAACACCGTCGTATTACCCAAAATATCCGCTGGTGTAGGCCCATCCTTGTATCATCTTTGGAAATCAGATAGCATCCTTTGTGCTAGGCCTTTTCCCTGACTCCATCTTCGGACCCAGCAGGTTGTTTCGTCGCGTCCACAAATTTAAAGGAAAACTCGCGCATCGAGCGACCGAGTTACAGGGCAAAACCCCTGGAAATTAATGACAACCACGAGGTTGCAGGCGGCGACCCAGAAAGTAAAAACGTTGAGGGGAAACGTAATCGCTCCCTCACAGAGAAAATCGACGCGAAATCTCCCGAAGTCAACGATAACGACCAGGTCGAAATCCACAATTTTTAAAGCTACAATGGCTAACAATGCCGAAGCTTCCCCAACGACGTCGCAGGCCGCAGCCCTCCGGCAAGAAGTTAATATTGCAACACAAGCGGACCATCGTTCGAATCGATACATTAAATTACCGGACTTCAAGTCCGATGACCCAGACTTTTGGTTCGGTTACGCCGAACAAACGTTTGCCTGCGAAGGCATCACCGGCGAACAGGAGAAATTTCTCCTAGCAACCCGCGATTTAGACCCTGTCTTGCTCCCGTATGCGAAGCATCTAATTAAAACGCCATCTCCACTACCATATACAGCATTCAAGGAGATGGTGATTAATGCCTATAGGGAATCGCCACAAAATCGCTTGCGACGTTTGTTACGATCGGCCGACACCTCTGGGATGCGACCATCCCAGCGCGCCGCTTATTTCCGTGCACTGGCCGGCACGGACATGTCCGAAACAGCCTTAACGGCTATATTCAGAGAGTCTTTGCCAGAATACGTTCAGGCAATCGTCGCGCCTTTAGCCGAATCTGGCCTCGACGAATTAGCGCGACACGCCGAGGCAGTCATGGCCACAGATAGATCCCGATTGGATCTCCAGCTTCCACTGGCGGCGACGCACGTCCAAATTCCACCCCAGCCCCAGCCACGAACCCCCACGGTTACATATACCCATGCGACGCACCCAAGCGAACTCGAAGACTTGAGAGTGCAAATTAGACAAATGCAAACGCAATTAAATAATCTCAGCATGGGGAACAATTTTCGGGCTGGCCGTGACAGATCGCAACGCCGAGACAGGTCGCGAAACAATTCAAGGCGTCAGCATAGCAGACCACGCACGCCAAACAATGAGAACACCTTCGGCAGGTGTTATTATCATCATCGATTTGGAGCGCAGGCCAGGAATTGCAGACAGCCCTGCAACTGGACACAAAACCCAGCATTACCGGCTAGTTCTTTAAACTAGAACTGCCGACCGACGAAAAAGCGCAAACGGCCGGCAATCCCCAAATAAGTCGCTTGTCAATTTATGACTCAAAATTAAACATGGACTTCATAATTGACACAGGTGCGGATATTTCCGTTCTTCCTCGCTCGTACGCACCCGCCACTCGGTTGCCGGATGAATTGAAATTGTTCGCCGCGAACAATACCCCTATCAAGACATACGGTAGGAAGTTAATGACACTAAAAATAGGCCTACGTCGACCAATTCGATGGTACTTCGTAGTAGCCGATGTCACCGATCCCCTAATAGGGTCGGACTTGCTGCGACACTATAAACTAGTAGTGGATGTAGCACGTAATAGACTGATGGACCCGTTAACGTCTCTTTCTCAGCCAGTAAACGCAAAGGCGGGAAAGGCAGTGACGTTAACGTGCACAACCGCAAACGGTCCATTCAGCGATCTGTTGCGCGAATTTGCGGACATTACAGTTCCGCTTAGTAATCCCCGACGCGCAAAAGCCGGCGTTTTTCATCACATTGAAACGCGCGGCCCCCCAGTGAGCCAACGCCCGCGCAGATTGGCTCCTGAAAAATTGCGTGAGGCTCGTGCAGAATTCGAGTATATGCTCGACTTAGGAATCTGCCAGCCATCCGATAGCCCTTGGGCGAGCCCACTCCATCTCGTCAAAAAGAGCAACGGCGAGTGGCGTCCATGCGGTGATTACCGAATGCTGAACGCGGTGACGACACCCGATCGGTATCCGATAGCAAACCTGCACGATTTCTCCTATAAGCTGCAGGGTTGCGAAATCTTTTCGACCCTCGATCTCACGAGGGCATACCACCAAATCCCGGTGGCTCCCGAAGACATCCCCAAAACCGCGGTAACTACACCTTTTGGACTGTTCGAGTTCAAGGTGATGACGTTCGGTCTTCGAAATGCAGCGCAAACGTTCCAGCGCTACATTGACTCAGCTCTCCGCGGACTTGACTTCTGCTATGCGTATATCGACGATATACTCATAGCATCGAAAACTATGACAGAACATCGCGCCCACTTGAAGCAGGTGTTCGAACGCCTCCGAGATTTCGGCCTGGTAATCAACCCAGACAAGTGCCACCTCGGAGAGGCGGAAGTCAAGTACCTTGGCTACTGCATTAACGGCCAAGGAGTCCGCCCATTACAAGACAGAGTGGATGCATTAATGCAATTTCCTCGCCCCACGAACGTGCGAGAATTAAGGCGTTATTTGGGCATGCTGAACTTCTATCGCCCAACACTCCGAAACGCCGCGCAGGTCCAGGCTCCTCTCAACGAATATCTAGTAGGAGCCAAACGCAACGATAAGCGACCAATTAAGTGGACCGAGTCAGCTGATCAAGCATTTCGCGCATCAAAAGAACAGCTGGCGAACGCAACGTTACTTCGACATCCTGTCGAAGGAGCCCCATTGGCCTTACAGTGCGACGCGTCCGACACGGCAATTGGGGCCGTACTCGAACAAGAGTGCGACGGCAGATGGGAACCGCTAGGTTTCTTCTCGAAAAAGTTGAACCCAACCCAGCGACGATACAGTGCTTATGACAGGGAGTTACTAGCGATTTACAGCGCAATAAAGTACTTCCGGCACATGATTGAGGGACGTCAGTTGACGGTAAAAACCGACCACAAACCACTGACGTATGCCTTCCGAAAGAAAGCGGGAAGTTCAACCCCGCGACAAGAACGGCACCTGGATTTCATCGGGCAATTCACCACCCGAATCGAATATGTCCCAGGTGCGGACAATGTAATTGCAGACGCCTTTTCGCGTATCGATGCAATTAAACTCCGTGCGCAAATCGATGGTGCCGACTTGGCACAAGCACAAGAAGACGACCATCAACTCGAGTCACTACTGAAAGCGGAGACAGCACTAGTTTTGCGTAAACTCCCTTTCAACGACTCAAACGATGAAGTCTGGTGCGATGTTTCGACAGGGACAGCTCGACCCTACATCCCAGAAAATCTGCGAAAAAATGTGTATGAAACATTCCACAACCCAGCCCACCCAAGCGGACGCGCAACCATTGCCGCAGTCCGACGCAAATTTGTCTGGCCACATATGGCCAAAGACATAACAAAATGGGCACGAACTTGTTTGCAATGTCAGCGTTGCAAAGTCGATCGACACAATGTGCTCCACCCAGGACAGTTTAAGCTCCCCGAGGCACGATTTGCCCATGTTCACATCGACATTGTGGGACCGCTTACGCCGTCGAGAGGTTACCTGTACCTCCTGACGATGATCGATCGTTTCACTCGGTGGCCAGAAGCAGTGCCACTACGAACAGTGACCGCAGAGAATGTAGCCAAAGCATTCTATTCGACTTGGGTCACACGTTTCGGCGTCCCAGCTACCCTCACAGCCGATCGAGGACCACAGTTCGAGGCGGCGATTTTCAAGCAGCTGACCGATCTACTCGGCTGTCAGCAAAGCCACACAACAGCCTATCACCCACAGTCCAATGGGATGATCGAACGTTGGCATCGCTCTCTTAAAGCCTCACTGATGTGTCATGACGACAATCAATGGCTGGACGCACTACCAACAGTTCTTTTAGGCTTGCGCACAAGCGTAAAAGAAGACCTGGGAGCCTCAGCAGCAGATCTGACGTACGGAACCAATCTGCGCCTCCCAGGAGAGTTCTTCGCCGAAGGAGAACCACCGCTCGAACAGTTGCCAAATTTGGAAAACCTACGCAAACTCATGCGTAAGGTCAGGGCAACGCCGGTCGCCAGACACGGTTCCAAGAGGTTATTTGTTCATCCAGATATGGACAGCTGCACGCACGTCTTCATCAGGGTGGACAAAGTTAGGAAACCTCTAGAACCCCCCTACGAAGGGCCATACAAGGTGCTGGAGCGAATAAACGACCGAGTTTTCTCCGTAGACATCGACGGAAAGCCGTACACCGTCAGTGTCGAAAGATTAAAACCGTGCCACCTGGAACTACCGCCAGATACCGTGCCAGGAGAGGTACATCATCAACCGTTGGCGGCAGCCGAAACCCGCCCAGTGTACCACCCACCACACTCCCAGGAAACACCAGGCACGGTAAGAGTTGAGAATCAACCTAACCCTCGCGAAATGGTTGCTCGTGGGGCATCGGATATCCTGCACGGACCGATAACGCGGCAACGCGCTCGAGATCTGCGCGCCCAAGAAGACGCCGCAAGGATTCTCAACTTACGGCAACCACTAACCGAAACCACCAACAACGAAAGCGCGACTAACACCCACAAAGAAACAACAAACGCGATTGCTTTCGCTCCTTTACCGCCTAAACACCGATCACGATGGAAAGGAGCACTCTCCGACCTTTAACAGCACCCTCCATACTCCTACCTTTTCCTTATCGTGACTACGTCACTGGGGGGGAGTCCTGTGGCGAACGTACAAATTCCCCACAGGAAAAAGTCCAGACCAACTTGAGGTAACGCACTCACCTGGACAACATCACGTCCACAGACGCCATCCCAAGCCCAGCGGGGGCCGCCAGTAACCCAACGTTGAGTCGACACCAGAAGGCAAGGAACTTAACGTCCCCAAAGCCTCTAATACCGAGCTAAACGCTCCAAACCTACGACCTGAAACAAGGAGAAACATTCATGCATCCTTCGACGTGTGCAATCGCAAGCTAAGTGAATGCCAGCACCTCAAGTCGGCAACCCTGAACATCTGCACGAGATGCAGGGATTTACAATTAAAACAATTAACCGACCAACGGACGCGGTGCGGTTGATCTAAACATCAGATCACCCAAATATTCACCGCAAACAAAGGAGCGCATTCCTTAGCCTCGTAAAAACCCAGATGGCGCGAAAAACCAAGCACCACGTAACTCCAAACAATACTTTGTTTGGAGTTTTACGAAGGCCAGCTGCAATAAATAAATACGGCACAGCATTGCGCCGTTGCCACTGTCCGCCAAGCAGAAATGCATCAGCGGAATGTTTGTTTTTCACACCATGTGAAAAATTCTCTTGGATCTCAAATCCAATAGATACCAGCGGACTAGACGTCCAGGCGATCGTCAACACCAGATGGTTGACCTAAACAAGCAGGTGAGAATCTTCTCCTTACAGTAAAATGTGTCTGCACAACTGCAGATACAAAAAACACAGATACTGGGAAAACAGTATCCGATAGGTTGCAAGAGGGGATTCGGTGAGATACAGACAATCCGTCTGGCAGAGAGCGTTTTGAATCGTCAACGAGACGAAAAGGAGTCTTTATCAAGGGGACTGACGAATAACGCCGAACTAAGAGGTCGAAAGATAACATCCAGCGGAAGTAGAGCCTGAGAAACCCCGTCGCGGAGATAAACGCAAAGTGAAGAAAGACAATAAATCAAGGTAGCGGGAGTAAGTGAGGTTTTGTGAGTTAACGTAGTAGAAACTAACTCGTGCTGTGGAGTAACAAAATTGTCGTGCGCGTAAACAGCAACTTGTAATATCGAACCGCGGTGATTAAGAAAGTCGTACGTGCACTAACTGTAATAGTTAGGGAAAAACTTGTAATATCGTCAGCATTATCTGTATTACATGGACATAGTGAACTTGTAATGTCTAGTGTAAGGAAAAACTTGTAATATCGTCAGCATTATCTGTATTATATGGACATAGTGAACTTGTAATGTCTAGTGTAAGGAAAGAATCTAAAAGCTTAAATATAAAATCAGATATATACACAGAAGTCTTGCGTGTTTCAATTTTTGTACTGTATGCGCTCCGGTGTGTTTGAATTTCATCTGCGATAAACAGTGTTCGGCGGAACACTTGGACAAATACGAATCACGACTAAGTTATTCAACGAAAACCGCCAAAAGCTGGTTGGCGAAAATTTTATCATTAGTATTCTTAGCGATCACTCTGGAACTGGTTCAGTAAGAGATAGTAGCGCGGCTGGGTGGGGGAGCGCTTTCGAGAGAAGGTGATTGTATGACATTTGGCGATATTCAGTTCTAGGCAGTTATTTTGGCACCAAGTCGAAAAGCTGTCAAGATAAGATTGGAGAAGTGAGAAGTCTAGGGGAGAGCGGTTTGTCTTGAAAATGTTGGTATCATCCGCGTAAAGCGAGATGAAGGAGTGATTGATACTAGATCCTATGTCGTTAATGGGTAGGATAAATAGGAGGGTGCCGGGATGACTGCCCTGGAGGGCACCTGAATTGAAAAAAAAGGATCGGAGAGGATGAGATCCACTTAATCAGCGGGGGTTCAAAACCGAGGGAAGATAACTTAAAAAGAATGAGGTTGGGGGAGATTTGCTCGAAGGCCTTGCTAAAGTCGGTAGTGATTACACTGAATTCATCGCCGTTTTCTAGGGCAAGGAGTGTGTGGGATGTGAATTCGACAAGGTTGGTACGAGGGTTGCCTTTTATATTTCGGGATTAGAGAACAAAAACAAATATTGATCATCGAAAATCACTTTATTGTTTTTCAAAATATTCCCCATGAAGATCTATACACTTTTGCATGCGTTTGAACCAATTGTCGAAGCACTTTTGCCACTCTGATTGAGGTATTCCGAACACATGCATTCTGAATGCAGCAACCACTTCTTCAGGTGTCGAAAAACGTTGACCTCTCAGTTTGTTTTTTACGTACGGGAATAAAAAGAAGTCATTCGGTGCCAAGTCAGGACTATACGGCGGATGACCCATCAAATCGATGTTTTGGGTGCTCTAAAATGCAGTTGTCGCACCCGATGTGTGAGAGCTCGCATTGTCGTGGTGAAGAGTGATCCGTCTTCGGCGGTTGGTTTTCCTGATTTCTTGGAAGACAACTGGCAAACAAATGGTTGTGTACCACTCAGAATTGACTGTTCTGCGTTGTTCTAGTGGTACGGTTGCGACATGTCCAGTTTTTCCGAAAAAACAGGCGACCATTTGCTTGGAAGTGCTTCGTGCGCGAACAACTTTTGTTGGATTTGGCTCATCTTGAAACACCGAGACAGTCGACTGCTGTTTACTTTCGGGCTCATACGCGTAAATCCACGATTCACCACCTGTCACGGTCATAGACGTGTTTCGAAGCACCGCGACCGTATTTTTTGAGCATTTCTTTCGACCAATTGACACGAGACTTTTTTTGGGCGATTGACAAATTGTGTGGGATCCAACGCGAACAAATTTTTTTGACAGTCAAATGTTTATGCAATATTGAATGTATGCTGGTCCCACTAACGCCTAAGGTTGTCTCAATCTCACGATAGGTCACATGACGATCTTCCAATATCAGTTCGCGCACAGCATCAATGGTTTTCGGAACAACAACTGATTTTGGACGACCTTCACGAAATTCATCTTGGAGTGAACTACGACCACGATTGAATTCACCATACCATCGATAAACACTGGTCCTTGATGGAGCTTCATCGCCAAAAATTGAATTAAGTTCATCCATGCACTGTTGCTGAGTTAATCCACGCCGAAAGTTGTAAAAAATAATCGCACGAAAATGTTGACGATTTAATTCCATTTTTGGGCCGAGATGAATCTTTTAAGTTACTGTAAACAACACAAATAGCGCTCGTATGTCAAAACGTTCTGAGTACGTATAACCTCAAAAATGTCCAACTTTACGACAGAGCTGTCAATTGTCGGATTGCAACGCTAGGGTTGCCAAATCCCGACACATAAGACATAACGCATCATGTAGAAGGCCTACGAACAGTTTAGAAATGTGCGAAAGCTTAGCAATGAGACGATAATTTGATATATCGTTTTTTTGGGACCTTTTTATGTATGGGGGTTGTATAAGAGGATTTCCAAATGTCAGGGAATAGACCCTGTGCAAGGGGTAGATCCAAAATTGAAGCGAGCGGGAGAGAGAAAGAGAAGAGGAACATTTTTTTTAAGAGGATAGCAGGAAGTCCGTCTCGGCCAGAACTGAAATCGTCATTCAGTTGTTCAAGTTTTTCTATAACTTGGTATTGAATGTGTAGAGGGATGAGAGGGGCGAGGGAGAATTCAGACGTGCCAGTAAAGTAGGAGGGGTTAGGCTCGAACGAGTCGTCCGTGAAGGATAGTTTGAAGAAGGACGCGAAAATATTGGATTAGGTTTGGGAGACCGTTGTAGTAGTTGAGCCGCAGAAAAGGGAGGTGGGATAAGCATCAGATTTTCGTTTGTGGTTGATGAAGTGGAAGAAAGATTTCGGGTCGTTGATCAGGTTGAATTGAGCTTTGGCAGGGTAATTGTGGTAGAGGGAGCTGTGAAGCTCGGTGAATTGGTAAAAGTAACCCAGATAGTTGGAGTAGTCAAGGGGAAAACGCGTGGTTAGGAAAGTGTTCCACAACTTATTCCTTATGTTACGAAGGGTGCGTAGTTTGTGGTTATACAATGGGGGCGATGAGAGTGATAACATGTGTCGGGAGTATGGGACATATAGGGATATGGCGTTGTGGATTTCTGTGTAGAGCGAGGCTGTAGCGACCTCTACACTTATATCGTTTAAGCGGAGTGTGATATTGCTGAGGTATGGTATATATTGGTAGGGGGGAGGTGTGGACTGGGCTGAGCAGTCGTGGCATAAGGATAAGAGAAGGGGGGTTGGTGGTTGTCAATACTTGAGAGGGTGTGGGGACTAAAGGCAACCGAGGAAATAAGGCTGGTTTAGGATATTGCTTACTTGGCAAAGGCTAGAGTCGGTGAAGCTGTCTACAAAGAGACATTCCTTGGTAGTAGTGGGTTTTGAGATGTAGTGGGACTTATCCTCGGATAGCGTCCATTGGAGATGGAGGAAGTTAAAATCGCCAAGGACTACAATGTCGTCTTCGATATTAATAAACAATTAAAACTTTGTGTTTTAATATTTTTCTTCTATTCCCCAATGTTGTCTATAGACAACATTTCATAACGACCAAACCAGGATATCTAGGACTTTGAAACTGATATCAGTTGGTATTAGGGCTAGACTAGCAACTTCATACCCTAAAAGAAATTTTAACCACGTCACAATTAATTCGTACATGAAATGGTTTATTGAATATTTCGCCCGATATGAATTTATAAAGTCACAGTAACGAAAAGGAATAGTGATTGGAAGTCAAAATGTGCTGGATACGTCTACGGTCAAAATGCCCCACTTTCTAATGGAAATGTCAGACTAGGCACTTAGTGTTTCTAAGTCGAGAAATATCTGTAGCAACCTAAATATACTTAAATACCGACAGATTCCGTCAGAATTGTTGCACATGAGAAGTTTTCAAAGGAACAGATAGAGGGAAAAATTCCCTGAGAACTGCCGGTGGCCTGAAAAGTTTCCGACCTAACATATAAACAAGACATTTTTTCTTAAAATTTATATTTATTTTTCTACATAGTCTCCTTGTAACTCTTCACACTTCTCCCAGCAATACTCCCATCTCTCTAACTCGTCCAAATAGTACTCGGTGTTTTTCTCTGCAAAATAACTGTTCACGAAGGTGATTGCCTCCTCATTTGACGAAAACATCTGTCCTCCGTGCGCAATTTTTAGATTAGGGACCAAAAAGAAGTCGCTTGGGGCTAGATCTGGTGAGTAAGGCGGATGGTCAAGCAGTTCAAACCGTAATTCGTGATTTTTCGCCATGGCAACAGCTGAGGTGTGAGACGGCGCGTTGGCTTGGTGAAACATGTTTTTCTTTTTCTGGAAATGTGGCCGTTTTCCCACAATTTCTGCATGCAGTTGGTCCAGTATTGATGAATAGTATGCTCCTGTAATGGTTTTTACTTTTTGAAGATAATCGATTAAGAAAACTCCATGACTATCTCAACAAACAGTCGCCATCACTTTCCCAGCCGAAAATACAGTTTCTGCTTTTTTGGAGCTGATTCCTCCGTTGCAGTCCACTGTTTTAACTGTATTTTTGTTTCGGGCGTATAATGGTGTGTCTAAGTTTCATCGACAGTAAATAGTCTGCGCCAAAACTCGGAGTTATTGCGCCTAAACTGCACCAAAAAAGCGTTGAAAATGTTCATTCGAACACGTTTTTGGTCTAACGTGACCAAACGCGGCAACCACCGGGCGGACAGCTTTCTCATGCCTAAATCTTGATTTAATATGTTTGTCACATAGTTCTTTGGACATTTTCATAGCCTCTGCTATCTCGCTCACTTTAGTCTTCTACCACCTTTTGATGAAATTTAGCGATGTTATCATCAGTTGTTGCAGTTTTTGGACTACCCGGTAGTACATCGTCTCCCAAGTTCTCACGGCCACGTTTAAATTCAGCTGCCCAAAATTTCAATGCGGTAAATGATAGTGTAGAGTCCCTATACACAGAGTCCAACTCATCTTTGATTTGCGTAGGCGTATTGCCTTTCAAAAACAACAATTGAATGACAGCTCGAAACTCAATCTTGTCCATTTTCAAAAAAACACTCACATCGCCTCACTCAAACGAGTGTCAAATAAAAACTGCGAGTCCAAATGGCCGAAATTTTGGTGAGTAACTGACAAAAGATGCACAACTAGCTTTATTGGCGAGCGCTGCTGTCTTCACGTTGAGGTCGGAAATTTGTCTGGTCACCTATGTGCTAGACTGGCGGTAGATACCTACTCAATTCGGGATGCCGATTTGACATACCGTCTATACGGCTAAATCAATTGTATTCCCTTCCTATTGAGTCTGTCACGTGGGAGACCGGGGTTCGATACCCCTTCGGGGAGCCTCTGGCGCAAGACTAATGACCTTGCCCGGAAAAAAAAACATATCATTATGGAAAATTTAACAGTCCTCAGGACTTGCTAAATAAGGCCAAGACCGGTTCCCGGTTGTAGTGGCGATGATGATGATGATCCTATTGAGTCAGCTTTTTCCTTGCATCTGATACTGCACAATTTCATACAAGGGAAACATGTGCTAACCCTCGTCAATGGTCTTCACCACGGGTGACCAGCAATGAATCGACATTGACGTAAACACATCATCAAAGCTGATCCGGCATGTAACTCAGTCGCGGTTATCAAATAGTGCACTTAATATCAAACGATCGTTCAGATGAATTTTTTTTTTTTTTAGTTTCCATAATCGCTCGTAACAACCCCGGTATTTATCTTTATGTAAATCGTTCGTCACTCATATCATTGTTAGGTATGTTCGGTTGCCGTGGGATGTGTTTTTATATAGAACCAACCAGCCGCGTTTGTCATCGTTTAGCCTTTATTTTTGCACTCTCCAAAATAGCGGAAAGCAGATGGAAACTTCGATCCGAGAAGCATGCAGACTTCGTGTTTACAATGTAAAATTGTGTGCCCATTATCACACCACAAAAATTCGCGTCATTCACAACCAATACTTCCATTTAACGTGATGGGATTTAACTACAATACATGAAACCCATTTTAATTATATATACTTTCTGTCAAAAAAATAGGGGAATTGATCATTTCAAACGGCCACTTAAAGGGATCGTCAATTTAGCACAACTATCCTAACGTGAAGTTTGAGTGCAATCGGTTATTTACTTTGTCTGAAGCACATATTTTCTGGAATTGACTTTATTTCTCGCCGTGAATTCTTTTTTATGTCTTATATCCCCTGAAAACGGGTGCTTCGAACAGGTAATTTGGTTTGTGGAAAGAGAAAAAAGTCAGGCGGGGCCATTTCAAGTGAATGTGGTGATTGCTCGATGATGTTTGTTGAGTTCTCGGCTAGAAATTCATCCATAATGATACGAGGGTAGGCTAAAAAGTAATGCACACATGCTTGTGGAGCGCGAATAAAAACAAAACAGCAAGATCGGGTAAGATGCATATTGAAGTAGTATTCTTAAGCTTCATTATCATATAATTCTTTTTCGACATAGCCACCGTTGCGGTGTCCAACGTGCAACAAGATTGTTTTTTTCTGTCACTGAAAAATTCCTTAGAGCTTTCTTCGAATCGAGAACTTGACAGTGACCATCGCCTCATCTTTCGAGATGAAATGATTACCCTTGAGGTCTCTCTTAAGTAGAGGGAAAAAAATCGCATGGTGCAAGATCAGGGGAATGAGGAGGGTGTCGAAGCGGTTCAAACTTCCTGTTTCGCAGAGTTTCTTCAGCTACACGTAAGGTATATGGACGAGTGTTGTCATGTCCCAAGATTATTGATGCCGGGATACCTCCAGCCGCACAAACTCGCGGGCGGAGATATTTCACAGTCTGTATGTACTGAGAAGAATTCAACGTTGGACCTATGGGGTAAGATGTATGGGTACCGTCGTTGGCGCGGGTTCTACTCCTATCCCACGCTGTCGTTGCCCGTGATTGTCACCAATGTGAAGGCGCTATCTATTGTCTCTGTGAGTCTTCCCAATAGTCAATAACAAAACACCGGCGGTTTGTCTTCATTTTATTTATTTCGTTATTTATATAACACAAAACTGGTATGTAACAAAAATGGTTCTTTATGATGTTCTTATTTATATATAACATCTGACTGTACACAATAGGGTTTTTTAATTCTTCCTTTATTAATATAAATTATCAAACACAAAATACAACTAAACCAATAAACATTGCTTCTTCTTGCTTTACAAACAAAGGTGACTCCACTGTTCAAACGTGTTCGATGATGCTGATAGATTATGCACTATGTTATGTACACAAAGATTTAAAATGATAAAACGAAAAACTTTTATAACTATGTTGATTTCAAATGATTTAACATGAAAAACTTTAATAACTTGTGGGCACAGCTTTTTATGATTTAAATGTTCTATTTGATTTAAAATGATTTAAAATGAATTAAACTGATTTGACGCAACCAAAGACTTCAGAAGTGTGGATGTATTTCGAAAGGACATTCGTCCACTGACAGAGTTGCGTTCAGGCTATGGCTTTATTTATGGCGGAGGCGCGACTTGCCTCCACGGAATCCGTATCGCGATTGATTAGGTCACCCAAGACGACAGCATAGCAAATTTTATTCATCGCTTCGGTGCCCAACAAGGGATGATTTTCTATACATCAGCACACAGGGCGCGAAACATAGACGATGTTTACCTCTGTTGCTCAGGGTGTGTGTGTCCACATGTATGCGGACCGTGGATCACACCACAAGGGGAAGTAGTCGAATTCTCGGTGATAATTTTCCATTTAGGAGAACTCGACTTCCTTGGGCGGTCAGCCGTATGCCATCATGTATTTGTCGGTCGGATGACCGATCGATGTGGGCATGTATGAAAAGGAAAAGATGAAACATCTCCTGCACGTGTGCGGCTGACTCGTATGAGGATATCTCATTGATACGGTTAGGGCAATGTTGGTTGCTTGATGGTGCAACCAAATTGCTCTTACTTGTGGAAGATACTTACTACTGCTGATGGAATTCGATCGGAGACACGTGTAATGAATTGGTTCGGCTCATGTTGGTTGCTTGGTGATGCAACCAAATTGCCTATAAAGAACATGTCTGTTTGGTGCTGATGGATTTTGCATCAGCGAATATTATGAATTTACAGAATTTCCGGTCTTTATTGTACAACTATGTAAAGGTAAGTACATGCTTTTATGTGTTTTGTATGCCCTAGGGGGAAGTTAGGTGTTGTACCTAGAAAAAGCGAGCGCTGGCGTTATTGGAACCGCCACAGCCCTCGTTCCAGATAACCGGTAACAGAAACTCGATGAGCATACCAAACCACAGTCAAAAGAAGTTCTTTTGTGGTTGGTGGTCTTTCGAACTTTATGGGCTGTTGAAAAGACGGATGTCGATATTCAGGGCTTTGTCTTTTACCTTCCGGATCGTAATGCTAGATCCATAACGCATACCCTGCCCTAATTTTCAAAAAGAATTAGTCTCCTTCGTCACAAGAGTTCCTCGTGGCATCCTACATGACGACGTTTGTCCTTGTGTGTGAGATGGAGCGAACCCATCGTACACACGTTTTTAGCGTATCCCAATTGTTCAATAATAAAATCGATATTCCAATAGGTTTCGCGATATGGTTTTGAGTGATTTCGAATCAAATTTTTGACGAGTTTGCGATGATTAACGTCTGTGTTAGTGGTCGGACGTCCACTGTATGTACCGTCAAGTATTATGGCCTTTTACCCTTAAAACTACGAAATTTTATTACTCACAGATTTACTGTAACCCCATCAACAGCATAGTCACCATAAACAACCTTTAAACGATGATGATTTTTATTAGGAGTAATTTTTTTAGTAGTTACAAATTTAATAACACAGCGCTGTTTAAGTTGCGTTAATATAATACTAAAACGCGCAGACATATTTCCTGCTTTCGAAAAACACCGAATGATCGCTGGACTTCAGGTCCGCGCTTGTGTATTACGGGGGAATGTTACTTCTATTTGCCGCCAGGGTCGCTTCTGAAGGTAATTTCAACGACGATCGGCAAAGACGTGTGCATTGGTTTTCAGCCTACCGTCATCGTTTTGTGAGGAGGTGCATTACGTGGTAAAAAAAACTCCATTTATTGCCACAAGCCTGGCCTTTTATGGGACTTTGCTCTTTCAAACGCCACATAATGGCCAGATAATAGTCTAACCATCTGGCAACAATTCCGAATGCACAACACCGCTATAATCAAAGAAACAGTCATCATAACCTGGACTTTTGATCGACTTTGATATGGTTTTCTCGGTTTCGGCTCAGTTAGGATGCCCCTGTAGTGTAACAACATACGCACGACATGACCACAGACAATAATATCAAATGCATTAATTGCCCGTGCCACATTTTCCAAATATCGGATAACCAGCATTCGTTGTTGACCATAAATTCAAGGTCAACTCATTTCATTTTCGTAAACAAACGAATAGCTCCGGTTACGAAGAAACGTTTCTGAGTTTATCATTGGCAAGCAATTAATGAATTAATTAGGTCAACTCGTAGCGTGGTTTTTGCATTGCACTCTTAATTGATTGTAAAGAATCAAATAGCTTAAGTAATCAATATTTGTATAAGTGAAGTTACCGTTAAGAAAAGAATTGCATATTAAGCAATATTTATATGGAAATTGTAGATAAGTGAACGAATGATTGGGAGTATAAATACCCCAACCGTTTCGGATATAAATCAATAATTAAGCAATCGTTTATTGATTCATAACACTGCGGCGATTTCGCCATAGTGTTTGAGCGAGCTGCGCTTTGTACAGCGGATAAATTAGGGAAATTGATAGATGTTAGGTTGACTTTAACTGAGACAACTCCTATAAATAAAACCCACTTTCATTGGCGATTTAACCCTTACACGGCGATCCTGAAAACCACATAAACACCACACCCTATTCTGAAGCTTTTTGACTGGTTTGCATGTCAAACTCGTAAATCCACAAGTTATACTATGTTTTAAGAATGTAGCATCAGAATTGACCAGTTTTTGCATGTTTTCAGCAACCTTTCCGCGATTGAATTTTGAAGACAATTAAGGAAAAATCACAAAACACATTTCAGATGAACTGACGATGTACTCTTGTCGTGCTCTAAAAAGCCTTACCACATTTTTCCCCTATTCCTACATCCAAATCCCAGCTATATTACCCTAAAACCCAAAATCCTGTCAAAACCCGAAAAAACCCCAAACATGAATCAAACATTCGTTTATCGCTTAACATTTACCCCCACGGCATAATTCAATCCAAAATCTAAAGTAAAATTAAAATTCGCATTAAACGAATCTAATATTCGTTTATCGTTTCACATTTGCCCCACGGCATCATCAAAATCCAAAATTCAGAGATCGTTATCTCTATCTGAAAAATTCCATTAAGCTAAACAAATAGAAAACCAAAACCAGATACATATCCACATCTGCGCAATAGTTTCGTAAGAATTCAACAAATTGAATTCTTATCTTAAATAAACACTGAGCATCTCACTCAGGATACAAAAATCGGGATTTTTGTATGAAATTGTGTATTTTCGAGATACAAATCTCGATTTGTTTCTCTTTATAAAAGAACAGAAAAGTGATATCTGAGATCAGTATCCCGCACTCAGCATCCAGATTCGGATGGAGTATCCAGAATAAGTCCAGTACAAGTCAATATTAAAATTCACCAGGGACATCGAAGATTCAGTAATGTTAAACTGATTATCAAGCCCAGGAGAAGGAAAAAATAAACAATTATAGTAAGAAAACTAACTTTTTCATTTCTACAACATCCCCAAATTTTTAAGCAATTACACGGAGGCAAGGTCTTGCGAAAGACAAAAGAAGCGACAGTGAAACTAGAACCAAACTAAGGACGTTGCTCTTCACTCGGG
Organism: Microdon myrmicae; assembly: GCA_963931805.1. NCBI lineage: Eukaryota > Metazoa > Arthropoda > Insecta > Diptera > Syrphidae > Microdon > Microdon myrmicae. The sequence continues at coordinate 185,612,683 of OZ007496.1, forward strand.
TATATGAGGAAGCACGGCGACGACCCCTTTGAAGGGCGGTTTTTTCAGGAGCGGTCTATTAAAGAGATCCCATATTCTCTTCAGGATAAGGAGACGCGCTTCCTGAAACTAAACACATACAGAACCTAACACTCTATACAAATTAAATGACAGATCACCCTTAAGCTTCACATCCGAATGTGCCAACTTAACTACAGAACTAATTTTGACAATCCCTTTAAGTGGGCGTTTGAAATCATAAATTTCCGTAACTTTTTGACAGAATGAATACGTTCCTTTATTTTGATGGACACGTAAAAAGTACCGGAAACATGGCTAAAAAAACAGATTTTACGAACAAAATATTGTTGTAAATAATTACCTCTTAGTGCTTGATAATTGCTTTTCATGTTGACCAGACGACCTGTGTGGGTGAAGTTGGTGTGCCGGTCATGGGCACAGTTTCACTAACTCCCCAACGATGTTGCTCCGACGAAAATGTTGTAACTCCAGCACTCAAAAGGGCACGATAAATAAAACGCACTGATTGTTTCTGTGTCCGAATTAGTTTTTTTTAACTATTCTTTATTTACACTGCGACTGGCTTGTCTTCCGTGCCAATTTGCACTTATTTCAAAATAAATAAGACACGTGAGTTTTTATTAAAAATCGTGAATACTTTCGCGACAATTTTACACAGAAACTGCACGTACAACGGATTACACCCGACCCTTTAAAACTAACGTAATTACTTTTTGCCTGAGCGGCAGCGTAGCTATACGCGATGGTGGTTGAGATCTGACTAATGAATCAGGGGTGAAATGCGTATTTCATCCCACACACAGGACAACCAAAAGAGACCACACCGCTGCTCTCTCAACCCCACGCCGGTCGAAGTGTGGGTAACTTTTGTTAATAGGGAAATTGACGGACATGGAGAATGAGAGAACGGAAAACATGATATGCTGTGATTTCGGGGTAGCTTTGGTTGTGTGTGTTGGTATCAGATGCAGCTACTGACATGACCTGGTGACCCAGTGGTACGGCTATGGTGTAGTCAGAGCGCATTGAACCGTGTAAAGACAGAATTTTAGAGGAGAGGAAAACCTAGCTGATGTCACTCCCCTGCAAAAAGAGATCATTGACCCCAGCGAATGAGTGATCTGAGGGAATGTCAATAGGACGCCGCTGATGCTTGGGAAATAATCAGCGTGAGAACCAGACTCTAAGACGCTGAAATAACCCCAGCGATTTTGCTATGGTGCAACAGCGTGGTTCGTTTAGACTTGTTGTTGCTAACCGACATTATGAGATTTCCGATGGGAATCTCATGGTTAGCAAGAATGGAGTTGCCGTATGACAAGAATGCAGCTAAACTCAATTATGCATTATCTGCATAGGATAATGAGTTTAGCTATACGTCCGTTTGACATGTTTTACAGGGGAAGAACATATAAAGGAAATGGGTAGGTATGTAAGGCGCTGAAAGCATTCGAAATTAGGTAGGAATTATGGTTGGAATTGTGGGTTGGTTCTCATGTAGAATAGAGGAACCCCCACAGACCCACACTCCCTTGGCAACTCCAGAAAAACGACTAATCCCCTATGACCTTGAAAATGATGCTGTCAACTTTTCTCGCAAATTCTACGATGCCACTTTTTTGCTATTTTCTCTCCTTCTCACATTCGAAGTTGGATCACGATACTTCGAATGATTGATAGATAGATGGCGCTATTAAGAGCAACAACAGGATTCACTATGCCAGTGTGACAACGCATCGCGCAACGTACTGAAAACATCGTAACTCTAAACGCTTCAGTTAAAAATGAACCAAATTTGTCGATTACATCCTGTTCACAGGAACCAAATTAGGAATCTCCCACAGCATATTGTAACTAATTTTGCGTGAGGAGTTTCCATACTTGAATGTAACACGATATCTAAAGTATTATGTGTTTTATATATTTTATTTAATACACTATTCTTATGTCCCTATTGGCAAAAAAGGTGAATAAGGGGTATGAGGATTCACTTCATAACTAACAGATGAAAACATCCAATGGTGGCGAGAGGGTATTCTCGAAATCTCATTGCTCTAACCCAGATCTCATTTCATTCTCCATCCAGTAGGTATGTACAAAATCTTATTACCAAATGACAAGTAAAATAAGTCCCCCTCCTTCACCTTTACGTGTAAAGATTTAACATTAACCGCATGTATGTGTGGGTGTTTTGTGATATTTTTAATGAATGCCAATTTTTGAAATACTCTGAAAAGCAACAGTTTTTTTAATTCCAGTTCGTACGATGCGGTCCAGTTATGCCGGGTGAAGAAAAAGTATGACTAAGGGAGCTGCCATCGCGTCGGGCGTCCAGTGCTGTACTCTCATCTACAGCCCAATCCCGTCGTCGAAGTAGCTCAGGAAAACACTTTACCGGCGCTGCGAAAATGTTCCGACGCAAGACCATCGATAATTCTCGTGTCCGCCAGCCACTTATGGAGGATGCGATGGGCGGAAATCGAAGTCATACTGAAGAACAACGCCAACCGACCACCGTCATCAGTGCATCCGTAACAAATAGTATTAAAAATGGCGGCAATGTAACGGTTACCGCTATTACAACAGCAAATAGTTCCTCGTTTATAAACAACAACAATGTCACCGGAAGTAAGCAAATAGCTGACGAAGCCCTTTAAGCAAAACTCATAAAGATTTGCCCACAATTAAATGTGTGTGCGTCAACGATTCTCTTTGTCAAGGGTATCCTTATAAGTGTGTGTATAATATACAACCTAAAATAGAGAATTAGTTTTTAAGGATGTGTAAGCTTTTGATTGTCTGTGAATTACCTTAAGAAATGTCCTTTCTCTTATGAGACGTTTATTTTTCTATCGTGTTATTTGTGATTTCAAGATCTCTTTCCTGCTATCGCAGGAATGAAGAAACCTCGTTATTGGTATTAAATATCAACACCTGTATTTATAGTGTATGCTATTAGCTTAATTAATGTTGATTTTGGATTGCAATATAATTGCTATATATGATTAGCTTTACGTTAAGAAATTGTGTGGTTCTATGTAATGAAGCAGGTCAACGTAATATTAAATAAAAATCAATTATCCTATGTAAGCCATTTTAGTAATTTTCTTTTGTATAATCGACATTTGGTAAAAGGACTAATTTTTGTATTACATTCGTGCACAAGAATGATTGTACTGTGGGGGCGAGAAGTATTGTGCCAGGCATGGACACTCCGTTCACTTCTTCCCCATCATTCACTTAATGCAAGTCCCGCCAAAGTCAATCATAAATAAATGAACGAACGCCGCCTCGTTCGTTAACAATCAGGGGTAAAGGGTGAGAGATAAACACCCAGGACACTGCGACACAGCAAGGAAACAAAACCGTTGAGATAAAACGCACAATATTGTTCAGATAATGTCTAGATATTTATTATTCATTTTATATCACTACCGCGAGATTTTTTAATTATAGTTCACTTAAACTACGACTTCGTCCACGCTCAACTCAATGGGTGACGAATAAAATTTGCGTACAGCAATACCGAGTAATTAGGATTTATTTCGCCCACGACTGCGAATATATATATATATATATATATATATATATATATATATATATATATATATATATATATATATCGCCTCTCAGCCGCGCTGCGGAGAGCGGAAGCCGAACCGACTTGCTCGGTTGGATGGTGGCAAACGACTTAACGATATTCAATCGTTTGGGGAGAAGATCGTTGGTAGTACACATGTATGTGTGTACATGGGTTCTTTCATGGAACATACCATGAGAACGGATCTAAACAAAGAAAGGGAAAATGTGTATCCACGAGAAGTGAATTCGGCTACGCAAACAAGCCGAATCTCATTGGATACTAATTGGGTTTGTGTTTGCTTATACGGCTGCTGATGAGAAGCAAATCCCGAAATATGAACAGACAAAGGGAGAAACGACCAAATGCATCGTTCGGTAATGCGGGTCTTTGTTTACGCGATGCGTCGTCGCTATTATCGACGTTGGGACAATGGTGCTAATGGGATTGGTGGCAGAAACAAATCCCTTGCCTGCATTTGTATATGCAGGGTAATTAGTTTGTGGCGACGTACGAAATGGATGATTGTTTGTCTTTTGAACAACGAATCGCTGGTCGGCTTGTTGCAGCTATAAAAACAAGCCGTCCGACATTGCGTTTCAAATGATAAGAATGGGTGCCGAATGGTTTGTATTTATGGTGCATATGCACATTAAGGAACTATTTTAAGAATTTTAGATAATGCGTTGTATGCATTCAATGTTCTTGAAAAAAAAAAATGTCTTCAGGTGGCAATGCAAATGCGTTGGCGGGAAACAATGGGAGTTGGATTGTAATAATGGGGGTTCTGCCTGATAAGTTAAGAAAGAAATCTTACCGAGAATTGTATGCGAAGAGATGCATGAAAGGTAAGTTTTCTTTTCCAGGGCCATTTAAGGTGCTAATGCGATTGCATTAGCGAAATTAGGAGATTGGGTGAAAGTTATGGGGGTTTTTCAGGAAAGCGAACCGTGGGGTTTGGCAGAACCGCGACAGTATAATACCCCTAAGCATCAAATCATAATCCCATACAATAGAGGGGGCTTTATTAGGCAACATAATAACTTAAGTGATGGATCTACAATTGAAACAAGTTTTTCTTTTTTTACACGAAATGCCTAGAGAAATGTATTTTAAAGAACTGTTAACTAACAAAGCACAATGCGAGCGGGAAAATGGGAAAGCATAAGACAAGCAGATGTCGAAATACTATATTATAATAACAAAGTCACAAAATAGCAAGCACCTCACATTCATGGGATCCAGAAAACAGACAATGGAGATTATTTATCCGTATGACAGACGTTAACTTTTAACGTAAATTCGTGGGCATGTAGCGGTTCTAGCGAACGACACTACGCACCTGCTAGCCTACCACCAGGTAAACCCTCGTTTTTGAGCCTTCGGCGCCAATAAAGCACGTACTTACCTGCACTAGCATATATAACAACCGCAATGTCTGCTGATACATAAAGTGTATCAGCAATAACAGGCATTTCCCCTAAATAGAAACTTCATAATAACATTTATAAGAATCCAACAGGGGCATAATAAGACCGGAAAGGTACAACCTACCTGCCCATACGACTAACCACCAGCTGCAATACTTAACTGCGCTGTTCAAAGATAGCAAAACCCAAACACGCTATAAGAAGTACAAATTGGTCGCACATCTAGCAACCAACATTGCATTATTCCCTATCAAGAAATTGATCATAAGAAACGGCGACTATGCAACGAGAAATGTTTATATTTTCTCTTGATACGTACCCGAAATGCCACACACGGGCAATAGAGAACTTGCCAGCGTAAATACACGCACGCCGGCGCGACTGTGTAAATGCCAACGGCTGCAATGTGCACGAACGGCAATAATGCTACAATGTAGGCGCTGATCATGCAAATACATTAACCACAGAACAACTCGCCCCAGCTGCGAATGTGTTGTTTTTGTGTTTACCCAATGTAGTGGTCCGCATGCTGGCCGACACAAACGATGAGCACCACAGGCTGTGTGTTCAACCCTTAGCAAATGGGGAACCAAGTAGGAAGAAAAAATGACCAAATATGGTCATCGAGGCGATAGAGAGGTTTTTTTTGGTATCCTGTCGCCTCGAGAAAAAGTTAGTCGGAAATCAACCACCATCAGAATCGGGCCTAGAGTCACCATTATCTGCGACGCGCGCGAGTCGGTGTCAATAAATCATTAACTAGTTTACCAAATTGAATTAAATGTTTCTAACCAATTTGAATTCAGTGTTCATATGTATTAAGTTCCTGACAATTACTTTTTGTACTTTCAATAAATCATTAACTAGTTTACCAAATTGAATTAAATGTTTCTAACCAATTTGAATTCAGTGTTCATATGTATTAAGTTCCTGACAATTACTTTTTGTACTTTCAATAAATCATTAACTAGTTTACCAAATTGAATTAAATGTTTCTAACCAATTTGAATTCAGTGTTCATATGTATTAAGTTCCTGACAATTACCTCTTGTACATTTAAATAAATCATTAACTAGTTTACCAAATTGAATTAAATGTTTCTAACCAATTTGAATTCAGTGTTCATATGTATTAAGTTCCTGACAATTACCTCTTGTACATTCAATAAATCATTAACTAGTTTACCAAATTGAATTAAATGTTTCTAACCAATTTGAATTCAGTGTTCCTAAGTTTTAAGTTCCTGCCAATTACCTCTTGTACATTCAATAAATCATTAATTAGTTTAATCAATTTGAATTCAGTGTTCCTAAGTTTCAAGTTCCTGCCAATTACTGCATGTACATAGAATAAACCATTAATTAGCTTACCAAATTGAATTCAGTGTTCTTATGTTTTAAGTTCAGATTTGCAATAAAAAGTGGAAATAAATAAAGAATGTGGAGTCAGTTTACCTCTAATCGTTCGAGTGACAACCAGCCATAGTGGCTCAGCCTCCTCGCCGACATCAGAGATCAGAAAGCTAGGACGGTTTAGTGAACCTGTGCACTAGGTTGCATTAAACTACGATAAACCGCTATAATTGGTGACCCCGACGTGAGGAACACGCAACGCAACGCAACGCAACGCAACGCAACTGCAAATACCATCCTGCAAAGGGCTACCCAGCCTGAGAGCGAGGCAGGAAGTAAATGCAGTGTTGATTGGAGTCAGAAGCTACGCCACGCGGCCATCACAACACAACGTCCCTCAACTACGACACAGCGTAGACAACAGCCCCTATCTACGAGTCGAAACAGGATACCGACGACCAAAGGGTTCTATCCCCAACGAATTCCTACAACACCATCAGCGACGACACCTGAAGCGGCTGTGAGCAGACACCCAACGTTGGACTACAGGTCAAGTAAAATTGTTTCCTTTTTTTTTCCCTGTTGGGTGAGCTCCGTCTGAGCCACCAAAAGTATTGTACATACGAAACGTTACTTTGATTGCTCTTAGTATTTCTAAAAATTACAGTAAATAATATTATTAATTTAGAATAATTATTAAAAACTTAGTAATTGCAATACAAATTTCGGAACACTTTCCTCATAATTAAATTTCTTTAGTAATTCAACTAATTTATACAATCAAAAAGTTTATGAAACGTGAAATATTGCTTCCCTTAGCTAATCAAATAAAATTCACCGTCAGGCTCTAAAAAGATATTTGGAAGCAGATCCGTTTGTTAAGCCCCTTCAGGGCATTGAAATAGGTAGGATAAAACCGGTACCAACACAAGTTAGCGCAGACAACCTTTTCCGACGTTTCTCGTGACTCTCGCATTTCAAGGAACGGCCCCATCACCTTTTGTAGAAAATGGCCCAGTTTACGAGGTCAAAGAAGGCGCAACAAGAGCCCCAAACCGAATCACTGCGGGAGTCGCATACCGAACCACAGACGGTGCCACGGGCGGAGCTACAGCGGGAGCTAGAAGTGCCACGCCCGGATTCTCCGGCCTTCGCGGACGCGCTCAGCGTAGAACAGCCCACGGACTCGCGACACGAAAAGACCCGCGACACACGCCCACACAGATCGGAGTCCCCGGTATCCGCTAGTGCGACTCAAACAGAGCAGTCACCACAGGTTGCCTCGCGCGACTTGCGCTTGCCTCCGTTCGATGAGGAGGAATCGGAACTCTGGTTCACCATGGCGGACCTAATATTTGAGGCAGCAGGCGTGAGCGAGGAGAGGCCACGTGCGCTTGAGGTTATGCGGGTGTTAAACAGAAACCAGCGCACGCATGTGGCGCACATTATAAGAACTCCTGGTGGCAAACCGTATACAGATATGAGGGAGACGCTCCTCAACGCGCTCGAGGAGTCTATTGCCAAGAGGCACCAGCGCTTGTTCAACGAGACCAATTTCACGGGGATGAAGCCATCTCATTTTCTCACACATTTACGGTCTATAGCGGGAAACGGGATCTCTGATGATGTCATCAGACCCCACTTCATAAGGGGTCTTCCGCAACAAGCGCGTCCTACCGTAATCGCCCAGCCTAATCAAAGCCTGAGCTGGCTGGCTAAGATTGCAGATGCAATCGTAGAAAGCGCTGACCAACGAGAGGAGTTCCCCGCCTTTCAGGTAGCGACCATTAATCGACAGGATGAATCGTCTTCGCGATACTACTCTTCGCACCATAACACCCCACGCGCAAATGAGGCCACCAACACGTCACAACCAATCGCCACAAACTCGGCGCAAGCCTTGGCGCATACTCGAGACTCAAGGCAATCCCATTCCCGGCAACCGAGACCCTCGCGTTACGAGTTAGGTTTACAACGCGAGATTGCCCAATTACGAGCCGAATTGCGAGACTTCGCGCGCTCGGCCCAAAACCGCCCGACATATCAGAGGCCCCAGACCCAGACCCAAACCCCGACCACAGCAGGGCAACGCGAAGCCCCGAGAGGTGCCAATAGCATGCGCGGTAGACCCACACCACAGCCGATGGCGAACCCTCAAAGGGCACTAACACCCGCCTGGTGTTCATATCATCGGCGGTTTGGGGCCAAGGCCCGCAAATGCACACAACCCTGCGGGTGGAAGCCGGTAAAACCAACAACAAACGCGAATTTAAACTAGGACGGCCGACCGCAACCACAGCGCAAACGGTCGGCACACTCCAAGTAAGCCGCTTAACAATCAAAGACGCGAAATTGGATATAAGTTTTACGGTCGACACTGGCGCCGACATATCAGTTTTGCCTAAGTCATACGCTTCGCAAAATAAAACGCCTAGCAGACTCCAATTACTAGCAGCGAACAACACATCTATAACTACTTACGGACGTAAGTACCTACGACTGGATCTAGGTTTGCGGCACCCCATAGGTTGGCACTTCATAGTGGCCGACGTCTCCGAACCATTAATAGGGTCGGACTTACTATCGCGCCACAACTTGCTAGTCGACACCGCGAACAATAGATTAGTGGAACAACGGTCACTAAGTCATCCGTCTGGGGGAGCCCCACGGACGCCACACGAGGCCGACATCACATGCGATGAAATTCCGGCTCTACTGGAAGAGTATAGACACTCGACAGTACCATTGCCCAGGGGTTTACCATCACATCGAGACACGGGGTCCACCGGTAAGCCAACGCCCGCGACGACTAGCACTGGACAAATTGCGCGCAGCACGCGAAGAATTCGACTACATGCTGGAGCAAGGAATCTGCCAACCTTCAGTCAGCCCATGGGCCAGCCCGCTGCACTTAGTTAAGAAACGAAGTGGCGAATGGCGCCCGTGCGGCGACTACCGAATGTTAAACGCGGTCACAATTCCTGACCGATACCCCATCGCACACTTGTATGATTACTCATACAAATTGCGCGGATGCACAATCTTCACGACCCTGGACCTCACCAGGGCATACCACCAAATCCCAGTGGCCCACGAAGACATCCCAAAAACCGCGGTCATTACCCCTTTTGGACTATATGAGTTCAAGGTAATGACTTTCGGTCTTAGAAACGCCGCACAAACATTTCAAAGGTACATCGATTCAGCTCTGCGAGGGCTAGATTGTTGCTACGCCTACATCGACGATATTCTGATTGCATCTCAAAACCGCGCGGAGCACCAGCAACATCTTAAACAGGTGTTAGAACGCCTCCGCCGATACGGACTCATGATTAACCCAGACAAATGCCAAATTGCCAAAGAGCAGGTGAGCTATTTGGGGTATCATATCAACAATCAGGGTATCCGCCCTCTCTCGGACAGAGTCAAAGCTCTCAGCGAATTCCCACGCCCTACCAACATTCGAGATTTACGACGTTTCCTGGGCATGCTTAATTTTTACCGGCCTACATTACAAAATGCCGCGCATGTCCAGGCCCCTCTAAATGAATATTTAAAGGGGGCAAAGAAGAACGACAAACGTCCAATCGTCTGGACGGAAGCAGCAAGCAACGCATTCCGGCAGTCGAAAGCGCAACTTTCAAACGCCACTCTGCTGCGTTACCCAGCAGAGGGCGCACAGGTAGCAATACAATGCGACGTATCTGACACCGCAATTGGGGCGGTGTTAGAGCAAGAGTGCGACGGGAACTGGGAGCCGCTGGGTTTTTTCTCTAGAAAGCTCAGTACAGCAGAACGAAAGTACAGCACCTATGACCGAGAGTTATTAGCCATATACAGTGCTATCAAATACTTTCGACACATGGTCGAGGGTCGCCAAGCGATCGTCAGAACGGACCATAAACCATTGAGCCACGCCTTCCGGAAGAAATCCGGAAATGCATCGCCGCGACAGGAGCGGCATCTGGACCTAATAGGCCAATACGTCACCGAGATAAAGTACGTTCCTGGTAACCAGAACGTAATAGCAGACGCACTATCTCGCATAGACATGATTCAGTTGCGCGCAGCCTTAGCCGACGCCGACTTGGAGCAAGCCCAAAAAAACGACAGCCAGCTTAAAGCTCTCGTGACAGCAGACACAGCACTCGAACTGCGAAGGTTCGCGATAGACACCACCGGGAAAATTATTTGGTGCGACGTCTCAACGGGTACAGTCAGGCCGTACATTCCGGCTGGGTTGCGCAGGGGCATTTATGAGACTTTTCATAACCCGGCTCATCCCAGCGGGCGCGCGACGGCTGCCGCGATTCGGCGTAAGTTCGTTTGGCCACATATGAACAAGGACCTCACAAAGTGGGCGAGAGCGTGTCTCAAGTGTCAACGTTGTAAGATAAGCCGACACAACGTACTGGAACCGGCACAATTCAAGCTGCCCGAAGCGCGCTTCGCCCACGTTCACATCGACATAGTCGGACCCTTAACCCCCTCCAGAGGATTCTCGTACCTGCTCACGATGATGGATCGCTTCACGTGATGGCCCGAGGCTACCCCATTACGTGCGGTGACCGCTGAGAGTGTGGCTCGGGCTTTCTACTCAACGTGGGTAACACGTTTCGGCGTTCCCACAACACTTACCTCGGACAGGGGACCACAGTTCGAGGCCACGGTTTTCGGACAGCTTGCGGCGTTGCTGGGTTGTAAAAGGGATCGTACGACAGCATATCATCCTGCTGCCAACGGAATGATAGAACGTTGGCATAGATCGTTGAAGGCCTCCTTAATGTGCCATAACGACACGCAGTGGTTCGACGCCCTGCCCACTGTCCTCCTGGGTTTAAGGACCAGCATGAAGGAGGACCTAGGAGCCTCAGCAGCTGAGCTCACTTACGGCACCAGCCTCGTTTTGCCCGGCGAGCTTTTCGTCGACGGCGAGTCAACGGCGGAGCAAACGAAGAGCGTGGGGTACCTACGTGACTTGATGCGGAAAGTACGACCAAGACCGGTGGATCGACACGGGACTAAGAGAGTTTTCGTGCACCCAGAGTTGCACAACTGTACACACGTGTTCGTTAGGGTGGACAAAGTAAAGAAACCACTCGACCCTCCTTATGAGGGCCCGTTCAAAGTGATTAAAAGAATCAGCGAACGGGTCTACGAGTTGGACAGGCACGGAAAAACAGCCACAATCAGCGTGGAACGGTTAAAACCTTGTTTCTCAGAAGGTAGTGACCAAGGGTGCACTTCTCACACTTCCCAAGTGCCGAAAGAGACACCACCGACCTCGGCGGGCGTGCCCGATCAATATAAAGGCCCCTTTACGCGAAGTCAAAAACGACCGCGCACTCGACAAGCACTACCGATCGAATAACAACCACAAACGCCCAAGAGCACGCCTCACGCGTAAAACCTCCTTATTTTTTTTTATTATCGTGACTGAGTCACTGGGGGGGGGAGTGCTGTAGCGGTTCTAGCGAACGACACTACGCACCTGCTAGCCTACCACCAGGTAAACCCTCGTTTTTGAGCCTTCGGCGCCAATAAAGCACGTACTTACCTGCACTAGCAGATATAACAACCGCAATGTCTGCTGATACATAAAGTGTATCAGCAATAACAGGCATTTCCCCTAAATAGAAACTTCATAATAACATTTATAAGAATCCAACAGGGGCATAATAAGACCGGAAAGGTACAACCTACCTGCCCATACGACTAACCACCAGCTGCAATACTTAACTGCGCTGTTCAAAGATAGCAAAACCCAAACACGCTATAAGAAGTACAAATTGGTCGCACATCTAGCAACCAACATTGCATTATTCCCTATCAAGAAATTGATCATAAGAAACGGCGACTATGCAACGAGAAATGTTTATATTTTCTCTTGATACGTACCCGAAATGCCACACACGGGCAATAGAGAACTTGCCAGCGTAAATACACGCACGCCGGCGCGACTGTGTAAATGCCAACGGCTGCAATGTGCACGAACGGCAATAATGCTACAATGTAGGCGCTGATCATGCAAATACATTAACCACAGAACAACTCGCCCCAGCTGCGAATGTGTTGTTTTTATGTTTACCCAATGTAGTGGTCCGCATGCTGGCCGACACAAACGATGAGCACCACAGGCTGTGTGTTCAACCCTTAGCAAATGGGGAACCAAGTAGGAAGAAAAAATGACCAAATATGGTCATCGAGGCGATAGAGAGGTTTTTTTGGTATCCTGTCGCCTCGAGAAAAAGTTAGTCGGAAATCAACCACCATCAGAATCGGGCCTAGAGTCACCATTATCTGCGACGCGCGCGAGTCGGTGTCAATAAATCATTAACTAGTTTACCAAATTGAATTAAATGTTTCTAACCAATTTGAATTCAGTGTTCATATGTATTAAGTTCCTGACAATTACTTTTTGTACTTTCAATAAATCATTAACTAGTTTACCAAATTGAATTAAATGTTTCTAACCAATTTGAATTCAGTGTTCATATGTATTAAGTTCCTGACAATTACTTTTTGTACTTTCAATAAATCATTAACTAGTTTACCAAATTGAATTAAATGTTTCTAACCAATTTGAATTCAGTGTTCATATGTATTAAGTTCCTGACAATTACCTCTTGTACATTTAAATAAATCATTAACTAGTTTACCAAATTGAATTAAATGTTTCTAACCAATTTGAATTCAGTGTTCATATGTATTAAGTTCCTGACAATTACCTCTTGTACATTCAATAAATCATTAACTAGTTTACCAAATTGAATTAAATGTTTCTAACCAATTTGAATTCAGTGTTCCTAAGTTTTAAGTTCCTGCCAATTACCTCTTGTACATTCAATAAATCATTAATTAGTTTAATCAATTTGAATTCAGTGTTCCTAAGTTTCAAGTTCCTGCCAATTACTGCATGTACATAGAATAAACCATTAATTAGCTTACCAAATTGAATTCAGTGTTCTTATGTTTTAAGTTCAGATTTGCAATAAAAAGTGGAAATAAATAAAGAATGTGGAGTCAGTTTATCTTTTTTGCGGAGTACCTCTAATCGTTCGAGTGACAACCAGCCATAGTGGCTCAGCCTCCTCGCCGACATCAGAGATCAGAAAGCTAGGACGGTTTAGTGAACCTGTGCACTAGGTTGCATTAAACCACGATAAACCGCCATAGGCACACTCTGAAAAATATTACATTATATATGTAGAAACGTGAGAAAAGGCTGGCAATCCTACAGTAGTAACAGTAAACCGCTGTCAAAAGAATTGTACTGATATTTATGCGGTTTCCATCACCACCATGCTTCCTATATCCAGAGGGAAAAGTGGTGACCGATGTTGAGGGAGAAAGTAAAAAAGTTTATTGATTTATTTACGATATAAATATGGCTCCTTTGTCCTCACTGATGGGTCATGGCGGGCGGCCGATTTGTCCTTCATCGTGTTGTAGAGCTCCAAGAAGTCCTACCATTTTCCTCCCACATTTCCTTTTCCCGCACATCCATAATTGATATGAATCGAATTCCCATCCAATATCATACATCCCCAAACTAACGTTGAATTGAATGTCAAGCAAATTGAACCAAAACGTTCAATTGTCGAACATTGAATTCAATTCCAAAAATTCAAATATTATATATTCAATATTTCCACATGCATTTTATGTACAATAGAACACGTGTCCAAACAAACCTGTGAAGGTTCTCTATACCACATGGAGAACCAACCCACAATGCCAACCAATTTTGTCCGCTAACAGCGCGTCACCCTAACCTAACCTGTAACCCATTTCCCGAGATGCAAAACACACCCCAAAACGCAACAGCAGCCGTCCCTAAATCCGCAATTGCATACATCCCCATACTTACCAAGAATCCATTTCCCAAGCTGTAATTAATGCATATTCCAATTTACTACGGAATATTAATCATCACCCGCAATTACATCACCCCACATATAATTTTTCCCAAAAACCACCTCGGTTAACTTCCTGTTTAAATTACATTCATTGCTTCCCACCAAGCAATACTAATTTCCCCCGAAAATCATACTCTGTAATAAACGCATATTCAAATTTACAACTCACCATCTCCATCAAATACACCGAGCCGCATACATTTCCCCGAAATTGCTCCGGTTAATTCTCTATCTAAATTATATCCCTTGCTTGCAACCAAGCACTTCCAATTTCCCCCGAAAACCATTTCGGTTCCCATTCCACCTAAACCATGTAGAACCACACCAATTCCCTCTTACTGGCAAGCCAACAGCATGGTGCGTCGCCTTTCCACGAAACGACCATCGCAACGATCAAGACCCTTGGCCATACTTGGCTATGCCGCCGAAACCAATTTCCCGGTACACACAACCAAAGAATCCAACTCAGCCTATTCGGCGATGATTTCCCGGAACTAAATCCCGGGTTGCATAGCAACCCTTTTTAAAGTTCTTAGTAAATGGCAGTGAGTTGGTTTCAGCTATGACTCCACTGCCATGACGCGACGAACTTTTTCTCGCCAGTAATGAGTCAGTCGAGTCACAACCACCACAGCGGTCGGTCAAGCCCTCCATTAAAGTCTCGAGTACTAATCGCTCAAACGTATACATGTGCCGCGAGTGTCTTTAATCCCTTACCCTTGCGGAGTCAAGGAGTACGGTGTCAACGATCAAGTGTATTTTTGTAAATCCTGAACGTTTGAATAACAACAACTAGTGTATCAGTGTCCAGAACAATTAGAACCGATATTGAATGTTAATTACGAATTAAAGTCAAACGTTAAAACTCTAATCCTGAATCGTGTTTTATTCCGCGAACGATCGTTGGGTTTAAAGGGAATTATTGCCCGGGTTTTGGCATCATCACCTTTTACCCCACAAACCCATGTTCATTTGATCTGGCGACAAACAATTCCGGCAATCTAAACTTCACAATGCATACGCATTGTAACCAGATGTTGCACAAATAGACCCAAATTCCCATCCATATTCTCACCCATTTCCCATTTCCCGTGACTCCATTTAAAGTGCAATATATAGTCTTGTTTGCCATAGCCGCACACGCTAATGGATAACAAAAAACCTGAAACGGATTCTTTGGTGGATTTTTGGTCGATGTCACTGAAGTGTTCCGCCGGACACTGTTCATAAACAAAAGCAACCTAGAACACGGAGAACGCCGTCACAAATCAAACACCAGTTCTTCTTTTAGAAAGCACTCCTTCATTTATTGTTCTTTATTTTTTTAGTTTGTACATTTATTCCTGGCACATCGTATATTTTGTTCGTTTAGTGTTTTAGCACAACTACACAAAAAACAAATGGTGAGTTGAACCGCACACCCGAGGAAAACCACAAAAGTGTCACGACGAGGATAACCGTGCCCGTCTCCGTTTTATTTTAGGACACAGCGTAATTAGCCGTAGACATACATCTGGGATGTCCTTAACGAGGATCACAGGCCTGTGCGCGTTGAATTTCGGGGCGTTGACGTCGATTGAATGTGTTTATGGTGTTTGCCTAGGGTGGCAGTTCCGCGAAAGTACTCGATTAACTCGCGTATTTTAAAGATTAAAAGACTTCGGGTCGGTAAGTTTCTTTTTTGATTTCTCGCGTAGCGCGGATCACCTCCTCGTCGGAGTTCTCTGTGTCGACTAACTTTTTTTTCTCTGTGGAATGATTTCATTCAACCCTCATTGTCTTTCTCCCTTCGCTTTTCCTAGGTGGTGAATTTCTCTCCGTTCGCTTTCTCTGGGTGGTGACTTGCTCTCAATCGAGAATCTCTCCACCAGGGAAGATCGCGCTCACACATATAGACGCGGAGGTTGCTATCTGTTTGCTGTAGATCATTCTGTGATCATCAGCATTTTCACACTTCTGTTGCGTGCAAACGATCGAGTGTGTGGCTTAGTTCAAGCGATCCTGGGATAATGGTAATCATCATGTTTACTTTGCCCTATGGGAACACCGTTTTCGTTTATTCCTATTGCTCCGCAATGGCCTTTGTTGAGGCGAAATGCATTGCGGTAGGGACAAAGGTTTTTGTCGACGGATTGGTTTTCCGGCAATTCTCTTATCGCCGGGGATGTGATGTTTGTCGACATCTGGCGCAGCTGTGCCGACCGTTTGTGTTTATCCAGTTGATGGGTCGATGCATAATCTGTGCTGGGTCATGTCCTTCGATCGCGCGCAGGCGTAGGAAAACTTGTTCGGAACTTGTGGCCACGTATCTGTGGAAACATGGGATTGTTGACACCGGTATGAATGTCACCTTTTGGTCAGGTGAAAAAGTGGATCTTGGAGAAACGCGTGTGTGGGCACGTGAAGTTCGGACATAGGTGAGTATGTTCCTTGGTGAAACGAAGACATCTCAAGCTATGGTGATTTGTGCGGTTCGTGTAGTTTGGTTATAGGTGAGTATGTTCCTTGGTGGAACGAGGCAACTCAGCCTATGGTGATTTGTGCGATTCGTGGAATCGCCACACATCTGCAATAGGGCGATGTGTCCGAAACTTCGAGGAAGAAGAAAAGTAGATTAGAAAGTAGTCAGTTGGTAGCACGAAAGAAGTGATGATGTAAGAATAAAGAGTACACTAACATAAGTAATCTGTGTTTTACTACGTTTATGGCTGTGAACAGAGTTCCTGGCAAAATTGTGGTACGCTGTGAGTTTTAAGATGCGATCCTGGTGGTGAGGCCACGAGTGAGGTGACGTCCGAAATTATGCCTACAGAGAAGTATCATCCAACATAGTCCTAGACTGATAGATCAGCGTCCAAGTAAGCCTCTAGTGCTCGTGTAAGCAAAATACACTCTTTAAAATGTCTAACATATATTTTCAGTATTTAAGTTGTTAAAGCAAATAAATTAATCCTATTTTAATGAGTTTGTTTCGATTTAATGCCGTGACGCTGTTTGCAGCAAGAGAACACTACCTGTTGACATGACTAACGAGCGGTGCATTCGCGACGAAGAGCTGGCAGAAACTAAAAACTGTTGGCCACATTTGGAAACGGTGATAGTCCGATTACGTCCCTAGATGATGACGCATTGTCAGCTGGCGGCTGACAGGCGTGTGGTGAATATGTTAGTCGGGGAGTGTTCTAGACGGTCAACGCATTAGATTCTCTCCACTATATTTATTTGCGCATCCGCAACACTATGTTAGATGACATTATAGAATGGGAAGTAATGCGATTCCAGTGCATTGTGATTTGCTTGTTCGCGGTGTTTAAAAAACTCTCTTCCTATGTGTGCTTTGACACTTGCGCCCATAGTGGTATTATCCTGCGCTTCGTCTACCCACCCACTATAGTGGCTACCTGGACAAGCCAAGGATGCGGCCGTGTATCCACGTATCCATAGCGGGACCAGGACTAAACAACAAACAACAAGCATCCATCCAGGATCCATCGTTCGTTTATCTTTCTCGTTGATCGAGAAGCACGGAAGCGAATCGTACTACAGTGTCTCTGGCTTTTGGTCACCTTTTGAGAACCAGAATCACCCACATCCGTGAGGATGTGGGGTTCGGTCTCAAGAAATCTGAAAAAGAAAAAAGGTATCTATAGATATTGTCTGCAGAGTTAGTTCAAATGGTCTTTAACAACTTGGATGGAGCGATGGTAAGGAAGATATCATACACTAGGGAGGTCTTGAGTGTAGTAGTAAACGCAGATTATGTCTCTGGAGTCTGAGAATCTGCGCTTTGGCTGGTGAGGTATGTGTGCATTTGTGGTGTTTTGGGGAAGATGTATGGGTGTCGTCGTTGGCACTGGTTCTACTCCTATCCCCATCATATATTGTTCCACCGACACAAAATCAAAACTCCGGCACTGTTCCATAAAGAGGCGCTCCGCCGCCTACTGTTCCTAAAGATCACCAGTTCGCCACCTGCCGTTCACATTTATTTCAAATCAAAAGGCACCAGATCTAGTTCATATTTATTGAAATTACAAAGTACAAAATTTTGTTCTTATTATTTAAATTAAAAAGCACAATTGCCATCCACACACGAACCGCACCAGACTAATCTTGATGCTCGACTTAATTACGTTTTACGTGGAGGAACGCCCGACCACCACAAATCTCCACATTGGTCCCAATAAAGGGCGCGAGGCACACACACGATGATCCTTTTGGTTGCTTGTGCTGTGTGTCCATGTGTCTGTGAACGGTGGATATACGAATTTCGTAAGGGAAACATTAAATGGCATGGTTGCAGCAGCTGCGACTATCTAGAAGTAGATATTAGGGTGTTTACACGATCAGAAACTCCGTACAGCATTTATGCTGATCATGTACATCTCGGCGGCGTCTCCAAGTAGTCGAACTCTCGCTGGTATATTTCCATTTAGGAGAACTCCACTTCCTTGGGCGGTCGGCCGTATGCCATTACGTCTTTGTCGATCGGATGAGCTACCGATGTGGGCATAGGTAAAAAAAAGGAAAAGAAGAAATATCTCCTGCACGTGTGTGGCAGACTCGTCAGGAGATAATTCATTGATATGGTTCGGGTTATGTCGGTTGCTTTTTGGTGCAACTGAATTGCTTTTAAGGAACATGGTGCGTTTCATGTATCCATGCCTTTAGGAAAATACCCGTTTGGTGCTGATGGACTTTGCATCTGCGAAAATTATAGGTTTAGATACTTTAGGCGAAGGTTTGACCAAACAATGGAAAGGTAGGGGAAATGTTGTTCGGAAAAGTGCTTTCTTCCACTTTGTACTGAAGAAGAAATTGTGGTGATCGGATTCGAAGGGATCGACGGAGAGAAGGGTCAAAAAAGCAATCTTCCCGTAAAGGTGGGTGCTCGATGTTCGGATTGCTTTTTAGGTACTTGTATGCTATTCGTAGCAAGTACTCGTCGATTGGGGAAATGGAGGCACCTTCATATAAATGAGAGTTGGGGTACCGGCGACCGTTAGACCTTCTAGAAAGGTTGGTGTATCTTCTGACAAGTTTCCTTTCGAATACTCGAAGTTTTTACATTTGGGCCAAAGATATACAGGACCATATGGAAAAGGCGTACGATATTCCACATCGCATTAGCTCCTTATAGCAGAGAAGTTTAATCTTCAAAACTTCCAAAACCTACTTCAAAACATTGTGCAGTTACTTAGATCAAACGAGGGCCCTTTAAAGAATGTGGGCCACTCGTTTGATGAAATTCATTTTTGGGGTATAGATGACCCCAAGATATTTCATCCTGTCCCATGGTCTAATCGTAGTACCTCCTATTTGTATTCGAATATTCTGTGAATACCGAGAAGTAGGTTGGAAGTGTTTACTACCCAGTTTTATGGCTACTGCTTTGGATGGATGAAGTCGAATTTTCCATCGACTGTAATACTGATACAGTTCGTTCAGGTGACGGTTGATTCGATTTATTGTGAATTTAGGGCTTTTGGATGACGTGTACCCTAGGACGTCATCCGCATAGCATATCTGGTTTACTCTCCCGTCCACGGGGCGAAGAATATCTAAGCTGCAGATATTAAGTAGGCTTGCCTAGAATGGAGCCCTGCGGTACGCCTGCGGCGACGTTGATAGTTCGGGTTAATGGAAAGTCATCTATCTTGTACTGTGTGTGTGTGTGTGTTGTAGGGAACTGGAGTAGATCCGAGATACGCCTGAGATGACGTTGAAAGTTCGGGATAACTTTCCAGCCGCCCGATCTTGAAAGGTTCTGTTTCGAACGAAGTGGTAGCTGATACTAGATAGAGATCTACTGAGACCAGTGTTCACCGCAATGGTGGGCTCCTTATTGAAGAAGCGTACGGAGACGTGGTTGTTGCATCTCGCTACGTAACACGCCTCACTCATTAATCATCCAACCCCGTAACTCATATTGCCCACGAAGCAATCCAATATATCTATTAACGACAATTAATATTTAGATCGCACACGTTGTGATATTCATTCGAATACCCCAGTAATTGCCTCATTCCCCAGAGCTATACTCTCATCATATAAAAATACTCATATTGCACGCGACCCAACGTCCCATATAACGGGCAATTAGCCGGGGCCTAATGCCGCACGCCCCACGCCATCAGATTGCATAGCGGCGACTTTACGTCGATCACTATGACCCGTGCTGGAAACATGACACTGACAGCATTGCTGCGGAAAACAGAAGCAACAAAAGCGAATACAAAACCGAGATCAAGCGTGCCAGTCATACCTAACAACAGAACACCGACCCATTGAACGAAATAAATGCAACCTATCGTATTTCAGTTGGGCGGACGCACCTAACGTTTAATCGGTGCGAATGGCCTACGCGAGGTGTGTCAATCGTTGAATTTACTTAAGCCGTTGCCACTTTGGAAGGCCAATTAAGTTAAAATGCTAACTGAGTCATATCGACGGCTCGTGCTGGGAAATCGATGACAATGCAGGTCATACGTTCTAGACAAAAGTCCAACCTAAAGGTCTCTACGCCCGGTGCGTTTACCGTGCGTTTCGAAATGTTTAGCGAAACGAACTAAGATTTCAAATAAAAGACGACACGAAATATTTAGTTCATATACGTTCGTTTTATTGAACAAATTCACTCGAACAACGAACGAAAACCAATAACTTAGTAACGAGACGAAAAAACATGCTTTTACAACGAATCACACAATTAACGTTGATAAACGAACGAAAAACTAACTAATTTACATATTTACATAACAACGAACAACAAATAACAAAGCTGGCACTAACGAAAACAAAAAGTGCTGCCAAACATGCAGGTAATTACAAACTATAACGAATTATTAACTAACAATTACAACAACTAATGAAATTTATAACAAAACAATTTATACCGAATTAAGACTTAACATATAAATTAAATTATTTACGAATTTACAAATCAGTTATTAAGCATGCTGTGACATACCGCCCGCCTTGAAGCTTCAGGTTCAACTTATTGTGCAGATTTGGCATTGTGCAATCTTTCGCAGCTACTGTGATCCTTTGATGTGGACGAACGAGTTTAAGATGGCAATGATGACTCCTTGTTCATCTGGAGCATATTTGAGACCACATGAGAATAATGCTGTAGTCGTACGAGGATGTATGTGGTTCCTTTTCTTTTGCAAATCGACGAATATTGTATCTGAAAGTTCGATGATTTTGGCGAGGAAATAACAACCCGATCCAGAATACAGTTGCAACCTGGCTTTTCGCCATTAAGTGGGAAGGTATCGTACTTTCCTTTAATAATATATACGTTAAGAAAGTTGAAAATATCAATTGACAACCGTTGTATAAAACGATGATCTTCTGTAGATTATAAGGTTCCCGTTTGGCCATGTAAGCAAGGCCAATTTTAAAAACGAGCACCAGTGCTCCTTCCTTCAGGGAACGTTAGCGTCAGCGGAGTCGTAACCTTTTGGGTTCTTATATCTTATCTTTTGGGTTCTATAAATAGTTATAGTTGTATTTATTTTTATTTGGAAATACAATTGTTTGTCCAGTTAGCACGTCACGTAAGAATTATACAAGATGTCTGCACCCTCAACAAGTATATGGAACATTTTCTTTCAATTTGTTGCAGAAGCAGAAGCAACAAACTAAACAACGATTTAAATGATTCAAATGACTCGGCGAAGACGCAATCATTTTCACAGCCTAAGAGTATGCAGCGGCAAGGTGGCACTCGAAACTTTGGCATGTCGCTGGATAGAATTCGAGGTGTGCTCTCAGGCATGGAGAAAGGCAATGAAATGATTTCTCAGTTAGAACCATTGCCAACTGAATACTCCTCTGTTCAGTGCCCTGGAAGGAAAACGGGGTCCAGGCCATTAACCAGGGTAGCTGTTCAACTAGAAAGGAACGGAAAGAACCTGTTGTTTGTTTTCCAAACAGTGATTTATTTTATTTATTTATTTATTATTAACAAGTAATTAAAATTACATATCAATAAACTAACATAATGAGCCTAGCAGCTGAGACTATTGGCTCTGTACTTTTAAATTATAATTTGATTTTTAGAATTTTTATAAACTTATCTATATTTTCTATGTTGTCGGGGATAGGATCTTTAAGAATTTTATAAATACCTATATTACGAAATAGACGGTCTCTTACAAGTTTTTGGTGAGGACAGTCTTTTAGTATATGAATGACTGTAAGTGTTGTGTTACATTTTTGGCAGGTTGGGGGTGTGCCTTTGTTGAGCAGGTAAAGATGCGTAGCAGACGTATGACCTAATCGCAATCTCACGAAATTTGTGATTTTAGTTTTACTTAACCCGCCATTGGTGACGCAAATTTGACTTTGATCAATGGTGACGCCGGTCTCACGGACCGGGTTTTTCAAATGAAGATTTTTTGAAAAGTTTTACTAATAGTTTGTTTTTTTTTTAAATATATACTCCTTGACAACAAAACAAAGATGTTAAATCAACATAAGCTCTTTTATTTCAATATAAAAATTCACAAAATTGTTTTCTTAGAGCATTAAAAATTACAAATTTTTTTAAAATACATTTTTTCAAATTAACTAAAAAATAAAAAAAAGTCACATATTCAAATGAAAATTAAGTTTTTTGGTCTCTCGACACTAGGAACTTTAATTAAATAAACAAAAATTGGTATCCTTCCAAACCAAAATTAGAAGAAAAATGCATCTAAAAAAACTAAAATTCTGTGGGCAAACAGCTGCTGCAATACGGCACTACGTGTTCAAAGCACAACTATTGTTGGCATTTTTGGCAAATGTACTTCGTTTTCCTATTTTTTTTTCCATCCGCATTCATAGCACCGGCCTTTTCTTGAAGGAGCCGAGGTCCCAGGTACACCATCTTCATGTAAAATCTCCGACAGTCTAAGTTTTATTGATCGTGGCAAGTTCAAATGCGTTTGCCGATCTTTTATGTGGGGTTCAATTAGTTTCATAGCCAAATTCTCGATAAAGTTTCGGCGTAGCAATTTTGTGGCTTGATTGTTGGCTGTGTGTATCACTTGGCTGTTTATGGTACTGACATTTGGCATAGCATAAAATAATACCATAGGCCAGCGCCTTGTTGCTCGAGCACAATTATAATTTGCACATAAGCGATCCACGACATCGACGCCACCCTTGGTGTCATTGTAACTCAAAATTATATCGGGCTTTTGAGTGTCGTCATCGACTTTAGCATCATTGTGCATTGTACTAATAAGAAGAACATTTTTTCCTTTCTTTGGAACATGTGACACCAAAACCATGTTGTCACGAAAACCAAACATATTGGACTTTACATTTCGACCGCGCAATTTGTTGAAGTTTGTAGGAATTTCTTTCTTGTTTTTCCTGATTTTTCCGACGGTTGTTAAACCTTTTTGCAGCAATGCTTCAGCTAAGGGTATACTGGTGTACCAATTATCTGTTGTGACATTGCGACCTGTATTGAAGATCGGTTCGCATAATCTTTGAACAACGGCTAAGCCAGAATTGTCGAAATTGTGTGGGCCTGCTTGCGGTTGTTTCCCGGGATAAATTTCCATATTAAATGTTCGGAATGTATTGCCCAAATGAACACCTTCCGCGAAATCTTTCCAACTTCTCATCCATAGTCACAAAAGCAGATAAAGTGTAATTAGCCTTACAATTTTGAATAAATTTCTCGAATATTTCTCGAATATGGCAGATTTTGTCAAATTCCTTTCTATTTGCTCTCGTAGTACCATCATCAAACCTGAAAACTCGCAGTAAAAATCTAAATCTCTGGGCAGACATTGAAAGCCGAAATATTTCAATTGAACCACCATCGGTTCGAAACAACTCTTCAACGTTGAGATGATTCGATTTTTTAACACCAGCTAGAAGGAGCAATCCTATCAGGCAATATATTTACTTGAAATCAGTCTCGTTGTCATATGTTTCTCTGCAAAATTTATCCTTCACTGTAGCGTTATATTGGTTCGTATATTTGATAATTATATGGATAATAGAATCATCAAAAAAGTGTCTCCAAGTTAGAAAAGGGTCTTTTTAATCACTATTATTCGCTTGGGTCCTGGTAACTGTGAAGCTATGTTGACACTTCTATTACGAACAGATTCGCGCGCAGGTACCTTACTCCATTTCGTACTTTTGTCTTTTCCAATATAAAATAAAGAGTTGTTGTCACCTGAAGGCTCTCGGTCACTCAAATCCTCTTCGCTGTTTGAGTTTTGTATTTCCTCGGGTTCGTATTCATTCTCGAATTCACTATCTGAAGAACTTGGTGGTCTGTCCTCATCGAGAGATGTTTCATGTAGAAGGGCTTCAAGATGACGCTGTTTGCTTTCAAAAGACATGCTGTAACAAGTTTAATAATATAGAACACATTCACACACACACACAGAAATGCACAAATATACATATATTATGCATAAAACACAATAAAATAATAAATAAAATAATAAACTAGCGAAAGTACGCGATTAATAAAAAAATAATACTTGATTATTGTACTTGCATAAACGGTGACGCACGGTCTCATGGACGAGGCTAGCATATAAAATACACAACGTGTGCTCACTACAAAGTTTCGACGACAACTGATGTTGGGGGACGTGCAATGCGGTAGCTACTCGAAACGGCAACAAAAACCAATAACGGAGAATAAAGTTATTCTCTATTATACTGGTCTCGCAGACCAGTAGGTCACCATTGGCGGGTTAAATTCGTTGGATAGAAGGGGTGATATTTGAATGGGTTTACGTTTTTATAGGTGTGATGATAAGTATGCCAATTCATTCGAATTGTATTTTTTAGTTTGTTTTGGATGGTTGCTAGTAGATCGGCTTTGGTATAGATGTTAAATTTATGAACCGCAGCTCTTCTAGGTGAGTTAGCTGCACAGTCTGCATTTTCATTACCGCTGATCGAAACATGGCTGAGAATCCACATTAGTTTTATTTTATTATGATATTTGATGATATTGTTTCGAATACTGGAAATGATATCGTCAGTATAGTTGGTGTTCCTTATTGAATTGAATACTGACAAGCTGTCTGTGCAGATGAGATAATTTTCCCTGTGCTTGGTGGCAATTATTACGGCTTGTAGGATGGCGAAGGCTTCCGCCGTAAAAGTGGAGCAAAATTCAGGTAACAGTCCGATTTTCTCTACATCACCTTCTTCAGATGTAACAGCGAACGAGGTATTTTTGATTGTTTTTGATCCATCTGTATATAGAAATCTCCATCCATCGGATTTATATTTCGAAGCGATTGACCAAAATAGTGCACTGTATATTTCCTTGTTTGTGTTAGGTTTTTTAAATGTTGTGAGTGTGGTTATAATAGCACTCTCATTTAGGAGCCACGGCGGATGGGTTGAGGAAAACTTAAAAGTTTGTTTAAATTGTAATTCTAATTGGTCGGCTTTATCTATTATCCTGGTAATGGCGGATGGAATTCGGTTGGGGTTTTTGTACCCTAGCGTTAGTTTATTATCTTTGTCGATGATGGAGTTTCTCGAAAACGCTAGTTTAGCTATAAGTCTTGCGGATATCGTTTCTACCCGTTCCTCGATTGTTGGAAGTCCAGCTTCAGCCAATAAATTTTTTATTGGAGTTGTTTTGAAAGCGAATATGCTGTTTCTAGCGGCTTGGTGGTACGTGGGTTTTATTATATTTAGAGTTGTCTTGGGGCAATTGCCCAAAATATAAATACCGTAGTCTATTTTGCTTAAAATTAGTGCTTTAATTATATTACACAGGGTGTTAATATGTACATTGCTTTTCTTGCTACTTAAGTATTTAATAATATTCAGTCTCGCTGCTAGTGATTTCTTAAGGTCTAAATGTTATACCTAGGATTTTAAGGTTGGGAATATTGTGGACAGTTTTATTATTTATGTTGAGGTGTATTTGAGGGCAAAGTCGTCGTCGGCACACATGAAGTAATTTACATTTTTCTATTGACAGTTTGGCACCTAAATAATTGACCATTCTACAATATCTTTCAATGTGTCAGTTAACATGCTTTTGCAGGAGATCACTGGCTTTACTTAAGATGTATATATCATCGGCGTAAATACAATGATCTAGATGTTTCTGTTTATATATTATCGTGCTTATGTCGTCAAAGCCAATAATATATAATACGACTGAAAATGGGGATCCTTGAGGGATTCCGTTGTGTAGCAGGAGTGTATTGGAGTATATGTGATTGGCTCTACACTGAAATTTTCTATTACTTAGAAATGATTTGACGTACCCATATATGTTGTCAGCAACACCCCATTTTAACAATTTGTTAAGTATGACATGAATGCCGACTCTATAGAAGGCTTTCTCGAAGTCTAGAGAGAGGATTGTGATGTGGTTTTTAGTGGATAGACCCCTTGAGATATTGTGGCAGTTCCGCCAAACCCCACGGTTCACCTTCCTGAAAAACCCCCATCCATACAACCCAGTCTGCATAAGCTTTCGCTAATGCAATCGCATTAGCATCAAAAGTGCTTCACGCATTTAAGAGATCAAATCTATGATCTTTAAGTCCCTGTAAAGGAAACTTACCTTTCATGCATTCTCTTAGCATGTCAATTCTCTGTAAAATTTCTTTCTTACCTTATCAGGAATTTCAAACCAAGAACCTGAAAACAAGATGATTTGGTTTACATATAATGAAATCATCATGACAGGGATCATAAATACTGCGCCGCCTATTTTTCCAGCCGCGCCATGTGTACAACAATGTTCCCTGCATGCACATTGGCTGGCGACTTACACCCTAGGGACCAAAGCAAATACGCATTCCGCGTCTCTTGCATCAATTAAATCCTACAGCATATTCAAATGCAAATAGGAACGCAATGTCTACCCTTTCTAGCGATGCCATTAACATATTTCCCATTGTGTAAATAGAAAAACCATTAGCGCTTCTTCCTAATGGCGATACATTTACCTACGCATCCGCACCACAGCATAAATCTCTTTTATCCTACATAGTTCTGATTCCGTTTCCCAGTAACCTTTCCATATAAACAAAGATCTGACGATCCTTTCCCTTCCTTTGTGTATCAGGTTCTGAATCATGGCTTTAATCTATGAAAGGAACCGACGTACACACACTTGTGTATTGTGAACATCTCCTCTATGAGATCGTTTTGGTTACTCCAAAGGGAGACTTTACGTCTCTCTTGGTATAGGAGTGTAGTGCTTCAAAAAGCCCTACCACCTTTTTCCCCCATTCCTAATCCAAATCCCAGCAATAATACGCTAAAACGTAAAATCCTATTAAAACCCACAACAACCCAAACATGTTCCAAAATTCGCAATAAACGAATCAAACATTCGTTTATAACCTAACATTTGCCCCCACGGCATAATTTAATCTAAAAAACCAAATTAAAATCAAAACTCACAATAAACGAATCATATATTCGTTTATCGTTTTGCATTTGCCCCACGGCATCATGAAAATTCAAAACCCAGAGATACGCTATCTCAATCTGGGAAAATTCCATCAAACAGAACAAACAAACCCGAATCCCGTTTTACACATCCACATCTGCGCAATAGTTTCGTAAGAATTCAAGAAATTGAATTCTTATCTAAAGTAAGCAGTGAGCATCTCGCTCGGTGTAACAAAATAGGGATTTTTGTACGAAATTGTACACTTTTGAGATACAAATCTCAATCTTTTTTTCTTTATAAAGGAATAGTGGAGTGATCTCCGGGCGGCAGTATAGTATCGAACAGTGTCCTTGGAGGTAGGGCCCAGGCGAACTATTGAAGGTGAAAATAAGACCAGAACCATTGTAACTGAAAGTAAGACCAGAACCATTGTAATTGAAGATAAGACCAGAACTACTGTAATTGGAAAAGAACCAGGAGAACTGTTTTAATAAAACTTATATTATAGCGAAAGAATAACGAGCCTTTTCATCTGATTCGGAGAATCACCTGCCCCCACAGGAGACCTGGGAAATCAAGGACGCTGCTGTTCCCTCTGGGTCAGAGGAAGCACGGCAACGACCCCTTTTGTAGGACAAGTTTTCAGGAGCGGTCTATTTTAAGAGATCACCTTGTCCTTTTAAGGACTAGGAAACACGCTTCCTGAAACCAAACCGCCTACAAGAAGCACAACAGGAGAACGCACCCCTAAATTAAGAGAGCCAGTTTCACTGACCAAATTTCCCTTGATCAACGATTGAATATCGTTGAGTCCTTTACCATCCGCAGACCAGCACGGTCGTGCCGACTTCCGCTCTCGATAATATACCGCTAGTCGAGTAAAATAAGTTTAATGCCTCATATGTTGTTTCTGTGCGTCCTTTTATCTTCGGTGCAATTTTTTTTTTGTTTGATACAATTAAGAATAATAGGATTTGCGGACCAATAGATTAATAAAATTAAAATACACCGATACAATAAAAGAACATTTACTTGTAAAACAGTGCGTTTAACTTTTCCTCCAGTGTCTGTTTCCGCTCTCCTATGGTGGACATTGTGTTGCGGAGGTTTTGTTTTGTTTCGCTCCTACAGTTTGTGATCCTGAAAATCTACGGTGGAACATTCGTGACGGGTGAGGACGACGTAGAACTCGCACCCTAGCCTGGTGCCTAGACGCGTCCTCTGCAATATAGTGGTCAATGTGAAGTAAGGCATCTGTGCAACCTCTGTTGGATTTGAAAGTAACCCTCTATAGTATCTTTATCTTTCTTCGATTTAGGAATAGGGATTAGGACTGCGGTTTTCCAGATTTGTGGGATATGTGGTGTTTCAAATATTTTATTGTATAATTTAATGATTCTCAGTTTTGTATTTTTCGAAAGGTGTTTCAACATTGGGTAGGATATTCGATCTCTCCCTGGGATTTTCCCTTTGGTTATACTAAGTACTGATTCAAATTCAATAAATGAGATGGGTTCTTCGATGCGGTGGGCCGCAGGGTTGGAGGCTTGCAAATGTACTAAATTGTTAAGGGATTCAAGTCTTTTTCGATTGAATTCGGGATGGAAATTGTGGTTGTCTGAGGATTGCGACCAGATTTTTTTGCGAAGAGTTGGCATATTTGCATTGTATCTTTGATTGTAGTATTTAGGGAATTAAGACAAGAGATATTTACTGGATTGTAATTTCCGCTTAGACTGCGTATTTGCAGTGGAGGATTTTGGGTTGATTGTCGAAGTGAATTGAAGGAGGCCTTTTGCTTTACTATCTTTCATCCTTCTACGGAATAAAGCGTTCGCTTTTTTATATGCTACAAGATTAGCCTCTGTGGGTCTTTTTTTAAATTGGGAGAGGGCTGCCAATTCGCATTTTCGGAGAGATGTTAGTTCGGAGTTCCACCAAGGTACATGTTGCCTGGTTACCGGTTTAGCTTTAGTATTCGTTTGTGGTATTGAAACGTTGGCAGCAGATCTAATTGCTTTATTGATTATTGTAGCTTCATGATTTGTATTAGATGTATGGGCGTAGCTTGAAAGAAATCCATCAACTTTTTTTTTCAAAAAATGGCCAGCTGGCAGCGTCAATTTTATATTTTGGATTGATTATGATGGGCTATCGGTTGTTGGATATTTCTCATGGTTAACACGGGAAAATGGTCACTATTGTAAAGATCGTCTAGAACTTGCCATGAAGTTCTCGGCACCAATTCAAGAGAGCAACAAGTGATGTCAATGCGAGTGAGAGTGTCGTGGTTAGAGAGGTGGGTAGGCGATCCTTCATTCAGTAGGATAAGGTTGGAGGCGAGGAGGATGTTTTCTATTATTTCACCTCTTTTGTTTGTAGACGGTGAGCCCCAGAGTATACTCCAAGCATTTATGTCACCTCCAAGTATTCTAGGCTCGTTTGCTTGATTGAGTATTGACTGAAAATCATCTTTATTTATCGGCTGATTTGGAGGAAGATATAAATCTATGTAAGTGAAATTTATGGGGTATTGTATTTCTACAACGAGTGCTTGCATATTTGTAATAATGGGGAGAATTTTGTGGGGAGTACCTTTTTTAATGAGTAACCCTATACCTTGTTTATGTGATGTATTTGCAGAGGAGTTATGGAAGTATCCTGTATATGATTTATGAATGATTGCTGTCGTGTTAACTGGACAATGTGTTTCTTGTAATGATATTACACTTGGGTTATATTCTTTAATTAGAATGTTTAATTCGTCAAAATTATTAGTATAACCGTTCATGTTCCATTGCAAAATGGTGAATGGTTTATGTTGTGAAGTGGGTTGTGGGCGTACAGCCCTAATAGTGTGCTTGGGATTTGATTGTTTTGCAGAATGGGGTAGTGTATTCTTAAGTTTATTTTCGTGTAGGAATGTTGGGTGGATAGGATGTATGTTGTTAGGAACTTGACTCTGCTTTTCCTGATACGGGGCACTTGTACTCTGAGCAGAGTTCAGGTGTCCAGTTTCAGAAACAGCAGAATCAGGGGCT
Source organism: Microdon myrmicae (assembly GCA_963931805.1). NCBI lineage: Eukaryota > Metazoa > Arthropoda > Insecta > Diptera > Syrphidae > Microdon > Microdon myrmicae. Next base: position 185,643,434 of record OZ007496.1, read on the forward strand.
TGGATGTTAATATTATTCTTACATTTTGAAGTCATCATCTTCTAAGATGTGTACATTTTTATTTATTTTTGTCTTAGTAAAGGACGATTTGTTTTTTGCTTTTAATGTGGGTGACGATGTGCATTGCGAGAGGCTATCAGCGGAATAGCTTGTTGTAACTTGTGGGATGGTTTGGTTGTAGTTTTGGATTGAAGAAGTTGTTTGTAGTTGTGAGGGGTTGCTTGGAGTTAGTTGAGCTGCTGATGTTAGATGAGTTGATGGTGTTTGTTGAGTTGGTGGTGTTGTTGATGAGTCCGATTTGGTGAAATTATATTTTACTGGTTTTGATGGCTGGTGAGGCGATGGAGTCTTAATATTGTTTGCTGTATTAGATATCGAAGGGCTAGTTGGAAGGGCTTCTTTGAATATTGGGGCTGGTATTATGTTTGGTCTGTTTTGTTATTTTGTGAGTCCCTGCGATGGATTAAACTTGAGCGTTTCTGCGAAACTTCCCGAAAGTTGATCGGGATTGAAGACATTTTTTTCCTTGTAAATGTGTTTGGAACGCCCATTTGAGCATTTGGTGGTGGTTTTTATCTCCAGTATTTCCTTGGCTTGAATATATGAGGGGCAGGTTTTGTCAGCAGCAGAATGAGGGAGCGAGCAGTTGGCGCACATAGTACGACAGAAATCGGCAGGCATATGAGGTGGGAGGTTACATTTCTCACACATTGTGGTGTTTGTGCAGCGTTTTGTAGTATGGCCGAGTCGTTGGCAGTTACGACATCTCATGGGGTTGGGGATGTATTCGTTGACCTTTGCTTTGTAGAAACCTATATCCGCAGATTTTGGTGGTTGGTAGAGGTCGAAAGTAAAGAGCATTAGGCCTGATGGTCGTTGGATTTTATTTTCATCCCTTTTTAAAAATGTGTAAACTTGCGTTACGTTTTGCGATTGCATTTCTGACTCGGGAACATTTATTAGGCAGGGAGCGTAAACTATACCCTTAGACTCGTTCAATTTTTCGTGAAGCTTCACAGTGATGGAGCACACATTGCCTAAATTGGTTGTTTTTAGGAACCGGTCCGCGGTTTTTGGTGAGTTAACTTTCACTAACATGTTTCCGTCACGTAAGATCGTAATTTGTTCGTATTCTCGACTTATATCATCTATCACTTTTTTTATTGCAAATGGATTAAGCGACGAGATGGGTTTATCACTTTGCTCGGCGGTGATAATTAAAAATTTAGGATTTTTTGCTGTTGTCATCTGGAAATTTGGAAATTTAGGAATTGTTCTTTTTATTTTCTTTTTGTGTATTTCGAGATCTACGTCCTCGGCAGGATCCCGAAACCAGTTACCACTCATATTTTGTCCGCAGGCCATTGTACCACAATTATTGTTCACCAGCCTTTGTCTATTCACTGTCACTGGCACTGTTCACAAAACAAAACCCGGCGCGGGAAGGAAGATGTATTGTATTGTTCAGGTATATCTGCCTGTATGCGTACTGCGGAAAGACAATTGCGATGTAAGCGGACGAGCGAACGTTCTGCGTCGTTTAAGGGTTCGTTGGCGAGTGCAGTGATTTAAATATTATATAATTGAAGGATATTTTGCTGTTGCCTTGCGGTGGTTGATTGATTATTTAAACCTTTTGCATTGGGCTTTTAGTTTATCATGACGGTTTGTACTTTTTTCTTTTAGTAGAAAATAGTCGGAGTCGCAATCTGATCTGTCTGCTCGATCTTACGTCTATGATTTTCGAATGGTGTCTTTTGCCTATGAGCAAGCGATCTATTCGTTTAGGCGTTACGCCGTCGGATGATATTCATATAACCTTATGAACTCACTTGTGTTTAAATATCACGCTTTTCACTACCAGAACTTCTGATGCTCTCAACGTAATAACTCGAATTCCAGTATCATTTGAGATGGAAAATATCTTCCTTTCAATTTTCACGTGAAGGTCCCCGAGGAGGATCTTAATATCGAATGATGCAATTCTTTCAAATACTTCCTCTAGGGTCTCATAGAACTCGTCGCTCGTGTCTTCGTCGGGTGGTGTACGTTTATGAGTACCTAATTGTGCCATGTAGTCCTAGTACCGATATTAGAACATTCATGAATTTCACGTCTTTTACTTTGGGCGTAATTTTATTACTTATGATGAAGCCGGCTTCGAGATTATGTTTATCTGTATCTCCATACGCAAGTGTGAATTCGTTGGTTTTGTTGATTTGGCGTGGAAATGGAACCTCCTGAAACGCGACGAATTCCATTTCATACTGCTTCGCGTTTTCTACGACCGTTTGTTTCGCATTTAGTTTATATACGCTTCGGAGATTCTACGTGCCGACGCGTATATCAGGCTTCTTCTACATCTCCTTTTTGCCGAGTGGATGTTTTCTTGATGCATTCTTCCCTGGTGGTAGTCTCGGCCCATCTGACACACGTCTGCCGGATTTTTTGTATGTTTGCAGTAATTATTGTTGTCAGTCCTTTTTGGTTCCACGAGTTCTGGTGTTTCGAATACTCCGCCATATCATAGCCCCGTTTTCGTATGGTAAGGTCTTCTTACTCCTCTGATTTGGCCGGATATCAGAGAGACCCCGTTGTAATACAACCATTATACTGTAGGGGATCTCTATATTACATGGAGAACCGACCCACAATTCCAACCACAATTTCCGCCTTATTTCGACCGCTTTCAGCGTGTCATATTATCCCCTATTCCACCGTTCATGCTATTCACCTGGAGTACCATATTTCCCAAAGGACGCTTAACTAAACTCATTATCCTATGCAGATAATGCATAATTGAGTTTAGCTACCCTTTTTGCCATAGGGCAACTCCGTTCCTCTAACCATGAGATTTCCACCGGAAATTCGAAAAAGTCGAATCAAACGACGTGGTTGCAGCATCATTCAATGGCTTGGGTAATTACCAACATTCCTTAGCGTTTTTCCCACGGTACCATTTCCCTAGCTGATGTAGCGTCCTATCGATTTTCATCAGATCATCCATTCGCTTGGGATCAATGATCTCTTTTCGCAGGTGAATAGCACCGGCTACATTTCCTCTCCTACATAATTCTGTTTCCATACGGTTCAATGCACTCTGAGATCACCACAGCCGTAACACTAGGGCAGTAGGTCATGCTCAGAAGCTGAATTTGACACCAGCACACACAACCAAGCCACCCCGAGATCACAGTACATCGTGTTTCTGTTCTCTCATTCTACCACGTTCGTCGATTATCAATTAATCGAAGTTACCACACTTGACTTGGCGTGACGATGGGCGAGCAGAGGCGTGACCCCTTTTGGTTGTCCTGTGTGCAAAATCGAGAACACAGAATTTCACCCCTAACCAAATCAGTCGCATCTCAACTACTGTCACAGGAGGTAACGCCGCTCGAGGCTAACCAGAATTTCGTGTATATTTTATTCAATCATTATTCAATCGCCATCGCGGGCAGACACGCATCCATAATTATCTTAAACGCAATCCAACATACTCACCGCAGTTGTCTCAAACCGTTTCTGGTTCCTTGTGTATTATTGGCCTAATCGTACTTTTATTATAGTTATATTGTGTCGTGATACCTTCGTGTGTTAATACCAATATAATCCACCACGTGTAAATCTCGTGATAGTTAATTTTTAATGTAAAACAAAAGGAACCCTAATGTTAACAAATAAAAAAAAAAAGGAGAGAACATAAACAACTAAACCAAGTGCGTTTCATTTATTGACTTCCTCCTGTGAACAATTTTTCTGTGGACAAATGTTGGGGTAAAAGTGGAAACCGTACCCGTGTTAGGCATAATATTTCATACTCCCACAGCAAATCATCTTATGGGACCGGTGATCCGCAACAGATTGGATTAGGGATAGTAGATATTTGTATGTTACTCTTCGCAAGCCTGTCTGAAATTGATAACCCTACTGGAAGCTTAGGCTTCCGCCAGTTTAGCCCGAGTGATTCATTGTAATTTAAGCTACCGCACCACGTCAAGGTTTCTATGTACAATGTATTGTGGTGTTCAATATACGATGTATTTAAAAATGCATTTTTTAAACAGTAATCTGACAGATCTCTTTCAATTCTTACGCGTAACTGAACCGAATTGAAATAAACCTGACTTGAATTAAAAATGTTTGACTTGAGTGGACTTGACTTGAGTTCAATTGAATTGAGTTCAGTCGATATCTCAGTGTCAATCTTCGCTTACAAATCCCCTGTAAGAGTTCTTAATTGCCTCATCATAAATTTCCTGAAAAGAAAAACCCTCGGTTCACATATCATGTAACCATTCCAGCCAGGGATAATTATCATTCCGTCGCCTATTCCCAGCTTCATTCATACATTCATATACATTCACACATACCACCATAATCAAGATTGGCGAGTGATCTCTGCATGAAATAATTATCGTTGAGTCTTATTCCAACCTTCAAGGCGGTCGGGTCGTCCGCTATCCACCGTACCGGCGCCGGTACGGTGTGCACAAAAAGGCTAGTTTGAATCGTTGATTCTGCTGCGCGCGAACAAAAGTCAAAGTGTAAAAATGTGTACCGTGTACATTACCTAATCCCCTCTTAATGGTCGTAATTATGTATCAGTGAATTCGTGTACTTCCAAAGTATCTTTGTCAACCTGCATTCCAATAATTGTTAACCCCACTTTTAAGTAAATCTATAATAAACAATAGTGTGAAAAATCCCAAACAACAATAAAACAATTAAGGAACCAATAGACAGTGTGTTTTTTTTTATCCTCCTGTGCTGCAGTTTACTGTGTGTTATCGTTCATCCTTCCGCGTTTATGGGCAATTTGGGTGCTCGCATTTGTGGTGGAACTTTCGATTAGTGATGGGGAGTGAAGTGAACCGTGTGCCCGTGTTCGGCATAATACTTCACCTACCCCACAAAGATGTTGGGCTCGGTCTCAAGATATCTGAAAAGAAAGGGGAAGGACGTATCTAAGGATAGTGTGGACAGGGTTAGTTCAATTGTTCTCTAACTACCTGGATGGGGGGATGGTGGGAAAGAACTCGTACAAGACCGGTAGGTGTTGAGTGCGGTAGTAAACGCAGGTCACGTCTTTGGCGTCTGATAATCTGCTCTTTGGTCGGTGTGTATGTGTGTGTGTTTGTGCTGTCTTGTACTGTGCGTGTGTTTTTCTAGTGTGTCAGCAGTAGACCCTATGTGATGGGTCCAAGAATCCTCTATTATAAAGGAGAATGTTGTTGGGAAGGGTGCTTTATTCAGTTTATAACTGAAGCAGAAATTGTGGCGGTCTGATTCCAAGAGATCGAAAGAGAGAAGGGTCAAGAACGCAAGACTCCCGTACAAGTGGGTTCTCGCTGTTCTGAATGCTTTCGAGGTACTTATATGCTAATTGTAGCAAGTACTCGTCGATAGGGATAATCGAGGCACCTTCGTATAGGTGGGAGTTCGGGTAATGGCGACCGTCAGGCCTTCTAAAGTGGTTGATGCATCTTCTGAGGAGTTTTCTTTCGAAAACTCGAAGTCTTTCCATTTGGGCCGAAAATATGCAGGACCATATGGGAAAGGCGTATGATATTCCAGATCGGATTAGCTGCTTATAGCAGAGAAGTTTAACTTTGGCGTCAACTTTGTTGCTCCACTTCAAGATGTTGTGCCGTTGCCTAGACCAACCGAGGACCCTTTGAAGAATGTGGGTCACATGTTTGATGAAATTCATTTTCGGGGTATAGATGACCCCAAGATTTTTCATCCTATCCTGTGGTCTAATTGTATTACCTCCTATTTGTATTTGGGTATTCTGTGAATATCGAGAAGTGGGTTGGAAGTGTTTACTACCCAGAATTATAGCTACTGCTTTAGATGGGGTAAGTCGAATTTTCCATCGACTGTAATACTGACACAGTTCGTTCAGATGACGGTTGAGTCGGTTTGTTGTGAGTTTTGGGGCTTTTAGATGACGTGTACACGAGGACGTCATCCGCATTATATATCTGGTTTACTCTCCCGTCCACAGGGCGAGGAATATCTGAGGTGTAGATATTGAATAAGATGGGGCCTAGAATGCAGCCCTGTGGTACGCCTGCAGCGGCGTTGAAAGTTCGGGAAAGCTTTCCATTCACTCTAACTTGGAAAGTTCTGTTTAAAACGAACTGGTACATGATACTACACAGCGTTTTACTGAGGCCAGTAGTCAGTAATTTAAAAACGAGACCTTCGATCCAGGTTGGGTCAAAAGCATTTTCAATGTCCACGCTCACCGCAATGGTGGGTTCCTTATTAAAGAGGCACACGCAAACGTGGTTTTGAAATATGTTGAGAGCCATAGTGGTGCTGTGCGCTCTTCTAAATCCAAATTGGAAATCAGGTATTACGTTCCTGATACTGATAAATTTATTTAGCTTTTCGTATATGAACTGTTCATATATTTTGCTGATGCAGGTGAGGAGCGAAATAGGACGAAAGCTTGAGGGGTGATAATTTGGTTTCCCAGCTTTTGCTATTGGGCAGCCAACAGCATGCTTCCAAGCTTGGGGAAAGTACCCCATGTTGTAGGCATGGTTGAGCAGAATGGAGAGCTTTATAAAGAATAAAGCGGAGAGCCTAGGCAACGAGTGGTAGGACATGTTGTCGATACCGGGTGACTACTTGGAGTTTCGAGATTTAACTAGGTTCTGTAGGGTATTTGGTGTGACGATGCCGTGACTATTATCACGTGTGTCGTCGAAGTATGCACTGTTAGCTGAGTTAAAAACAACTATTGCCTCGTTAAAGTTGTCTAATTTATTGTGAACCTCTGAACTAATTATTGCATTCGTTTCCGGGTCGCCATCCTCGAGAGTGAGCTTGTGATTATTTTCAAAGGTCTCTCCGATGATGTTTGCTTTTTTGGCATCATTATTGACAACAAGACTGTTTTGCATGATTGGTCCAGTGATACGAAAGGTGCCACATATCTTTTTAACATTTTTATAAATGTTCTGGTCCATCTGAATACCCTTCAGTTTGTCTTCCAATTGCCGGGTGCGATTGTTTTGGATTCTTTGTTTTATCAGTGTACCAATATTGTGAATAATGGATCGCAATAACGGCTCCCTTTGCGTAAAGCGGTGACGATATCTCATTCTGCAGCGCTTTTTAAGCTCCCAAATGAGACGAAGAGTGAGGTCGTCAAGGGGAATTTGATAAGTCTTTTCAAGACATGAGTCTCAGAAGTTTCAACTAGAAGTCTGGTTGCAGCGTTATTTATCTCAACCGTCGTTAGGTTCCTGTCAGTGGGGAGAGAGAGTTGGTGGAGTTTTTCGTTCAATGTAATATTGAAGTTGTCCCAATTTGTGCGCCCATAATCGGGTATGTATCTGACATGAGCCCGGGATGCTCGATAGCCGCGGCTGAACATGGTCACTGCGTTGTGGTCAGATACACCCGGCGATACTTGGGGAGGAGTGATTTGGGGAAGTAAGTCTTTGGACACAAAAAAGATGTCCAGGATGGAGTTGCCTCGGGTACCAACCGTAGATGCGACTATTTCGAAGTTGAGGGCATGACAGTTTTCGGTGTACCATTGGAACAACTTTTTGCCGTTTGGGCAAGAGACGGATTTGTCCCAGTGGGGATGTCTCGAGTTGAAATCGCCGCCTATGAAGAAGGGCGTATGCCCTGGGGACCTTATTAACTGGCCGATATCTTCGGGATTAATTGGGCCATTATTGGTTTTATGTGAGTGGTATACGGAGTATATATTCACTCTACCGTTATTAGCTAGATGCAATTCAACCCCGGAGACCTCTATGGACTCAAAATATGGGAGGTCAATAGCTTCATGGCGAAGATCGCTATTAACTAGAATACAGGTGCCACCTCCGTTGATGGTGGAGCCGCCAGTGAGGGTTCGATCTCTTCGAATCATTGAAAAGTTTGGGAAAGTGGGACGGTGCCATGGATGCAACCTAGTTTCGGTTACAAGAACCACGTCCGCCCGGTTATCCTTTATGAAGTCAGAGACTATCACACGCTTTGATATCGAAACAAGGGAGTTGACATTTATATGGATAACTTTAATTTTGGGATTCCTTTTGAAGCGTATGTCTCACATATGCCGTGAAAAGTAATGCATCCCTCTCAGCCTCAGTTGTTAGTTTTTCATATCGGGGTCGAATATCCTCAATCACGCGGGAGGGACTAAGTAGTTTCTCGAGCATTGAGGGTTGCCCGTTTGGAGGCTTTTGTGTCGCCGCTTGGATTTGTGGGGTTCTGTTGGGCTTTACCGTGGGTCGCTCAGGGGCTTGAAAACGTTTTTGAAGGGGAGGAGTTGGGAGAGTTTTTATACTCTTTGTTTGTCGGCCTTTAAGCATCTCGGCGAATGTAAATCCATTTTGGATGAAGTTTTGTGTGGCCTGGTTTCCGAGGTCTGACTTGGCTGTTTGTTTAGCTCGAGGCTCCTTGGATCTTTGAATTATTTCTTTATATTTAGGACAGTTCCTGTAAATGGCCGGATGTCCTTTCTTCCCGCAGTTGCAGCAAGTTGGCAGTGTTATTTCATCCGGCACATTTGTTGTGGGATCGTATTTGGGTGGCGGTAGTTCGCATTTGCCAATATCGTGGGATTTTCCGAAACGAACGCAACGGCGGCTCATGTTGCAGTTTCAGGAGACATGCCCGAAACGTTGGCAACGTCTGCATTGAGGTATTTCACTGTTATGGAATACCTCGAAGACGACTTGCTGATGCAAGATTAGAAGCGACTTTGTCCTTATTATGGAATCTATGTCGGTCCCTGGCGCAAGGTGAAGCTCCCATATATTCACCTTGCTGTATTTTTCTGGTCTGATTTTCACAAACCGTTGTGGGGGACAGCATTTTTTAACGTCAGTGAATTTGACACTGGGAAATGTTGCCCCAAGGGCAATTACAATGTCGTTCTTTTCCCAGCAAGAAGCGACTCGTTTTAAAAGAATGGTTCTTGACTTTTCGTCGGTCGGAGTGAAAGTGTAGTAATTTACCTCCTTGGCCTTGAGGTTGTCGTTAACTTTGCGGTAGGTTTCCCTATCGTTTAAGGATGAGCTTAAGGTCTTTGCCTTGAAGTTCGAGATCCCTAGTCGGTTCATATCGCCGACGAAGTTTTTCAGATTAAGGTCTCGTGCAAAGACCCCGGGTTGCTGTTTCTTGTTAGGAACAGGCGTGCGGGCCTCGACCGGTGGCTGCACAGTGCTGGAAACACCAGCGGTCGTTCGTTTGTGTTATTTATCGGAGTTGGCCTCGGTGGGCAAGACTTCTGCGGGGGTATGTCTTTTTGCAAGTTTGGGGTTGCCGGAGGGATCGAAATTTTTTTAGTGGCAGGTAGTGATAATGCTGGGGGTGGTGTTGGTGGGCAGCCAATAGCGATACGTTTATTGGAGCCCCCCCCCCCCCCCCCCCCCCCCCCCCTCGCAGGTTACTGTTGGCAGCGGCGTTTTGCGCTTTGGGGCACTAAATGAGTTTGTCCATTAAGGTGTCAGAACTCTTGGTGACATTTTCCAGTTCGAGCTCGAACTCCGATTCTGAATCGAAGGTTTCCCAACCGACACTGGGAGGGGGTGGGGGTGGGGTGGCTTCTAGTGCCGACAGTTTATTTTTTAGGACAGCGTTCTCGGCTCTGAGAGCCTCGAGGTCCTCTTTTAATCTCTTTATGAGAGCCACCATGCCCTGATCGGGCTGATGGCCCACTTTCTGAAAATACCGTGTATCCATTGATCAACTGGGAAGGAACAATACGTATATCGATTACAAACCCCACGGTGGAGACAGAGAGTGAAAGTACGAAAGTACACGGAGTGTTCTGGAGATTCGATAAGAGAATTACCTATTAAAATGAGTATATAAAATAAATCAAATGTAATCAAAATTGAAATCAAAATTAAAATCAATATTAAAATCGAAATAAACATCAAAATTTGAAAGTTAATAATAGTATGATAGTTAATTACGAATGAAATATATAAAATTTTGTTTTCGTTTCATCCGCTTCCAGTGATTTTCTGGGTTGTATCTCTTGCATGCCTTGTTGCGTCAGCATACAGCAACGCACACACAGTTTGCACTTTGTTGGTTTTTTATATATATATATATATATACGAGGGTTGCCTCTTATGTTTCGGGATTTGGCAACCCTAGTGTTGCAATCCGGCAATTGACAGCTCTGTCGTAAAGTTGGACATTTTTGAGGTTATACGCATTCAGAACGTTTTGACATACGAGCGCTATTTGTGTTGTTTACAGTAACTTAAAAGATTCATCTCGGCCCAAAAATGGAATTAAATCGTCAACATTTTCGTGCGATTATTTTTTACAACTTTCGGCGTGGATTAACTCAGCAACAGTGCATGGATGAACTTAATTCAATTTTTGGCGATGAAGCTCCATCAAGGACCAGTGTTTATCGATGGTATGGTGAATTCAATCGTGGTCGTAGTTCACTCCAAGATGAATTTCGTGAAGGTCGTCCAAAATCAGTTGTTGTTCCGAAAACCATTGATGCTGTGCGCGAACTGATATTGGAAGATCGTCATGTGACCTATCGTGAGATTGAGACAACCTTAGGCGTTAGTGGGATCAGCATACATTCAATATTGCATAAACATTTGACTGTCAAAAAAATTTGTTCGCGTTGGATCCCACACAATTTGTCAATCGCCCAAAAAAAGGCTCGTGTCAATTGGTCGAAAGAAATGCTCAAAAAATACGGTCGCGGTGCTCGTGACGGGTGATGAATCGTGGATTTACGCGTATGAGCCCGAAAGTAAACAGCAGTCGACTGTCTGGGTGTTTCAAGATGAGCCAAATCCAACAAAAGTTGTTCGCGCACGAAGCACTTCCAAGCAAATGGTCGCCTGTTTTTTTTTTGGAAAAACTGGACATGTCGCAACCGTACCACTAGAGCAACGCACAACAGTCAATTCTGAGTGGTGCACAACCATTTGTTTGCCAGTTGTCTTCCAAGAAATCAGGAAAACCAACCGCCGAAGACGGATCACTCTTCACCACGACAATGCGAGTTCTCACACATCGGCTGCGACAACTGCATTTTTGAGCACCCAAAACATCGATTTGATGGGTCATCCGCCGTATAGTCCTGACTTGGCACCGAATGACTTCTTTTTATTCCCGTGCGTAAAAAACAAACTGAGAGGTCAACGTTTTTCGACACCTGAAGAAGCGGTCGCTGCATTCAGAATGCATGAGTTGGAGATACCTCAATCAGAGTGGCAAAAGTGCTTCGACAATTGGTTCAAACGCATGCAAAAGTGTATAGATCTTCATGGGGAATATTTTGAAAAACAGTAAAGTGATTTTCGATAATGAATATTTGTTTTTGTTCTCTAATCCGGAAATATAAAAGGCCACCCTCGTATATATATATATATATATATATATATATATATATATATATATATATATATATATATACGCTTAAATTCATTTGTTCGAATTCGTAAACTCAACTGGACCCTCACTGGCTAATCACATTATATAATTCGCCCTATGACCGTGTGTTTCACATTTAGTTTATATACCCTTCGGAGATTCTACGTGCCGACGCGTATATCAGGCTTCTTCCGTTTTTTTCCCTACATCTCCTTTTTGCCGAGTGGATGTTTTCTTGATGCGTTCTTCCCTGGTGGTAGTCTCGGCTCACCCCACACACGTCTGCCGGATTTTTTGTATGTTTGCAGTAATTATTGTTGTCATTCCCTTTTGGTTCCACGAGTTCTAGTGTTTCGAATACTCTGCCATATCATAGCCCCGTTTTCGTATGGTAAGATCTTCTTACTCCTCTGATTCGACCGGATGTCAGAGAGAGCTGGTGGGGTTTCTCTATCCTATAGGAGAAACAGCCCACAATTCCAACCACAATACCTACCCATTTCCCTTGATAGTTATTTACCAGCAGGACATGTCAAAGGGACGCATAGCTAAACTCATTTATGCAGATAATGCATAATTGAGTTTAGCTACAATCAACAACATACGGCAACACTATTGCGCTAACCATGGGATTTCCACCGGAAATTCCATTCGTATTGGTTAGCAACAACCAAGCCAAACCAAGCGACGCGGTTACGTCATATTCCATAGGCTTGGGTATTATTGAACATTCCACAGAATGGAATTATATCCCCAGCCGATGCGGCGTCCTATTGATTTTTCCCAGATCACCCATTCGCTTGTGACCAATGATCTCTTTTTGCTGGTGAATAACCTTAGCTATGTTTGGCCTCTCTCTCTCGTATTTCTGTCTTGCTATAGTGCGTTGACCTAAGTGATAGTCACTAGGTCAGTAGACCAGCCGTATACACGGCATTGACGCACGCACACCTAGCCAGATCCACCCTGGGTTATTGTGCTTTCCCTTTTGATTTCTCCATTCTGGTTACACCCATCGACGTCGAACGAATACACAAGTACGTTTCGACCTGGATGAGTGTGGTGAGTTTTCGGAACACACAAGAGAGCATGATTACCATTGGCAGATCAATGTGTAAAAAGCAAAAAGTACGATTTCCACCCTAAATAGAACCAGTCACATCTCAATCGTTATAGCGAACAGACGCGCTGCCGCTATAAGTCGCTAACTTCTCATCATCGTGTCAGGTCGCGCCGTTCATGCCAATAAAAAGTTCATTGTCGTAAAATTGTCGCTCAACAGTGTAAATACCAATGTAATTAAATTAACAAAGTCACAGTGTCGAGAAAAAAAAGGTTCTTTCAACTTGTATATTATTTGTAAATAAAAAAAAACAATTTAATAATAGTTTTAATAAGTTCTAAGTTAAGTGAAAAGAAAACAAATCAATGCCAATAAAAGAAGGATTAACATCGAGTAAAGACAGTGCCTTTTATTTATCGTCTTTTTCCGGGGTGAACTATTTTCTAACCAGACTTAATCGTCGAGGGTGAAGTGAATACTTGCCATACGTTGGCATTCATACTTCAACCCCCACAGACCCCGTTGTAATACAACTATTATACTCCTGGCTGCAAATCATCTTATGGGCCCGGTGATCCGCAACACAGTGGATTAGGGATGGTAGATATTTGTATGTTACTCTTCGCTAGTCTGTCTGAAATGGATAACCCTACTGAAAGCTTAGGTTTTCGTCAGTTTAGCCTGAGTGATTCATTGTAATTTAAGCCACCGCACCACGTCAAGGTCTCTATGTACAATGTATTGTGGTGTTCAATTTACGATGTATTTAAAAATTCATTTTTTAAACAGTAATCTGACAGATCTCTTTTAATGGAATTCTTACGCGTAACTGAACCGAATTGAAATAAACCTGACTAGAATTAAAATTGTTTGACTTGAATCGACTTGACTTGAGTTCAATTGTATTGAGTTCAGTCGATATCTCAGTGTCAATCCAGCTCAAATGACAAAGAGCAACTCAACTCGCCATAGCACCACATCCTACTTTTACAGCTATTACTTTGCTGCTATTTCTTTCGTTTTCTATAATTAGTGCGATGCGGTTTTTAGCTCGTCACTTGGGCTTCTGTATTCTTCCAGGAATTGACACATTATGGCTTGTAGCAGTTTCCGCAAAATGGTCACGCTGTAGGTTGTGGAATTTTCTAGGAATTAGCATGCTGTAGCTTAGGGGTTTTTCTAAAAGTGACGCATTGCAGCTGGCGACGTGCTCCGAAGAATAGAATTCTGGGTCGCTAATAATGCTGGTAAGAATTTTTTACCGGCTAAAAAGTTGACGGACCCATCAGGAATCTACATTTGCCGAAATGATTTCCAGGCGGGGTAGAAATATTATTTTGTCACTAGGATTTTTTATCTCTGGCCGGAGCCAACCGTTTTTCGTCGCCCGGAGAAACTTATACATAATCCATGAGACATTAGGCCAAAAACCTTTTCTATAAAATCGACCACGTCTTCGCCTAAGCCTCTTATATGCTTAGAGCAGATTAAACATTGTTGTGTGACTGTAATATTATCTTATCTGCTTGTTTTATTATTCTACGTACAAGTTTTGCACCTCTTCATGGCCATACTACCTTTTTTACGAAGTGCTTTTGAAAATTGAAAAACAATAGACATCAGCGAAACCACGTGTGTTTGTGATTAACAATCACTCGCTGTCTTCTCTTCTTCTGGATCCTTTCCTGTTGTTATTAAATATGCTATGTGTTGATAAAGCTGACAGATGTTTAAATCCAATAACTTGAAATTTATTCTGTTTATCAAATAACATGCTTATTTCCTTGGGTTATTTAGCGGACAAGAGCTATACAACACTCAATGTAATGTAAGAGCAAAAGAAAACAAGACATATCAAAAAGAAAAAAAAACGGTTATCTTGGAAGAACAAAACCATTTATATGTACCTCACGCACTACTCAGGACTTTTCCTTATCCCAAAATCAACAATTTTTGTCCAAACGTACTATGTTCCAACAGACCTTTTTGGAGCTTATCTCGAATGACATGACAACGCAAGGGTTAATGGATGTGACCCTTATACATTTGCGATACGCATCCTACAAGAGAAAAAAAAAACTTGTGGAGGTCGTACATTGAAACGTTGGTGTTTTCGAATCTTCAATTTGAATGGAAACCATGAAATGGGCTACTTACGCCAAAACTAAATACGTGACTTATTCAAAATGTAAATAAACGACGTCAGCTTAACGACGCCAGGTGTAGAAAATTCGTGAGCTGAATGTGTTCTGGAGGAGAGTACTACATTTTGAAAGAATTTACTTTATTAACACATATCTCTACAGGCAATCTGGCGCTAAGTAAACGTAATTTCGTGAGGTAGACCCTCCTATTGGTAGCGTTTCGAAAATAATGGATCTGTCTCGTCGGTTGCTCGCAGTAACTCTAAATTAAAAACGCTTCTTATCCAGTAACTTGGCAACCACATGAATCAATGTTATAAGTAAACGCCGCTATTCTGCAAAGGTGAACGCGTGAGAATGATGGTAAGATTTCCGTACTAGTAGACAAGTCTGAAATTTATCTAAAGGCATGCCATCGAGTGATGTATCTAATGTGACTTATGAAACCCTTTCCCAATCTTCATTCACTTGTACATTGCAGGAGGTCTTTTGTGCTCATATATCATGTAATACAAATACGTGCGGTCTTAAATTCTCAACTAGCCTTGCATTATAATCATGATAGTTATCAAAACTCAAAATCTGAACGTCTTATTTTTAGTTTTTTATGTCTGTTGCTTCTATAGCGCCACCTACTGCATCACAACCACCATCAGTTCTCAACTGCCAATTGTATTAATTTATTTCGTCGAGAAGGAACTGCAAACCGAACCGAACAGAATATAAATTGTCCTTAATGTTCTGACATAATCGGATAAAATTCCAACATACAACCCTAACCGAGTGTAAAGTGCACCAATGCCCTTCTGGGATTATCAGTCGGCCACCGATAATATCTAAAAAAGTCATTGGCTACGAATCCGCTTATTATCTGTAATAGACATAAAAACTTTCCATTAGCTCCCGGGATATAGAAGCGGCTATATAACATTCTATTGCTGAGTCTGGTATGGTAAATAATTTCACCAAATTGAGCGTAAGTCCTTTTAGTTTTTTATGGCATCATCATGATTATCGTGGAGAAGCTTTTATCCGTGTACGTGAAACAGGAGCGCGCACAGCCTCTAAGGGAACAAGAAGATGGCAATTAAGGACGTTGTTAGGGGATTTATACTTTGCCCGTTGTGGCTGGGTTTTAATACGCCTCTGGAAGCAAAATGACACTCGTATGTTTCACACCTTGAACGGATCAGCAATGTTGTTTATGTTTGAAAATCTCTTCGAATTCCTATCTCGAGATATTTTTCTACGTGAGTATATTTCGACGTTTTGCCCAGAAACGTGTGTTTTGTTTAGACAGCCTTGTAATTATGTTTGTGGTTAGAATTTGTCGCAAGATTTAAATAAACTTGCTGTGTTGCATAGGATATGTGCTAAATGTACTTTTTCTGTTTAATTAAAAGGAATTCCATTACGAAAATGTTTTACATTGAATAAGAGGTTGAGTAACACGAGATTCTACGCCTTTATAACTTAAGACTATCATCATCATCATCGGCCCTACAACCGGGATCCGGTCTGGGCCTATTTTGGCAAGTCTCTCCACCGGTATCCAGTCCTTATCCGAGGCTTGTTAAATTATCCATAATAATTTCTTTTTCCGGGCAAGGTTATTAGCCTTGCGCCAACCTTTCTCAGGATGTCGCTGCATGAGTTAACACAATCCCAACCCATGACCCATATAACATATGAAACCTAGAGACAACATGACCTTGATTCATAAGCAATAACTTACGCATCTCATATTTTAGACCAATTAACAAAACACGACATGTATGCGCTACATGTCGTTATAATGTAATTATATTTCCCTTAATGACCTATTAACATATACACAGGTAGATATTTTGTGACTACCTGAGGTAGATTCTGTTATCTTTAGAAATAATAGATTTTAAGTAAAAACAAGAAATGTATATAAATAACAGATCTAGACAAAAATCTTCATCTAAACCTATCCAGCCGGAGAGTGTAGTGCTCCAAAAAGCCCTACTGCCTTTTTCCCTCATTCCTACATCCAAATCCTAGCTATTTTAAGCTAAAACCCACAAAAACCCAAACATAATCCAAAATTTGCAATAAACGAATCAAACATTCGTTTATCGCATAACATTTGCCCCCACGGCGAAGTTTAATCCAAAATCCGAATTAAAATTAAAATTCATAATAAACGAATCTAATATTCGTTTATTGTTCAAATTTGCTCCACGGCATCATGAAAATTCAAAATTCAGAGATCGTTATATCTATCTGAAAATTTTCCATTCAGGAAAACAAACAAAACCAAAAGCAGATACATTCACTCATCTGCGTAATAGTTTCGTAAGAATTCATTCTTATCTTGTGTAAATACAACATCTCGCTCGAAATACCCAACAAATCGAGATTGTTGTACGAAAATGTGTATCTTTGGGATACAATTTTCGGAGTGTTTTCGTTTATAAAGGGATAGCAAAACGATCTCGAGCCCGCAGCCAAAGACGTGATCTGCGTTTACTACCGCACCCAAGACCCACCGGTCTTGTAAGATTTCTTTCCCACCATCCCTCTATAAAAGTAGTTAGAGAACACTTGGACTAACACTGTCCACACTATCCTCGGATACCCCCCCTTTTTTCTTCTCTTTTCAGATGCCGCGAGACCGAGCCCAACATCCTCACGGATGTGGGTGATTCTGGTTATCGCAAGATGACCAGAAGTCAGAGACAAGATGAAGGACACATATGTCCTGTCTCGCCAAATTCGGCCTTCTCGCCACAATTTTTTTTTATCTCGAGGCCGCAGTATCTAGATCCTCCTGCCACAGAGCAGTTATTTTCAAATTAAATCAATAAAACTAAATCCAAAATAAATAAAACTTTTTTCATTACTTTGGAAATTTTGTGCTGGCACCCAACGTTGGATGATTCTTTATATATATATATATATATATATATATATATATATATATATATATATATATATATATATATATATATATATATATATACCAGGACGACTCCAAAGAAATCGGTACAGGAACCAGTACTGAGGTTGCAGGGTATAAGGACACTATCCCCTAGGTTACGTCCCACGAACAATCAGGACGTTGCTCTTCCCTCTGGGTCAGAGGAAGCACGGCAACGAACCCTTGCTGAAGTGTGTTGTTCCAGGAGCAATCAATAAAGAGATCCAACGTCCTTTTCAGGACAAGAAAACGCGCTTCCTGAGGAACAACCCCCACAACGGCAAAACAAGAGTGCGGATCAAACGACGATCTACTTAACATTCGTTTTTTTATGAATATATAATAAAAAAAGGAGCCAGACTCTCGAAAAGAAAAGTTTTTAATTACTTTTGCTATTATTAACTCACAAAAATAACTCATACATTGGTTCACTACCTGGCGGGTACGAAATTAGCTATCCAGAGGTATCACGTGGAGATTGCATGTCAACTTGGATTGAACAGAGACAAGGATCGTCCTGGCCTTCGCCGGGTTGAAAGCAGAGAATTTGCCCTGTTTATACGCTCCCACCACCCCAACCCAAGACTATACCATTGTAGTGCTCCAAGAACCCCTACCATTTCCTCCCACATTACATTTTTCTCCCAT
This sequence comes from Microdon myrmicae, assembly GCA_963931805.1. Classification (NCBI taxonomy): domain Eukaryota; kingdom Metazoa; phylum Arthropoda; class Insecta; order Diptera; family Syrphidae; genus Microdon; species Microdon myrmicae. The sequence goes on from OZ007496.1 coordinate 185,661,633, forward strand.
ATTACATTTTCCTCCCACCTATAAGAAAATCCATTTGATATTTCCAACATAACATTCTCAACCCAAATCGAACTAAACGTTCAAATTCTCATTTATTGAATTCAAATTCATTTATTCAATTCAATGCAATTGTTCGATTCTATTTTTTGAAATCAAACAGCATAATGCATTATTTACCCATGTATGCTAAAAGCAATTAGCACCTAAAATTCCTACAAGATCCAAAACCTAAAGTGCATGTGTCCAAACAATGGCATATCTATGCAATACGCCGACACACAATTCTTGCAATAATAAACATCCAAACGTATACCAGATGTTTTATGACTTGCTAATAGACACAGATTCCCGGATCCTAAATTAACAACCAATTTCCACGGATCTTGTGGCCAGATGGCCAACACAGACAAAAACCCCAAGAAAGGATCAAACGATAAGTGGCGATGCGTCTTGATCTTCGAAAGAATTAAGAATTAGATTTTTGAAGTGAGAAGGTGAACACAGTTGGAAAAGTGACTTGACTGAAGTCGCTTGAAAGAGTCTGTGTGTAGCGCGCATCAGGAGAAGACCTCCTCAAAAAATTAGGAATAAATTCGAAAATGAAATCAGTTTTTAAAAGAAGCAAAAGTGTTTGTTTTTTATGACTGCTTAGCAGAAAGTTTTTAGTTCTTTAATTCAGAACATCAGTGCAATCATGCGGCAACATGGTCGACAGTGCGCGGAAAGGATAACAACGATAGCCCACTCTTCCCGGGAAACCGGAAGCACGGTGGTGCACCAAAACATTATATAAATTTGGTGGCAGCGGTCTGGGTTTTCCAAAATTCCCTACCAGTGTAACAATAAGTGTATTAAATTGTGGCAGCAGAAAACAATCTAAAGACCCCCTACCTAAATTGTGTAAATATCTGTAAAGTAAACATTTACAAATTCTGCAAAATTGTATTGACAGTGGATCGAATCTCAGTGGAAGTCTATTGAGGTGAAGATTCGGTAAAATTTTCAAAACACTCCAGAACCACATCTGTGGTTAGCAAGTGAACTTTTCAAAATGTGTGCGAAACTCTATAAAAACGAATGACAAAAAAGATTCGAGAGAAGTGAGATGACGTTTTGAATCCAGCATCGAGGGAAAAACGAGCGGCTAATGAAGACATCACCGCAGCGACGACCACAGCAACAGCCATTATAAAACTAAAGGTATTTGGAATTTATGTACCATTTCTTTTATTCAAATAGGAACAAACGAAAATTCCCAACATAAAATGTTAATCTTCTTTGTTTATACATATAAGGGAACAACAACAATCCCGAAACAAAACGAATTGATATGCTGTAAGGTCCAAACACTAGACTTTTTTTTTTGAAAACTCGTAGACTTATTTAAATTACTTTTATTGTGATAGCATCAAACCAAAGGGAGATGCAAAAACCGAAAAAGGCTCCTCGATAGTATAGTGGTTAGTATACCCGCCTGTCACCCGGGAGACCGGGGTTCGATTCCCCGTCGGGGAGTCCCTGGCGCAAGACTAATGACCTTGCCCAGAAAAAATAAATCATTATGGAAAATTTAACAAGGCTCAGGACTTACTAAATAAGGTCAAGACCGGTTCCCGGTTGTAGTGCCGATGATGAGGATGATCAAACCAAAGGGAGATGCAAAAACCGAAAATTGTGAATATTAATTGCAAAATGATAATATAAAAACCCAAAATCGAAATTTAAATATACGTATGCTAAATTTAAAATCTATCTAACATGCATATTTCAAAAGATACACATATATTAACACATATAATACATTTATGAAAATTTTAATGGGAAAGATCGAATTCACAGGTTTAGAATATAAAGTGCACATTTTGATCGATATAATTCAAGTTTATTTGGGAAGATTATTTTTCTTTCATACTGTCAAATTATTAAGTTTATTTTGAGTTTCAATTTTTCGATCAGCTTTCGTTCTGTAGGTTTTGAGTCTTTTCCTTTTCCCTTCAAGTGTGTTAAACCTTGGATAAATCAAAATCTCGTGGCCGACAGGGACAGGAAGGAAAATTCGTTTGGTTTTGTTTGAGAGTTTCCTTTGTTTTTCACTACTAATCTTTTCAAAGATCCACCGAAATTTATTTTTCGTTTAGCCAAGATATCAAGTATCATCAAGTAATTTCAGGGAAAAATGAAGATTTCATCTCTTTGTACTCTGCCCTTTTTCACTATCATTTGGGAAGGTCTGTTATTCAAATATGTCGTAAGTGGAAGTACAAAACCGGGTACTCGTTTACAAACAACTGCGGCTGAGCTCTCGGAGAGCCTGCCCGCTGAAACGCGCGAACAAAGCTCGAGAATGAATTTAAACATCGGAATAAAAGCTAACCTCGGATTGAATGACATATTAGGATTCGTGCCGACGTTCAACGGAAATTCGGACGAATTAGATGGATTCGTCTCCTGTGGAGATATTCTTTTTTCACAAACACGAGTCGAAAACCAGAAGTCATTCTATCTAAGAGTAATCAAAACTAGATTACAGGGACCAGCACGCGAATGTATTCAATACAAGGTCATTCCAACCTGGGAGGATCTTGTGACTGAATTAGAAGGAGAATTAAAAACTCTAACTTCTAGGCCAGCGGCACAAAATAGTCTAGTAGCGGCAAAACAAGAATGTAGGGAAAATGTAAAGGAGTTTGGGGACAGACTCAAACACCTCCTGCATAAATTATACGGCGCTACACTTGCAAGTTCGGTTGAGCCTACAGTGCGGACGTATATTTTGGTAGAAAACCAAAGACTCGCACTAAACACATTCGAAGATGGGTTGACGAATCCTAACCTCAGGATTTTAGTCATATCGCAAAACGCTCCAAATCTAAAGACAGCCATTAATTTTGCTATTGAACAATCTCGAAGATTAGCAGCGAAAACACAATGCCAAATTCCTCTAACTTCTCTAGGAATAACCAACAAATTGTTTGCCAGACATGTAACAAACGAGGACATACTTCTGCGACTTGTTATCGCAACACAAAATTTCCGAATTTTGTTCCCCAGAGCATCAAAACAGAGTCTGAACGCATCCGATGTACAGATAGAACCAGGTTATCCCATTTGCGAAGCCAAAATCAATCCCCTTTTGCGAACCAAAATACTTTTAGGAATCAACCTGGTCCATCACAAACTAGAGTAACAACAAATTCCACTCATATAGGAACCCGAAATTTCAGGCAAAATCAAAATCAGAATCAAAACATAAATAGGGTATCTAACATACCACAGCAGGGAAACGAACTTACTCGAGCAGCGAGAAACGGCACTTCTTCTCGAGTACAGACAATTGCCCATTCATCAGCTAACATTGAGACGGTACGGTTCGTCCTGCCTTTCATACGTTTTACATTCTAATTGTCTTCCCACATTACGTCACCTAACAGGTATACAAAATACCTGAACAATACAGTACAGTTTAGTTTTCGCGCCGTGTTTTGTTGTGTGAAAGGTGACAAAGACAGTGAACATACAAAGACCAATTAAATAAATAAATTCTCTTGATAAAAACAGTCAAAACAAAGTGATTATATATAAATATAATGAAATAAAAGAGAACGAAGCCACGGGTTTGACAGTCAAAACAGACACAGATTAATACTAACCAACTGTGAGAGTGTATCACATACGTGTTTAGCAAAAAAAAAAAATCTGGAAAACAAAGAAGTAAAAGAAAAACAAAACAGAAATAACAAATAAAACTAAAAAAGAAACAAAAGGAACGGAACTAAAATATATAGTGAATTACAAAGTGAAGCCAACCTAATAACTGGTTTAAAACAAAGACTGGCCTGCTATCTTGGATGCAACAAGCTCGGTATACTGATCCTTAGCATGCAGAATGGCAGACAAAAAACAAAATATTAAAAAATTGAAACCAAAGTCCGCGTTAATAAAACGCCCGGCGAGCTCCCCACTAACACGAGCGACAAAAAAAGTAAGCAAACCAAACGAGGCAATAACAGACTTGCTCGAAAAGGCGCAAAAAATGGAAGAGGACAATACATTCCCCTCGGTTCCATATAATGACGGCCATATCACCAATAACATGTTTGCATGTATAGCGACTACCGAGACTGAGGACGAGGAAGAGGAAATCAGCGATCTTGAAACAAGGCTAGCCCGAGCAAGGGCGCAATTAGCAGAGAAGCGTCGCAGGAAAAAGGAATTGGCTGAAAAGGAGCAGCTAATAATGAAACAACAGCAGCAGAAAAATCAGCAACAATGTGCACAACAGAAGCTTAGCCAACAAAAAGGATGTCCACCGCAAGATATTACACAACAACAACCACAACAAGAGCAACAGGCAGCAAAAAGGAAAGCGAAGATGCCACCCATCAACATTACAGATATGGACTGTAACGAACTGGTAAGTCTATGTAAGCTTTCTATTGGGGAAGATTTTTCAATTAAAAGACTGACAGGGAACAGGTTTGACATACAGACAAATTCGGTTGAGGACTTCGAAAAAATGAAAAATGTGCTAAAAAGGGCCACCGCGGAATTCTACACATACACCCCGAAAGAAATAAAGAATATAACGGTTCTACTAAAAGGCGTTGACCCTGAAACAGAACCAGAAATTCAATTATAAACGCTACGAGAGCTTAACTGTAATGATATTGAGTTTATCGCGGTAAAACCTTTCAATACAGCTAGGGCTAGGCGGGAGAATCGTAAATTACCATTCTACCTGGTGCAGCTGGGCCCCGGTAGCAAAATTGGTGGACTTAGGAAAATCACTCTTCTGAACCATCAAATTGTCACATGGGACAAATTGAAAAAAGGCAGAGATATAATCCAGTGTCTTCGCTGCCAAAGGTTCGGGCACTCAGCAGCAAACTGCGAAATGCAGTATCGATGCGTAAGATGTGGACAGGACCACAGCGCAGAACAATGCACGTTAGGTAAAGGAAGGGTAGACGACAGATCTCTTCTAAAGTGTGCAGTTTGTAAGAGTGAGGGACACCCCGCTAATTATCGGGGCTGTCCTAAATTCCGCGAACTACAGGAAAAAAAGTTTTCACAGCAACGAAAATTAGAACGCCCGATAGTTCAAGCCCGACCAGCACTAAATGTAACACCCCAGTTCTCGTATGCTCAAGTAACAGCTGGTAGGAGAAACACGCCACAACCCACCACACGGGTACCGCCGCAACATACTGTGCCTCCAGAAACAGTAACACTAGCAGATGTGCTCACAACCTTGCTCGCTATTCAGACGCAGATGACACAGATGCAAAAACAAATAAAGGAGCAGGACACTAGACTAGACTGGTCTATTCGCAGTTGTCTAGCCAGCCGTCAATATAAACCCCCCAACAGAAAGCACAATTAAGGCTCTAGTCGTGAATGTAAATTCACTTATCAGAATCGAGAGAAGAGCCGCTCTCTTTAAACTGTTGCAAGACGAAAATCCTGACTTGCTTCTGGCTAGCGAAACTAAGCTGAATCAGAGGCATAAACTATGTCACACAAACTACGACATTATACGAAGAGACCGACCCAACTCCACACAAGGTGGAGGGGTAGCAATCTTTGTTAAAAAAGAACTTCAACATAAGGTAATATACAGTGGTAAGATTCGCAGATTTCAGGTGCTTGAAGCGTGCATTATCCGCATACCCCTCCGACAAGGTAGGGGGATGTATGTGATATCTGCCTACGCACTAGAAGCACATCAACAACATCTATTTATAGTGGAGCTAGAGACTCTTTTCCAATGCTTACAACTTTACTCGGAAGGGAACTATTAGATCGTAGGTGGCGATTTGAATGCTAAACACCCAAATTGGGGAAATAGCATATCCAACACGAGAGGAAATCAACTAGCTAGTTGGCTAGATCAACATCACATTGAATATAAGGCTGACCTGCTAGCTACAGAATATCCTTCTTTCCCCAGAGGGGGATCGTTCCTCGATATTATGCTTATTGACACACGACTTAAACATACACATACTAACAGACAAAATATAAACTGCCTACGCACAATTGAGTATGACAGCGACCATTGTGCATTATCAATAGTGATAAAAGCACCAAGCGAAGTTGTGGAACTCGGTGAATGTATGATACCGCAACCCTATAACTATGGGGGTATGCGATGGACACGTTTCACGAGAACCTTAACAAGAGAAATTCGTTTAAAAGATATTAACCCTCCTACGAACAGAAACATACCCAACGATGACATCGACAAATACATACAAAAAAATGGACGAAACCATAAAACATACTATGGACAAAACAATACCAAAAACCACACCTACGGACAACATGAACATGTACCGAAACGCCACAATCAACGCACTCCACAGAAAAAAAAGTAGACTTCTGTCGCAACTAAAACTACGGTACAGACGATTTATTGATAGGCACGACCGGGAGATAATATCACTGAAGTCCAGATTAAAAAATCTCCAACAGCTGATAAAAGCCAGCTATCAGCAAATTTGTATTGGAACAACAAAGTTCGGGCAGTAAAATCCAACAACCCTAGTATGTTCCCGCAAATTAATAAAATATTTAGACGGAGTAATGAAAACGAGATTCAGTCTCCAAATACCACGAACTGACGAAAAACAACGAATGCTGACAAATATAGGCATAGACACAAACAACGCCATACTAAATGACGGAGTTTTTGTGTTTGAAGATCCCTTGGAAAAAGTGAATGTTGTAGGGGCCGTCTTTCAAGAACTGTACAAAGCAAATGAAGTAATTCGCCGCAACCAAGACTTTGAGGATAGAGTTCTACTGAATTATCGTCATCTTCGAAATGATATTTCATAGTGTCGATCAGAAAACCATGGTTTTATCGAATTCAGTAATGAAAATACGGCAAACGCCGAGATGATTGTCGAAATCGTCAACAGCATCACTAGTGAAAACGTCCATGGCGTCTTGGTATCATAAAGAAAAAAAAAATCAGTTGGAATCGATGGAGTACCCAATATAGTACTCAAACATCTTCCTCCAATCGCAATTGACATATATGCAGTCTTGTTTAACAACGCTCTGAACAACGCACACTATCCAGTACGTTGGAAAACGGCCATCATCCAACCGTTGCCAAAAAAAAAAAAGGGAAAGACAGAACAAACCCAAAAAATCTGCGATCGATCAGTTTGTTACCGAATATCAGTAAAGTATTCGAAAAAGTTCTAAACAAGGCTCTACTTAAATGGGTTGAGGACAAAAATATATACCAAATAACCAGTTTGGTTTTAAAGCTGGGCATGAAACCACACATGCCGCAGCTAAACTGGTTTCAGACATTCAGTGGCATAAAAATCTGAAACAGTGCACAGGTGCCTGTTTGATTGACTTGGAGAGGGCCTTCGACACCGTTTGGCTAGAAGGGTTATACTTCAAGCTAATGAGACTAGGCATACATAAACCACTATATACTATACGACATGTTGAATGAAAGGAAATTCGTCGTCAAAAGTGGCAATGTGACCTCCAACATTACTTACAATACAGAAAACGGTCTGCAACAGGGAGCTGTGTTATCTCCGATCCTTTTTAATATTTACACTAGCGACCTCGTAAGGTCTCTTCATCAGGCTATTGCGTATGCAGACGATCTGATAATATATAGAACAGCACCAAAAATTGAAATCATTAACTGATTATTACAAGGAGATTTCAATGATGTTCAGCGATACTGCGACAACTGGAAACTCAAAATCAATATCCAGAAGTGTGAATCCATCCTCTTTAGAACACCACTGGCTGAAGCTACCAGGGACACCAGGAAAAACTGGCGAAAGCTAGCTATTATGGGACCACACGAACAAACACTGGAAACCAAAAATGTAGTCAAATACTTAGGGATCTGGCTGGATCAGTATCTATATTTTAACAAACATGTCGAGGCTGCGCTGGCCAGGCAAAGAAAGCTTATGACAAAAAGACTGTTTCATAGTAGTCAACTTGACAGCAGAGTTAAAGTTATATGCTACATGGCTCTCATCATGTAGTGCTCCAAAAAGTCCTACTACCTTTTCCCCCCATTCCTACATCCAAATCCTAGCTATCTTAATCCAAAACCAAAAAACATATCAAAACCCACAAAAACCCAAACATGACCCAAAATTCTCAATAAACGAATCAAACATTCGTTTATCGCTTAACATTTGCCCCCACGGCATTATTAACCCAAAATCCAAATTAAAATGAAAAGTTACAATAAACGAATCTAATAATCGTTTACGTTTCACATTTGCCCCACAGCATCTCCCAAATCCGAAAATTCAGAGATCATTATCTCTATCTGAAAATTTTCCATTCAGGAAAACAAACAAAAACCAAAAGCAGATACATTCCCACATCTGCGTAATAGTTTCGTAAGAATTCATTCTTATCTTGTGTAAATACAACATCTCGCTCGAAATATCCAAAAGATCGAGATTGTTGCACGAAAATGTGTATCTTTGGGATACAATTTTCGATTCCTTTTCCTTTATAAAGGAATAGTCAAGTGATCTCCGGGCCGCAGTAATATATCGTCAATTCTCCCTGGAGGAAGTACGCCAGGAGAAAGGCCGCAGTATCTAAATCCTCATGCCACAGAGCAGAGATTTTTCAAATTCTGTTGTAATACTTTAACATAAAATCCAAATAAAACTTAACCAAAATTAACGCTATCTTTCTTTGGAAATTGCTTTAAGCGTATGCATGTAACTTAGAGAGTCCGCAAGGGACCAGTAAGTTAAGAAATAAGATAACATAAGTTAGAATTTAATAATTTTTGTCTAGCAAGTAAGTAAATTATAATAATAGGAAGAAATAAAAAATGATATATGAACAAAAAAAAAGAAAAAAAAAACAGACAGTGTGCTGACGTACATCCCACCCCTATGTAGATTTTAAAATAATCGTATTCTTCTGTCTCGAATTCAAAGAGCCAGTAATACGAACCAAATACCGTCCATCGGATAAAAAGTTGTCTACTTTTCTTATTGACACAGGCGCTGACATCACCCTGATAAAATCAAATAATTCGTACGTTGTACAACCTTTAGACGATCCAAATTCAATAACAATATCCACCATTGCTGGAAGCACAATCAGCACGCGTGGCAAAGTAATTGGAAAATTAGAATTCGAAACCAAAAAACATACCATACACCTTGAACAAAATTTTTTCATTATAAATGACAATGAAAATGTTAGTACGATGGTATATTGGGAAACGATTTTCTTACTAAATTCCAGTGTCACATTGACTATGAAAAAGGATATTAGCAATTCAATATTAAGAAGGGAACCACGAATAAACTCGAACAGTCTTTACTAAACGAAACAGAGGTCAAGCAAAAAATTGATAATGCCACATTTTACGAGATGTGTGCTACGGAAAATCACGGTATTATTGAAAAGTTAGAAAACCCTGTTCAGAAGTCAACATCCGAATCCGTTTGTCTACGGGCCTGATCTGATGATTTGACAAACACCGCGGGACCAACCAGCTTGACATCCTTCTCTTTAAATAAAGTTCGAAACGAAACAATTAAGGAACTCGAGGGAGGACAAAGTTCAGGAAAATATAAATCTGAAACCCCTAAATCCTCCATAATAACTTCCAATAAGAAGCAAAACGTCACGGTTGACTTCATAAAGTTACAACAGCGATCCCAACAAATAGTGGAAATACCCCTTAAAGGAGAACCTTGTGAACAGGTATTAATTAAAAAATCCGAAATCAAGTCAGGAATATACCTTGGAAATACATTAACGACACCAAGGGACAACAAAGTCAGAGTGCTTCTGATGAACACTTTGGACACTGACCAGGAAGTAAGTACACACAACATAGAATTCGAATGGGAGAATTTGGACGACTACGATGTATGTCAGGCGGATGAAACAAACGATCTTCTAAAGAATAGACTTGAGCGGTTGGAATCACTCCTTGAGTTACGCCATTGTAACCAGGAAGAAAGGAGATCAATCCTAGACATCTGCCGCAGATTTAACAACCTCTTTTTCTTAGAGGGCGACCATCTCACACACACTGACGCCATAGGGCATCAAATTATCACTGAGGAAGGAAAGCCTTCACTTTACATAAAACCATATCTCCTCCCAGATAGCTCGAAGCAAAAAATCCACAAACAAGTGAATGAAATGCTTCAGGATGGCGTGGTACAACCAAGTTTCAGTCCTTGGAATTCCCCATTTCTACTAGTACCCAAGAAGGCAGGACCTGATGGGACAAAACGATGGAGAGTGGTTGTCAATTTTAGAGCTCTCAATAAAATAACAGTCGGAGATGCATATCCCTTACCTAATATTACTGATATCTTAGACCAATTGGGCAAAGCTAAATATTTCAGTACTTTAGACTTAGCAAATGGTTTTCACCAAATATGCATGGCCAATAGAGACAAGGCAAAAACAGCGTTCAGCACCCCTTACGGACATTACGAATGTAATCGAATGCCCTTCGGGCTAAAAACGGCACCCGCCACATTCCAGAGGCTTATGAACAATGTACTCATGGGTCTCCAGGGAATTGAATGTTTTGTCTATGTAGATGACATAGTAATTTACGGATGCGATCTGAACGAACACAATTCACGACTCACCAGAATTTTCGAGTGATTACAAAGAGACAATCTGAAAATCCAACCAGAAAAATGTCATTTTATAAGAAGAGAACTCACCTATTTAGGGCATGTTATTTCAAAGGAAGGTAAAAAACCAGACCCTGAGAAAACGAAAGTTCCGACACCTAGGAAACAAAAAGATATTAAATCATTTCTTGGTTTCGTTGGATATTATGAAAGTTTATTCCAAACTTTGCCGATCTGGCAAAACCCCTAAGCAAATTACTGCGGAAGAATATTCCATATCATTGGGATGCCTTCTGTGACGAGGCATTCAACACTCTAAAGAAAAAGGTTATTACCCCACCAATATTGGCTTATCCAGACTTTAACCGGGAATTTATAATAACTACTGACGCTAGCAATGTTGCGTTAGGAGCAGTGCTATCTCAAGGCACAATAGGCCAAGATAAACCGATTGCTTTCGCTAGTCGAACTTTAAACGACGCCGAAACTCGGTATGCAACATCCGAAAAGGAATTACTGGCAATCGTTTTTGCATTAGCTCAGTTCCGACCGTACGTCTACGGACGAAAATTTACTATAGTCACTGATCATAGTTCCCTACAGTGGCTTATAGGACGAAAAGATCCCACATCCAGACTTATGCGATGGAGAATTCTACTCGAAGAATACGATTATACAATCGTTCACAAAAAAGGCAAGCAAAATGCGAATGCCGATGCCCTCAGTCGCATAATATCAACTACCCCAGACGTCCCCACCAAAAGTAACATCCTCGTTACTACTAGAAGCAAAGAAAAAGCTAGAAAAGACACAGACATACAAGCATATGAAACCCTCACCAACCTTATATGGGAGGAACGAACTGGATCCATCCATGCAGGAAAAAGACTTGGGTTGCATGTAATAATTCTCCCTTTGATAGACTCAATGGAAGAAAAAACCCTGGCTGAAAGAATTCAAAACTTCACCAAACCAGGAGTAGGAGAAATTATGCTTCATTAACAAGACAAGTTATGGACCATTGTGGCGATTCTCCTGGACGCCAGCACTCATCGCCCCACAATCTAGGTAAAAACCCCCACATAGGGCATACGACAAAGGAGAAACAAGTACCGTGGCAGTTCCATTGAACGCCACTACTTACCTTACAGGTACACAAGGTAACAGTCCCTGAAATTCATTAAAAGCCTATACTTACCTTCTGTACTGTACCTGTTAAATAAAAGAAAAACCCTGTGAAACATTAAGTCGCGCTGAAGTGAAATTACAGCGGCATCAAACGCTATATTCTTCCAGGCAATTTGGTTTATCAACCAACCAACCAATATTGCCTGTGCAATATCTTGCACGCCAGCTGCACACCAGCAGAAAAATGTATTCTGCCTTAGCAAGCATGCCCATATCGAACGACCGATACGTGAGGGCATCCGGCTGGCGCCCCAGCAGTCGAATTCGCAAATGGAAAATTACCATCAGAGTTCGATTACAAGAATATGCAGCGAAATGTACACGATCAGCAATAATGCTTTACGTAGCCACTGATCGTGTAAACATTGCAACCCTTTTGCCGTCGAGATACTCGCACCTGCTGCGAACTTTTAAAGGGGACTTATGCAATGCTTGCATACTTGCGGACGCACACGATGAGTGGTAAAAGCAATCATCGTGTGTATATTTCCACCCCTTTTTGAGTGGCATCTAAGCAAAGGAGAATACCAAATATGGTCATCGAAGCGATGATGGGATTTTAGTATCCTATCGCTTCGATGAAATAATTTAATCGCGTTTCAGATTCCGTGGAGGCCAGTCGGGTCCTCCACGTATGGTGTGGTGTTTGGATACTTCATCGTTTGTTGTGTGTTTGCGGCACTATATTAGAAAAATATTACGGCAACTAGAAATAAATGATATACAGTGCCATTTCTTTGATGGGTCAGTTGAACCTTCATTACTAGAACAGTTAGTGAAATATTACGGCAACTAGAAATAAATGATATACAGTGCCATTTCTTTGATCGGTCAGTTGAACTTTCATTACTAGAACAGTTAGTGAAATATTACGGCAACTAGAAATAAATGATATACAGTGCCATTTCTTTGATGGGTCAGTTGAACCTTCATTACTAGAACAGTTAGTGAAATATTACGGCAACTAGAAATAAATGATATACAGTGCCATTTCTTTGATCGGTCAGTTGAACTTTCCTTACTAGAACAGTTAGTGAAATATTACGGCAACTAGAAATAAATGATATACAGTGCCATTTCTTTGATGGGTCAGTTGAACCTTCATTACTAGAACAGTTAGTGAAATATTACGGCAACTAGAAATAAATGATATACAGTGGCATTTCTTTGATCGGTCAGTTGAACTTTCCTTACTAGAACAGTTAGTGAAATATTACGGCAACTAGAAATAAATGATATACAGTGCCATTTCTTTGATCGGTCAGTTAAACTTTCCTTATTAGAACAGTTAGTGAAATATTACGGCAACTAGAAATAAATGATATACAGTGCCATTTCTTTGATCGGTCAGTTGAACCCTCATTACTAGAACAGTTAGTGAAATATTACGGCAACTAAGACACAAATGACATACAGTGCCATTTCGTTGATCGCGCCCCTGGTAACACGTAACTTTGAGTAAGAGAATATTAACTTACATCAACATATTTAATTTCAATATTTATTAAGGAAATATTAACTTATACTCATATATAATTTCAATATGTATTAAGAGAATATTAACTTACACTTCATATACAATTTCAATATGTATTAAGGAAATATTAACTTATAACTTATATGTAATTTCACTATATATTAAGAGAATATTAACCTACATCTCATATATAATTTCAATATATATAATTTCAATACATGTAATTTCAATATTTATTAAGGAAATATTAACGTACACCTCATATGTAATTTCACTATATATTAAGAGAATATTAACTTACACTTCATATATAATTTCAATATGTATTAAGGAAATATTAACTTATACTCATATGTAATTTCAATATATATAATTTCAATATATGTAATTTCAATATATATAAGTTCAGTATAAGTAATTTCAATATATGTAATTTCAATATATATAAGTTCAATATAAGTAATTTCAATATATGTAATTTCACTATATATTAAGTAAATATAAACTTACACCTCATATATAATTTCGACATATATTAAGAAAACATAAACTTATATCTCCCATGTAATTTCGATATATATTAAGAAAACATAAACTTATATCTCCCATGTAATTACGATATATATTAAGAAAACATAAACTTATATCTCCCATGTAATTTCGATATATGTTAAAGAAAAATAAAACTTACACGTTATACTTGGATACGAGTTGTTAAAATATAAAGTACATAGTATACATCACTGTCAATAAAGAAAAAAGTCTTAAGGGTCAGCCGTTATTCATAGCGAGCTCCGAATCACAGTGGATGATCGCACGGTGTGGACGTCTCGTTGAACCAGTGTCGGGCGGACACCTTACCGAGACCAGGGAGAGAACCATCACTAACCCAACAACCACCACACCACCACACCATCACACTACCATTGCCTTTTAGAAACGCAAAGGACCAGAAAATCGCTAAGAATTTCCCTAGCGATCTGAAGGAAGTGTGTTCAGTCCAGAAACTCGACTCCATTGGAATCTCAATTCCTATAATAGACAATGAATCCAAAATAGTCTTTAAAAACTTGTAGAAGAAATATTCGCTGACCTGAAAATAAAAATACAAGCATTTACTGATAAAAGAAGACTCGTAACAGACCCAGACGAGATACAGAAGCTTCTCGCAGAGTATCATAACTCGCCTTTCGGTGGACACCAAGGAGCCACCCGAACCATAAATCGAATGAGACCAAAGTACTATTGGCCCACAATGACTGCCGACGTCACAGCTTATATTCGAAAATGTGCTTCTTGTCAAGTAAACAAGAGTGGAAGAAACCTCAGGATCCCCATGAGAATAACCACAACAAGCACCAAGCCATTTGAAAGAGTTGTGTTAGATATAGTAGGACCATTACCAGTTACAATGGAAATAGATACCTGCTAACATTTCAGGACGATTTGACCAAGTTTTCTGGAGCATACTCTCTAGGTGGCGCCGAAACTAAGGAAGTAGCAAGGGTCTTCGTGGAAAACATCGTCTGCCAGCACGGCATACCCTCTTCCTTATTGACTGACCGAGGTGCACATTTTCTCAGCACACTTTTTAAGGACATTTGTTCCTTACTTAAAATGAGAAAACTCAATACAGCGCCCCATCATCCACAAACAAACGGCGCATTAGAACGAAGTCAGAGGACTTTGGCGGAATACCTCCGACACTACGTCAACCAAGATCCTCTTACTTGGGACACTTGGACACCATATGCAATGTTCGTATACAACACCACACCTCATAGCAGTACAGGCTACACGCCACACGAACTATTGTACGTTTTTCCGGCTGAAATACCAACTTCCCTTAGACAAAACCCCAATAGCATTTAGAATTACGACAACTATGCTAACGAACTAAAGGTACGATTGCAACATGGCTATTGCACCGCAAGGGAAATACTTTTGAAAAAAAAAAAACAAAAATCAAAAGCGTACTATGACCAGACAGTGGGTCACAAAAAATTTAATGTCGGTGATAAAGTATTGCTGAAAAACCATTCAAGACCTAATAAATTAACCTCCTTGTGGAAAGGTCCATACGAAGTTATAAAGATTTTATTCAGGGAAAACTTAATTCTAAAGATAGGCAGAGGTACTCGTGTAGTTCATAACAACAATTTAAAACTATTCGGAGATTAAACCCTTTGAATTCGAGATATAAAAGAAAATTTTCCCAACACAACAAACCTTTATTTTAGTAGAAACTTTTGAAAAAAAAAACAGAAGTATATGTAAATATGTATGATATATGATGAAAAAAAAAGAAAACATTTTTAAATACACATGTTAAGAAATAATTATACGAACAAATGAAACACAAGAAACAGAAAATGAAAAAATATACATAGAGTAACTTCGGGTAATGTGATATAGTTATTTGTTTTCTAACAATTATTCGTAATTTTTATTACATAGCTTTTGCCGCACTATTCATTATAGCTCTTTGATACGTTGCGAATTATATTTCGTTTTCAGAACCCTGCAGCGTAAGCCAATCTGCAGCTATTTACAACAAAATAAAAAAATTTCTGTAACCCCCCTTATTAAAACTGGCGGATAATGTGATATGGCTTTTAAAACAATCAAGAGATTTTTTTAAAAATGCACTTCACTGAATTAAAAACTGACCCAATATACTGTCTGCTCTATTCACACACAAACAAAATGTATTACTTCAGTTTTTAATTTTGCTTCAATTTTTGCTGAAATATAACATAAAGCTCACACAAAAAAACTGTCGACTGTACACCTTAAACAGTTTCAATGCACTGACATACAACGCAATGAGCGCGAGCGCGCCTAAAACTGCAGAACGTGTTCTTTTCCATTGCCGTCATGTTGACAAGAAAATTCTTGTCGAGAATTGATTATTTCGGAAAATATGATAGTATATCACATTTCCCAACCATATCACAATACCCGAAGTTACTCTATTCTTAAACACAGAAAAAAATTGCAAAAAAAGTGTCAATTGCATAAAAAAAAAATAACACAAATATTACTTATTCTACAATTTCTAAATAATTTATATAAAAAAAAATACAATATATTAAGAATAAACAAAATATGAAACAAATAATCATAATACATAAGAAATAAAACAAAAATGTACAAAACCTACAATACTATACACTGATATAATAATCAAACACTTATAAAATTATGTATTAATCCCTAACTAACCTAAATAATAACAAAAATTACTAATGAAGCTAAGACTAAATGAAAAAACACTTCACCCACATGTGTTTACCATTAAAATATAAATAATATGTAACAAAATGTTTAAATACATTAATACTAAGAAAAAACGCAACAAAATTCAAAACGCCACTTCTCTATAGCTCGTAAAACTTTTCTAAAACTACATATATACATTGTAGTATAAAAAAAAAACGGCTTAGCCTACCAATAAATGTAAATATAGTATAGATATTATTTCTAGAATACTGTATATTAACAAAAAAAAAAAAAAACGACATAAAATATTGTAAATAGAATCACTAATACATAGTACTCAAGCAAATGGTCAATGTTACCAAATCCAAAATCTAATTCAATATGCCCAAAAACAATCATTACACGTACTTGTGTAAGAAAGAAAGTACAAAAAACAACATTTTGTAACGAAGTCAGGATGCCATCGCTTTCACTTTTATCGCGTCACTCCTGGAAAATTAATCTCTTACAGATTAATTTTTTCTTGAAGGAGGGGAGGATGTAGTGCTCCAAGAAGCCCTACCATTTTTCTCCCGCATTACATTTTCTTCCCACCTATAAGAAAATCCGTTTGATATTCCCAACATAACATTGTCAAACCAAATCGAACTAAACGTTCAAATTCTCATTTATTGAATTCAAATTCATTTATTCAATTCAATGCAATTGTTCGATTCTATTTTTTGAAATCAAACAGCATAATGCATTATTTACCCATGTATGCTAAAAGCAATTAGCACCTAAAATTCCTACAAGATCCAAAACCTAAAAGTGCACGTGTCCAAACAATGGCATATCTATTCAATACGCCGACACACAATTCTTGCAATAATAAACATCCAAACGTATACCAGATGTTTTATGACTTGCTAAGAGACACGGATTCCCAGATCCTAAACTAACAACCAATTTCCACGGATCTTGTGGCCAGATGGCTAACACAGACAAAAACCCCAAGCAAGGATCAAACGATAAGTGGCGATGCGTCTTGATCTTCGAAAGAATTAAGAATTCGATTTTTGAAGTGAGAAGGTGAACACAGTTGGAAAAGTGACTTGACTGGAGTCGCTTGAAAGAGTCTGTGTAGAGCCCGCATCAGGAGAAGACCTCCTCAAAAAATTAGGAATAAATTCGAAAATAAAATCAGTTTTTAAAAGAAGCAGAAGTGTTTGTTTTTTATGACTGCTTAGCAGAAAGTTTTTAGTTCTTTAATTCAGAACATCAGTGCAATCATGCGGGAACATGGTCGATAGTGCGCGGAAAGGATAACAACGGTAGCCCACTCTTCCCAGGAAACCGGAAGCACGGTGGTGCACCAAAAAATATTATACCATATCTTTAATGTTATCAGGCCCAATTTTTAGGTTGATTTTCAAAAGTTTTCGTCCGATTTTTCAAAGAGAAAAGTTTCCGAAAAGATTATTATACAAAAAACATATTTGACCAATGCAGCACCAAGGCAGTCATCATTACTCAATGGACTTGAAAACAAAGAGGAAATATTTATACTTTTTATGTTTGTTCTCTAGCAAAACTGTGGCGGTTCCGCCAAACCCTACGGTTCGCTTTCCTAAAAAAGATCCATAACTCTATCCAATCACATAATTTCGCTAATGCAAACGCATTAGCACCTTAAATGCTTTACGCATCTAGGATTATCTAAGGTATAATCTAAAAAGTCCCTGTATAAGAAAACTTACCTTCATGCATCTCTTCGCATATAATTTCCTGTAAGATATCTTTTCTACCTTTTCAGGAATCCCAAAGCCTATTTGGCACCTTTGGTTCCCAGGCAAATTTCAATTTCCCACACCTGCACCGCAATGTCCACCCAGCCACACCTGAAACATTTCCTTTTGCAAGGACATTTAATGCATACAACGCGTTAGATAAGGTTCCTGGAAATAATTCGTTAAATCCATCATGAATCCCAAGCCAGTCGGCACCCTTTGTCTGTGTTAAAATCCTATGCCGGGCAGCTTGTTTTTATAGATGCCATAAACCATATTTCTACGCATGTAGACTTAATTTTTTACAAGAAGTACACAAAATGTAATTCCAGTTAAAAATTTCAGAAAATGGATGAACTCAAAATGACTTAAAAAATATGCTTATACAGCTTATGTAATATGTAAGGAAAATAAACAATTTTTTTTTCAACAAGTATTAAATACTGTTCACAAAAAACTTTAAGAAAATATTTTGGTTTGTCTTTAATTGCAGGGTAAGATCATTTGACGATTTTCTCTCAGAAGTCTTAATCGCATTTAAGTCTCAATACTATTTGCCGTAGTGGGGTGTATGTTTCCACAAAAACGTAGAATACTTCTCAATAATCGAATATATAAGCTTAAGTTTTTCTTTCTTGTATAAAAGGCCAACATCTTAGTTAAATTCAACAGCGCTTATCCGCTCCTATCCCGCATCTAAAAAATTCACGCAGAACTTCACCTTGCAATTAGACCTTTGAAGTGGATTTTACGTAATGTTAAATAGGTTTCAACACAATGGAAGGAATGCCACCAAAATAAATGAAAACAGGTAGTATAAAGAAGAATGTGGATTAATGTGTTTGGAGCCACTCTAGGCATTATCATAAATATAGAATGTCTTTACTTTATTAAAAAGGCCTTACGAAAAATATTCGTCGGTGTCGAGAGTCTCTTAGCAGTGGTTGCCATTGCCAATAACATAACAGCAATCTGTGGAAGGAGATTAAGATGTACAACACAGGCGGGAGCAGTTGCCTAATCTAGCATGATAAGAAGAGGGCCAGGGACTTCATATACTCGTCCATTATCTCGATGGCAGATGGAGAAGATAAGTATCTACCAAGTTGCTACTAAGCCTAGAAAAGAGACTGCTTCATACAATAAATCGCAATTTTCACAAACTGTATTCCGGGACATTAAGACCCTTATGTTCTTGTAAATATTCGATAAGCTGGTTGTTGATTGACTTTTCCATTGTCTTTGAAAGAATGAATCGAAGTGCGCAAAAGATATGTTATTATAAAATAAATCCATTTCGTTTTTTTTCGGAAGATGGCAACTTGTTACCATGGGGAAGAGACCAAATTCATTGGAGTTTAATATTACCGCACTGAATTGAATTGCGAAGCTTGTCTTATTACAACGATGATTATGTTATGTTATGTTATGCACTCAAAAAAAAAAAAAAAAACAAATTGAGAAGATACGAAATAATGTGTCGAAACGAATGAGGCGGGGAAAATACTGAGAGACGTAAGAGGAAGAAAAACGAAAATTTTATTTTTTCATCACCTATGATTCAGGATTCATGATTATTGATTCCGTTGCAGTATTTTTCCGTTTGGCGGGTTACCGTATCCTAGATGCTAAAGTGGTAGAGATAGAACGAGACGGCAGGAGTGGGAGTTGTAGCTCCGCCTGCTACGACGGTGGTGCCTCTGAAAGGAATGAGGAGGAGACGGAATTCAAGGGAATTCGTGAGGAGGAAGGGGTAGAGGGACCAACGTCGTGTCGTGGTTTGCATGCCAGTCCATCGATCTATACCTGGGGATTTGAGGCTTGTCGAGGTAACGCTGTTTTGATGTGAACGTGCTGGCCAGCAACATATCGAAATACCGTTGGCGTTGGTGTCTCGATCGGCTGGTCACCTGAGGCCGTTCAACCGGAAGGAAGGACCGTAGGCGTATATCCTCACCGATGCGCAACCTGGATGGGTCAATTGGGAGACAGCGCGCATTCGAAATGGACTTCCTGCGTGAACCCTAGCCATTGCCGTAGGTTATAGAAGGGGGCAGCGGGGCAGAATGTTATCTCAATACCTAGTGCGGCCGAAGATGACGAGGGCAGCTGCAGTGAGCGATAAGGAACAGTAAGACTGGTTAAGACCGCTCATGACGTGAGGTGCCGCCCGTGGTCCAACAACAACATCAACAGCGACAGCGATGCAAAGAATAATAGCATCACCGCAGAAGCATTGGCCGAAAGAGAAGACGCCAATAAAAAGGAGATGTCGACAGAATTTTATTGGGAAAGGGAACTCATAAAATGAGAGAGGGATATCCTAAAGAAAGACAAGGAGCTAATCGAACGAGAGAGATAAATCTAAAAAAAAGAAAAAGCAATTAACGAACGAGAGAACAAATCATTGCAACAAACGAAGGAAAAGGATCTCCAGAACGAGCGAACAAAGAAGAAGATAACAATCGAAGTGGAAGCCCGAAATGCCACTCAAGTACCGTTAAACACCATCAAGGACTTGTTACCAAAATACGACGGCGGACCGATGTTGGACACCTGGTTGCGGCAACTGTCAAACTTAGGGAGAGTATATGATCTCGATGACGCCACATTAAGGGCACTGATGCTGTTAAAAGCAAAAGGAAGAGTTCAACATTGGTTATATACTAAACCGAATTTCATGGAATAGAGTATCGACGAATTGACACAGCAAATGAGGGAATTATACGGCCAACGAGAGGACAAATTGACACTGAGGAGACGATTAGACACTCGAAAGTAGAACAAAGACGAGAGTTTCACTGACTACTTCAACGACAAGGTAACACTCACCCATAGACTTGATCTCGAAGAGGACGAATTGGTCGATTACATCATCGAAGGCTTCACGGACGAAAACCTTTGATTGCAGGCAATCACTACTTGCTATACGAACTGGACTCAGTTGTTCCGTGCACTCCAACGGATCCAGCACAAAACGACACTAAACTCATCGAGGACATCAGGACAACCGCAAAGGAGAGAAGGAGAAGTAGCACAAAGGAGAGTTAGATCCTACAATTGTAACACGATTGGAGACATGGCGAATGTATGCCGAAAACCCAAAAGAGAGATGGGCGCCTGTCATATATGCGGAAAACAAGGACACCATGCAGCCGTGTGCCCAGACAGGAAGACGGAGAAGCCGAGGACCATCCATCAGGTAGAAAATGAAGAAGAGAAATATGTAAGGAATTATCAAATTATATTAAAAAATGATAGGTACTTATATCGCATTAATTTGGGAACATTGATAGATACCGGCAGTCCTATTAGTATGATAAAGGAAAATTATTTACCGCCTGTCATAAAAAATCTTATAAAAACTAATAATAATGAAAAGTTTTTTCGAATCAATAAAACTAAGTTGTCCTGTAAAGGGAACATAAATTGTATGATTACCTTCCAAAATAGAGAAATCGAAATTAATTTGTTAATAGTACCAGATTACACCATGGGATACCCAATGCTTTTAGGTTGGGATTTTTTAAAGAAAGCAAATTTAAGAATAAATTTAGATGGATTGGATGTAATTACAAATGAATGTACCAATTTAATGAACATCGAAATTGATAACGATTTGCAAAAGAACAAAAATAATTTCCTCAATAATGAAAATATTAGTTCTATTCTTAGCGATCTTGGGATCCTGGTAATCATCGTATTTGCTTTGCCCTGTGCAAACAGCGTTTTCGTTTATTGCTGTTTCTCTGCAATGACCTTTGTTTAGGCGAAATGCATTGCGACAGGGCCAAGGTTTTCCGGACGGATTGTTTTACGGCAACTGGCTTATCGCCGGGGATTTTGTTTGGTGTTTGTCGACATCTGGCGCAGCTGTGCCAACCACTTATGTTTATCCAGCTAATGGATCAGTACACAATCTCTATACTGGGTCGTGTCCTTCGGTCGCCATTCAGGCGTAGGGAAATTGTTCGGGACTTGGGGCATCGACAGATACGTGGGGTGGTTGACACAAGTATGTATGTCACATTTGGTCAGGTGAAAAGGTGGACTTTGGAGACACGTATCCGTAAGCACGTGAAGTTTATAGGTGAGTATGTTCCTTGGTGGAACGAATATATCTCAGCCTATGGTGATTTTTGCGGTTCGTGGAACCGCCACAGGCTAAAAAGTAATGCACACATGCTTGTGGAGCACGAACAAAAACAAAACAGCAAGATGGGGTAAGATGTATATTAAAGTAGTATTCTTAAGTTTCATTATCATATAATTCTTTTTGAACATATCCATATAGTTGTGGTGTCCAACGTGCAACAAGATTTTTTTTTTCTGTCACTGAAAAATTCCTTAGACATTTCTTTGAATCCAGTAGTTGCCAGTGACCATCACCTCATCGTTCGAGATGAAATGATTACCCTTGAGGTCTCTCTTGAGTAGAGGAAAAAAAAACGCATGGTGCAAGATCAGGGGAATGAGAGAGGTGTCGAAGCGGTTCAAACTTCCTGTTTCGCAGAATCTCTTCAGCTGTAGGTAAGGTGGGTGAACGAGCGTTGTCATTTCCCAATATTATTGATGCCAGGATACCTCTAGCCGTTCAAACTCGCGGTCGGAGATATTTCAGAGTATGTATGTACTGAGAAGAATTTATCGTTGTCCCTCGTTCCAGAAAATCGGTCACATAAACTCGATGAGCATCCCAAAACCCAGTCAAAGAATTTTTTTTTTCCGAATGGTTGTGTTTTGAACTGTATCGGCTGTTGAAAAGATGGATGTTGATATTCGGCGCTCTGTCTTTTATCTTCCGGATCGTAATGGTAAACCCATGACTCTTACTCTGTCATAATTTTCAAAAAGAATTCGTAACCATAGCGCGGCAATAGTTTCTCGTAGCATTTTACTTGACATCGTTGCCCCTTGTGTATGAGACGGCAAGAATCCATCGAGCACAGGTTATTACGGTATCCAAATTGTTCAATAACAAAGTCAACACGTTCCTTGGATATTTAAATATGGTTCGCGACACAATTTTGAGTGATCCTCGGTTATTTTGAATCAAATGGGTGAAAAGTTTGCGATGATTATTGTCTGCGGCAGTGATCGGACGTCCGCTGTGTGTGTGGGGAGGAAGTATTGTGTCAAACACGGACACTCCGGTCATCTTCCTGTTGAAACGCCGCCACGTTTGTCCACAATTCTGCGTAAAACAACGATTAGGTAAACACATCTAGGAACTGCCAGGCACTGCAGCTCGGAAAATTAAACACACTGTCTATTGGTGATCACCGTTTTTTTTATTTCTTTACTTAGTACTTATTATTAATATAAAATTGATTTTTATAAATTTTATACTAGATGGAACACTTCTTTCTCGACACGACTCGGTGTATCTACGCTTCTCCGCCGCGAGACGGAGAGCGGGAGATCGCGCAACCGGCGTGGTCGGCGGATGGAATTAGACTCTTCGAGGATAGAACTTGACTGGAATTCCACCCTCGGTTGGGGTTAAGGAACGGAAGAGAGAGAGAAAATTTGTCTCTTAATGGTGTGGCCACCAAGGAAACGCGATCTTTTGATGCAGTGGTGTGTATGTGTGAACGTACGCATCACCGTGTTTATCGATGCATTCCAGCTAGGATAAACAAAAGCTACAGCAAGGGAAAAAATAACAAAGGAGAAGCGACCTAATGCAACGGTCTGTGATTATGGTCAGCTAAATAAATAAACTGGAACTCATTAAATGGGAATTGCATTTGGGATGCCACAAACGATGTGGATTGTTTATGGTATCGCCAGAAAACCTTTGAAGGACAGCGTTCCTTTGTTTGCACATGGTGCGAGTTAGGGAATTAGTCTCAACGTCTATGGTGCTAATTACATGCAGCTGCGTTGGACTGTTTATCGTTTTAAAGTGGCCGCCAGCCCATGTGTATGTATGCAGTTTTCAATGCAATGTGTATGTATGCAGTTTTCATTGTACACATATTGAGGCTATCCTACAAGGCTTGGTAGGAAAGACGCATGTGCGGAGATCCGTTTATCTGCTTCGCATCCCGATAGTGCGATTGCGTATATTGTGTTTCTTACGATACCCAAAATGGATTGCACAATAGGCAAAAGAGAACTTGATGTCGATTGGACTAGTAGTTCTGAAATCTTTCACTGAAATTTTTAATTCCAGTTTCGTACTTTATATAACAAAAGAAATATGTTGTGGGCCACTTCTAGCTTTTCCGATCCTTATCTGCAGTTCACTGAACTTTACAACACTCTAGTAAAACTTCTTAATCGAACCACAAACCAACTTAAAAAAGTGAACCGACAACTAACTGGAACTTTGTCGAGAACAAAGTTCCATGGCTATCCCACATCGATTATTTACAGCTTAGAAACCTCCACCAACCACCTTATTATCGGTAATATCCTTGCCACTTATTTAAAACAAACTTTCACAAACGACTCCTTTCTTCCTGATCCTCCTTATTTCGCCTATATATGAAACTTCTCCCCTCGGCTCTCACTCCATTGATCCGTCTTATTACAGACAAAATCAGTTCAACTCAAGGATGAGTTCACAACTGGCCAAGACAATGTACGCTTATCAATTCATTCTTTCAAAATTTGTCTGTATATCTCACTATTATATGTATTGCTAAACATTTGAAAAATCTCTTTCATTACCCCCATTCATAAAAAAAGATTTAAATGCAGTGTCACGAACTATCGCCTTGATGATGTGGCATATACACAATTTTTGAAAGCCTTCTTTATGATACCTTAAGTTTTCTCTGCAAATCTCTAATTTCTCCTAAACGACAACTCAAAACATTTCGAATTCAGATCTTGCGCACGAAGTGAATTTCGTCCTACATGAAAAATAGGTGTATACCATACGTTTTTAACTCGGGATATCTAATCCCTTCCTCGCTGTTTTTGAGCTCCCACAAAGTTACCACTTCGGCTCTCTACTAAAAACTGCTTCGGGCTTAATATTGCCATATTTTATGCGATAAAGAACTAAATTAAGTTCGCATAATTCTCCAACTAGTAAGTGACCCGCTCCCTTTTTAGATTTGATTTGTCCGTCCGCTGTTCGAATATGCCAGTCCCTATCAAAAGATTTGTATTCAGAGAATCGAGTATATTCAACGTTGTTGCTTATGGATCTTTGGCGGTTTTTTATGTGTGATGGTGTCAATGTGTTCCGCCCAACACTAGTTGTGTGGTGATGAAATAACGTTCAAGTAGAACGACACTCACAAAACAAGTCAAATAAAAGTCACTGTGAGCTTGGCCTGGGTTTGTCTCTTTTATTTTCTGGGTATTGACTAACAACCCCAGTAATTAGTAAAACATAAAGGTACACTATATTTATTATCGAATCTTATTTAATATTTTTACGACTTCATCGGGTATACCGCACAACAAAATGATTATTCCACATCGTTAACATTGTTTTAAAATAGATTTTCTTATTTAATATGTTTACGCTTTAATCGGTATACCGCACAACAAAATGATTATTCCACATCGTTAATATTGTTTTAAAATAGATTTTCTTATTTAATATGTTTACGCTTTAATCGGTATACCGCACAACAAAATGATTATTCCACATCGTAAATATGACTTTTAATATATGGCACACCACAACTGTTAACTCTACATTTCACTGCTTCTCCAAGACTGATTCATCAATTCATCCCGACTCGCATTGGTTACCTCACACGCAACCCCTTTTCTTATTTTTCCTTCTTTCTATTTTGCACACTCAGCGCCAGGACCCAAAACAGACCACTGCCCCGACCACCATATACGGTGCGCCTTTAGCTTTTTGCTAGGCGAACAAGAAAAAAGGAAAGGGTGAATACACATACACGCTAATCGCGTCGGCCGCTTACGTGCGTGTCCCCCAGCATGCAGACACGGGATCATCGCCATCCACATGACCTGCAGGTTTGCACAGGGGTTGAATTGTTTACACGATCACTACTGCTTGAAGCATTATTGTTGATCGTGCAAACTTCGCTAGTGTATCTTCCATAGGAACGACGAATATTCATACGATCGCGATCACAGCCAGGATCGCCGCCGATCGCATATCGATCGTCGTGCAAATTGTGCAGGTGGCTCTTCCCTGTGTTTGCTTCTCCTTTAGGCAAGCATGTTTTTACTTGCCTGTAGTTGGTTTTTGCCACCGAATTGCCCGCCGCCGTGTTCGCTGATGAAAAAAAAGGGGGCAGCTTGCCTGTGTGCGACGGTGCTGGATCGAAGATATTCTTGTCCGAATATCTCGATTGATCCGTTGGTTGAGGATGCGACCGTTTTTCTCCACTCGAGAAAGGGTGCATGTTGGCGGGAACCAATGTTGGAATATTTTCCGTTGACCGTCGGCGCCGGTTGAACTTCCCCGGTGGGTGCTGTATGTTGAGCAAATTCTATCGGATATTCATGTTGTGCTACGCACAAACAAGCTATTCATCCTTGCAGGAAATTTTACTCTTTTTCCCTATAGAACTTGATGCTCTGCGACGACCAGGCTTTTGTTGTTTCCGCCCCCATGGTGCGGCACGAAAACCAAGGTCCATAGCGCATCAACCGCTCGCCCG
Source organism: Microdon myrmicae (assembly GCA_963931805.1). Classification (NCBI taxonomy): domain Eukaryota; kingdom Metazoa; phylum Arthropoda; class Insecta; order Diptera; family Syrphidae; genus Microdon; species Microdon myrmicae. Next base: position 185,688,526 of record OZ007496.1, read on the forward strand.
ATAATTTCGGACTATGCACCGTCGCCTGGGTTAATGCCCCTTCTTATTGGTGTTCCCGTTGAAAATGTGAGGCGGGCAGTGGCGTCGGGGGAAACCGTTCTCCTTGGACTGGGATGCGGAACCCTCCTGATTCTGCCCCCTTTCATTAACCGTCTTAAATTAATCGAACTGAAAACTAAATGAGCGGAGAATCTTGGTCGACATCCCTTCAGACATCAACCTCTCTCATGCTCGCTTGACTGCGGAATCGTCTTCAACTCAACCCTACTCAACTTAAGCCCTCATATATACGAAATCTTCGCTATTTCTATATTCCGTCCCACCATACTTATTGCAGTTTCATTGGATCTTTATTGCGTTTGCTGAGAAATGTCAACTCAAATCCCACCAATTCAAATTTCAATCTTAAGCTATTGCCCTTAGCTTCGCGCTCGTAGATATGTATTTAATTTAGACTAAAATTCACTTAAGTGAGTTTATACGTAAAAGTCTTTTTAAAAACTTGTCCTAAGCTAAGGGGCGGTAGTCCCGCTAAACTTATTTTAGAAATAAAAAATGTATGCTACGACTGGAATCCTTAAACACTACGCCGTTGACTTAGTTTGACGGATCTAAGCCAAGCTGAACTCTGTTCCTTGAAACCGTATTTTCTTTTCGCAGCCTTCAATAGAAATATGAATACTTCTCGGCTGTTTAGATACGTTCTTCTTGTGAATGGAATATGAGGACGTTCAAAAACGGCCTCCATAGCTGGAGTTATGGTTATTCCCGGAGTTTCTCCTTTTATTGTTTGTGAATCCTTCAAAGAGCAAGGAATGTTGTACTTAATTGAATTCTAACACTCACTAGAATATCATGGTCTGCGTTTGTCTCCCCAATGGCTAGTAATACAAATAGATACCGACTGCCTAGTCCAACATGGTATTTTATGGTCATAGACTTCCCACAAGTATCGTACATATTCATGCTGAGTAGATTCAAGAAATTACACGAGGTTACTTGAACTTTGCATTTTAGAAACGAAGACCAGACCTAAGTTACCAACAATGTAATTGCTTTCAATATTGCAAAAAAAGGTTAACTCTTGCAGTAAAACACGGATCTCTAGTGCAATTGGTGGCTTTTGTGTTACATACTACAGCCAACAATATCCCGCAGGACACGCAAATTAGGTTTCCGTGCAAATGAAGCAACAACCCGTTTTATTACAGCGTACAGGGAAGTGAATGTTATTCTTCCCGAAACAGCTATCGGGAAATGGATATCGCCCTCTTTCGGATCTTACAAAATGTATGGAATACCAACAATGCACATATCAAAAAGGAGGCCAACAGGAAAGTAGTTTTTATTTGAATTTACATTGCATGTTCTGCAAGGTTGGAACTAGAGAACATTTCGGCTTTGAACTGTCTGCGGTTCACTTTAAGAGTGAGGTGAAACACTTATATTTCCACGGGCGTTTCGTAAAACTCGTCTGAGGTCCTTAATCCAGTTTACATGACGAAACATCTATCCACAGAAATCTTGCCTTTTGTTGAATCTGTTCACCCCAGTATCCTCATACAGAATCTTATCAATGCCACCAAAGCTTTGTATGAAAGTATACGAGGGTTGCCTTTTATATTTCGGGATTAGAGAACAAAAACAAATATTGATCATCGAAAATCACTTTATTGTTTTTCAAAATATTCCCCATGAAGATCTATACACTTTTGCATGCGTTTGAACCAATTGTCGAAGCACTTTTGCCACTCTGATTGAGGTATCTCCAACACATGCATTCCGAATGCAGCAACCGCTTCTTCAGGTGTCGAAAAACGTTGACCTCTCAGCTTGTTTTTTACGTACGGGAATAAAAAGAAGTCATTCGGTGCCAAGTCAGGATTATACGGCGGATGACCCATCAAATCGATGTTTTGGGTGCTCAAAAATGCGGTTGTCGCAGCCGATGTGTGAGAGCTCGCATTGTCGTGGTGAAGAGTGATCCGTCTTCGGCGGTTGGTTTTCCTGATTTCTTGGAAGACAACTGACAAACAAATGGTTGTGTACCACTCAGAATTGACTGTTCTTCGTCGTTCTAGTGGTACGGTTGCGACATGTCCAGTTTTTCCGAAAAAACAGGCGACCATTTGCTTGGAAGTGCTTCGTGCGCGAACAAGTTTTGTGGGATTTGGCTCATCTTGAAACACCCAGACAGTCGACTGCTGTTTACTTTCGGGCTCATACGCGTAAATACACGATTCATCACCTGTCACGATGTCATAGACGTGTTTCGAAGCACCGCGACCGTATTTTTTGAGCATTTCTTTCGACCAATTGACACGAGCCTTTTTTTTGGGCGATTGACAAATTGTGTGGGATCCAACGCGCACAAATTTTTTTGACAGTCAAATGTTTATGCAATATTGAATGTATGCTGGTCCCACTAACGCCTAAGGTTGTCTCAATCTCACGATAGGTCACATGACGATCTTCCAATATCAGTTCGCGCACAGCATCAATGGTTGTCGGAACAACAACTGATTTTGGACGACCTTCACGAAATTCATCTTGGAGTGAACTACGACCACGATTGAATTCACCATACCATCGATAAACACTGGTCCTTGATGGAGCTTCATCGCCAAAAATTGAATTAAGTTCATCCATGCACTGTTGCTGAGTTAATCCACGCCGAAAGTTGTAAAAAATAATCGCACGAAAATGCTGACGATTTAATTCCATTTTTGGGCCGAGATGAATCTTTTAAGTTACTGTAAACAACACAAATAGCGCTCGTATGTCAAAACGTTCTGAGTGCGTATAACCTCAAAAATGTCCAACTTTACGACAGAGCTGTCAATTGCCGGATTGCAACACTAGGGTTGCCAAATCCCGAAACATAAGAGGCAACCCTCGTATTATATCAGATTTAACCGGCTTTGGTCCTTTTGCACAATGTGAACAGTGAATTGGTTTATGGTGCGTGTGAAGTATTCTTCGTAGTTCCTAAATCCAGAACTGGAAGCATAAAAGTAATCGACGTAAATATGATAATCCGAACACACAAAAGGGAATCAGTTTCTATTCCAATGTATGAGAGCTAAGCACTTCCCGGAACAATTACATACGCACATTGACTGTCTATTAGGGAACAGACAAACCACCTCCTTGAAGTTCATTTTTGGATTGAATATAATTAATTGCAAAGAAATTAATCATGGTTGGCCGTACCCAACTTGTTTACCACATTTTTAAATCCGAAGGGTTATCTCTTTTCCTAACAACCCAGTGATATTTCGTGGCGTTAGGTTTCTCCCAAAGGTTAGGTGTGATTACGTCCATTGGTATTAGAAATTCTAAGATACAGTGTGTCCCAAAAGTGGTTTCCTACTTAATTATCTACACACACAATGCACAAGCAAATAGTGAAGAACACCGAACGAAAATCGAATAAGACAATGCATCAGAGCCGTATACCATAGCGATAACATAACAATTCACATCAGTGGAGTAATATATTTGAGTTTAAAAATCGAATTCAAAGCACGGCCAGTAGCCTGGTGTGTTACGCATTGGTTCAATTTTTGGGGATTCTAACTGTCATAGCGTCAGTTCGAATCACACGTTCTTCATTGCCAATTAAACGCTATAAGCTCTCTATACGAAGACTGTGAGAGATGCGTGGCATATAACTATTCCCGTCGTTGAAAGTTTACCTGCCATTTTCATTATTTTAGCATTTATTATTTCCGTTTTTTTCTTAGATTCGAAATTACAGGCTAGACAAAAAATGCTTAAATTCTGGCTTAATTATCTTATGTTACAATCTGCTGGTCCTACGCAGACGCTCTAAGCTATACTTTAAATGTCTATTGTACAATTTGCCTTTCAACGACAGAACGCTTTTTGTTTTTTAATTATGTATATTTTAATAACAAAGAAAAACTAAAGGCTTTTTTTAAATTCCTTAAGAACCTAATATTTAACTTAAATCTTACTCTACCATAATCCCAGAAAAGCTAAATCTGTGTAATGATGTTGGATTTACTTTACCGACTTTGGTACATAGGCCTTTATTTGTCATTCAACCACCAAAACCGAGGATGCTGTTGAATAATGTCATCCCGGTCTCTATGGGAAATAGCTCTATTGAACCGCAGAAGCTCTTCTTCGGTGCGCGTAACTTCTCGATCATAGCACAATCGCCCGTCTACGGAAGATCTACCTACACGTTAAATCAGCTGAATTCCGGATTCATCCTGTATAAGACCATTCATATCAAATTTGAGGAACCCATCTGGTGAAACATAGCCATTGCGACACACCCTCTCAAAATACAAAGTCTTTGTATAACAACTTTGGACACAACTATTGCTCTTGCAATATGTCCTCTGATTAATTTGGTCATAAAATTACCATCCACCCTGTTTATGTAGGCTTCGTTATATAAGGTCTCATTTGGATAATACCTTTTGTAGTCAGATTCCGGTGTTCGATATAATCTGAGACAAGTTCTAAGACATTTTGTTTCGAACATCCGAATCTTTTCTATCATATTTGGACCTATATTGAACCACACCGGACATCCTTATATAAAATTAGGGGCCTGATTAGGGCCATATAGCATATATCTATTACCCTGCTATTAAGTTGGCTACTGCGAAATAGCCTCATTGCCGTAACAAATGTTTTCTTGGCCTTGACCAAAGCTGCCTCCACATGTCTGTTAAAATACTCGTACTGATCAAGCCAAATACCGAGACATTTAACCACACCCTTGGTCTCCAGTTTGTCTTCATGCGGTCTCATGATAACTAATTTTCGCCAGTTTTTCTTGTATCATTTGTGGCTTTATGCAACGGAGTTCTAAATAGAATAGTTTTCTATTTCTGCAAGCTTATCTTCAGTTTCCAGTCGTCGCAATATCGCTGCACTTTACTGAAGTAACGTTGCAATAAACTGTTTATGATTTCAATTTTTGGGGTTGTTTTATAAATTATAAGATCGTCGGCGTACCCAATGGCGTCGGGAAGTGCACTTAATATGTTGCCAACGTAGATGTTAAAAAGAATAGGAGAAAGTACCGTTTCCTGTCGTAAACCATTCTTGATATTATACGTTATATTGGACGGCATTTGGCCACTTTTGATCACAAACCTCCTGTTTTTTAATATATTGTAGCGAGCTTAGGGTTCGCTAAATTAATTATTTTAATAAATAAGAGCCGTTAAATCGAACAAACACTTTATTAGTCTGTTAATAACAACCGTTTCTTGATACTTCGCTCTTTAATTATCGCTTCCGTACTTATCGCTACCTTACTCTCGCTTTGTTACTTATCGCGTCTTTGACTGCTTACTTCTTATTTCTTACTTCTTACTTCTTACTTCTTACTGCTTGATCTGCGTGCGACGTATTTATACCGTTTTTCCTCATTCTGATTCGGCGTTTCGTTTCCGTCTGTTCCATAGCCTCGAATTTTCTACTGCTCATAGTTTCCAGTTTTCCAGTACTTCCTAGAATATTCTTGTACTTTGTTTTGGACTTTCTAGAATATTCTAGTACTGATTGTCATATGCGCCACACTACCCTCCGCCTAGATTAGTTCGTCCCGAACTAAGTTCACTGGTCTCCTGGGTTAACAAAAGTCGCCAGTCGGTCACGATGTACCACTTTCATCTTGGCGTTCGGTCTTCGCTGAATCCTATAGACAACGTCGTTAATTCTTGTGAGAATCTTATACGGTCCTTCCCAATGTTTCTGCAACTTCGGAGTCCTTCCTTTTTTCCGTTGAGGGTTATAAAGCTGCACGTTATCGCCTGCATTAAATCCGGATGCGTTGGCTCGAACGTCGTACCTTGTTTACATCCTGTCACTTGATACCTTGATTTGCTTTCGCCTCATCGAGGCGATTTCTCCATTCGGCTACGTAGTCTTCGGTCTTGTCTATGGCGACTGGAGGTATTCCAAATCGCAGATCGGCTGGTAATCGTATCTCTCATCCAAATATAATTCTTGCTGGAGAATGGCCTGTCGTATCGTGATTAGCCGATCTATAACTCATGAGAAAGGTTTGAACATATTTGTCCCAATCTCGTTGGTGATCACTAACGACCTTCGATAAATGCTCTTTCATTGTTCGGTTAAACCTCTCGACCATTCCGTCTGACTGCAGATGTAAGGGCGTGGTCCTGGTTTTTCTTACGCCCAGTGCCGCACAGATGCCTTGAAATATCTGTGATTCGAAGTTTCGCCCTTGATCGGAATGAAGATCACAGGGAACTCCATATCTGCTGATCCAATTATTTATAAGCTGGTCAATGACGGTTGTTGCTTCTTGGTTTGGAATTGGAAGGACTTCCGCCCACTTGCTGAAGTAATCCATGATGACCAACATGTATTTGTTGTTGTCGTTGTTTTTTGGGAATGGTCCTGAGATATCAATCGCAATTCGCTCGAAAGGGGCACCCACGTTGTACTCCTTCATAGCGCTCCTTGGTTTTGCTGTTGGTCCTTTTGGTCGCAGTGCAAGTCGTGCACTTCCTACACCAAGACTCGACGCCATCTCACATGTGAAGCCAGTAGAATCACGCATATAGCATCACTCGTCCACCCATCTAGTACTTCTACTTGCACATTTCGCAGGTACTTATCGCTTCCTTACTCTCGCTTTCTTACTTATCGATTGTTTGACTGCTTATTTATTACTTCTTACTGCTTGATCTGCGTATATCTGATTCGGCATATCGTTTCCGTCCATTCCATAGCCTCGAATTTTCCACTGCTCATAGTCTCCAGTTTTCCAGTACGTTCTAGAATATTCTAGTACTTTGTTTTGGACGTTCTAGAATATTCTATTACTGATTGTCATATGCGTCACAATATTGTTACGTAATTTTTTATTTTTATTTTATCGTTTATCGACATCCTAGGGCCGATCTCTGGATTGTGAATAATACAACAAAACTCCAAGTTTGTTCTCCTTTCCTGAATAGCTTTATTTTATTTTCACTTATTCATTGACATTTAGCATCACGCTGTCAGTTTTTCTTACTGAGTCGATGTGTATCGTTCGACATCCAAATTCGAACTAACTGAGAGGCATGCAAACAAACAAACAAAGCTTTGTATATGACTTTCTCGAATATTTTACCGATGCCTGGAATCAACTTATCGAACGAATGTTCATTGGGTTTGTACAGTCCTTGCCATTTTTGTTGCTATATACTGAATGATTGTTGTTTTCCAATCCATGGGATAGTGTGCATTATTTAGAGCGTTGTTAAATAGAACTGTGTATATGTCCATTGCTAATGGTGGTAGATACTTGAGTACAATATTTGGTATTCCATTTATTCCCACTAAATTTTTATGTCTTAATGAGTCGAAGATACCCCGGATCTCCTCCTTCGTTATTAATAGGCGATTACCCCCGTTATTGGCATTAATAGCGTTTACCAAATTATCGTCATTAAATTCGGTAAAACCGATATTCCCTGATTGCCAATTTGAAATTTCATTTCGAAGGTGAAAGTGATTCATTAGAACTTTGTTCTCCAAGTCGTAGTTTTGGTGTATGCTTTCATTTACGTTCTACATTTCCTGGAAGACAGCTCCCACAGTGTTCGCCTTTTCTAAGGGATCTCCTATCAAGAAGAGTTCATTTACTGAGGATAACGGTCTTTGTATCTACACATATGTTATTCGAGATTTGTTTGTTTTCGTCATTACATAGTAAGTGGAGACACTGAAACCTATTTTGATTATTTCTCCTTAATATTTTATTAATTTGTGAGAACATGTTCGGGTTGTTCGATTTTATAGCCCGTATTCTGTTGTTCAAATTCAAATTTGTTGCTAATCTATAATTAGCTTTTAGTAATTGTTGGAGGCTTTTTAATCGGGATTTCAGTGACATTATCTCCTGGTTGTGTCTGTCAGTAAACTGTCTCTATAATTGTTTTAGTTTTGCTATCAGTCCGCTTTTTTTCCTGTGAAGTGCGTTTATTGTTATGAACCTATACAATTATCATATTATTCATATCTGTTATTTTAGGAATTGCTTAATTGTTTTGTCCATTGTCATTTTATAGTTTCGTCCATATGTTAAATGTATTTTTCGATTTCGTCGTTGGCCAGGTTTCTGTTTATTGGTAGATCGATATCGTTCGAACGCATTTCTTTTGTTAACGATCTGGTGAATCGTGGCCATCGCATTTCCCCGTACTTGTAGGGTTGTGGGACCGCGAATTCCTTCAGTTCTGCCATTTCCTTCGAAAGCTTTATTACGGCTGTGAATGCACAGTGGTCACTGTCGTATTTAATTGTCCGTAAACAGTTTCTGTTGTCTGTTTGTGTTTAAAAGTCTCAGCCGTCTATAAGTATGATATCTAGATATGATCTACCTCTAGGGAACGATGGATATTCCGTAGCTAGCAGATCAGTTTATATTCTACCCAGTTGATTTACTCTACTGTTTGGCATACAATTTCCCCAATATTTATGTTTGGCGTTCATGTCTTCACCTATAAAAAAGTCGCTTTTATCCAGTCATAGTTGGAAGTATCGAAAGAGAGTCTCAAGTTCTGCTATAAACAGATTATACTGATGTTCCTCGGGTGCATGAACCGAGATCACATACAGCCCCCTTCCTTGCTGAAGTGGTATGCGTACGATTCATGCTTCAAACACCCGGAACCTAATTTGTTCGCGTTGGATCCCACACAATTTGTCAATCGCCCAAAAAAAGGCTCGTGTCAATTGGTCGAAAGAAATGCTGAAAAAATACGGTCGCGGTGCTTCGAAACACGTCTATGACATCGTGACAGGTGATGAATCGTGGATTTACGCGTATGAGCCCGAAAGTAAACAGCAGTCGACTGTCTGGGTGTTTCAAGATGAACCAAATCCAACAAAAGTTGTTCGCGCACGAAGCACTTCCAAGCAAATGGTCGCCTGTTTTTTCGGAAAAACTGGACATGTCGCAACCGTACCACTAGAACAACGCAGAACAGTCAATTCTGAGTGGTACACAACCATTTGTTTGCCAGTTGTCTTCCAAGAAATCAGGAAAACCAACCGCCGAAGACGGATCACTCTTCACCACGACAATGCGAGCTCTCACACATCGGCTGCGACAACTGCATTTTAGAGCACCCAAAACATCGATTTGATGGGTCATCCGAAGTATAGTCCTGACTTGGCACCGAATGACTTCTTTTTATTCCCGTACGTAAAAAACAAACTGAGAGGTCAACGTTTTTCGACACCTGAAGAAGCGGTTGCTGCATTCAGAATGCATGTGTTGGAGATACATACATATAATCAGAGTGGCAAAAGTGCTTCGACAATTGGTTCAAACGCATGCAAAAGTGTATAGATCTTCATGGGGAATATTTTGAAAAGCAATAAAGTGATTTTCGATGATCAATATTTGTTTTTGTTCTTTAATCCCGAAATATAAAAGGCAACCCTCGTATTACCTCCCAGTCTTTTAATCACAAAATTATTACTACCTACAGCTAACTTACACTAACTTACCAATTCTTTACAATCGATGTCTACGGTGTTGATTGGTGGCATTTTGGTTTTTTTTGCTGGTTTGCTGCTATCGTCCTTTTGGCTGTTGTGCTTCCTTTTGTTCATCTGGCCTTTGTTCTAAGGTTGAATTTTGTTGTTGATGTTGTAATATAATATTGTGTATTTGTTGTAATGTTGTTAAATTGGAGGATATGGTATGGTTTTATGTTTTATGTTGCTGTATCTTAATCGCGGTCCTTAATGTTACCCGATTCGGGTTTAGGTAATGAGTTACGGCTTACCTGGGTCTTGCTGGGCCTTCCGGATCGATTTGTCATTCGTCCTGGTTTTACCGATGTCACCGACTGGTGGTAATTGCCTCTGTATGCCCGTGGCAATAAAATACTGAGATTATGCTTATGGCATATTTGTAATTTTAATTTAATTTAATTTTGTCCTTTATAATTTAATTGTCACTTTGTACTTATGTAATTTTGTCCTTCTGGACTTCTAATTTAATTGTCACTTTGTACTTGTTAAATTTTGTACTTAGGTACTTATAATTTAAGTGTCATTTTGTACTAGTTTAATTTTGTGGTTGTTATTATTATTATTTATTGGCCTGTAGGAACCCAGAAGTTCATGACCTCACCGACTCGACTCCGCCATCGTTCCCTGTCCCGTGTGCTCTCCCTCCACATTCGACCATCCGCTCCGATCTCCTCGAGGTCCAATCTAACATTATCCTCCCATCTCCGTCGTGGGCGTCCGGCCGGTCTCTTTCCCGTTGGTCTACCGTGAAGAATTCTATGCACGGTCCTATCGTTGCCCATTCGCGTGTCCAGCCCATCTTAATCTTTGCGACTTGATTACTCTCACTACTGTAGGTTTGCGATATAGCTCCTCCAATTCGTGGTTATGGAGTTTCCTCCATTGTCCTGCCTCCTCGTCATATTTACCACCAAAGATACCCCTTAGAACTTTATTCTCGAATACGCGGAATTTGTTTTCTTCCCGTTTTGTCAGAGCCCATATACAACAATCGGCGTGATTATGGTTCTATAGACACGGAGTTTTATGTTACGTGATAGCAGTCTGGATTTCAGCAGTTTACTGGCTGAGTGCCAACTAGCGTTGCCGGAATGCAGTCTTTTGTTAATTTCCTTCGACATATCGTTACTGGCCGTCAGTGTCGTTCCCAGATATTTAAATTCTTTAACTTTTTCAAATATCTTGCCTTTGACGTTTATATGTGTTCCTTGAGTTCCACCTGCTTAGGTGGTTAGGTACTTATAATTTAAGTGGCACTTTGTACTAGTTTAAATATGTAGTTAGGTATTTATAATTTAAGTGTCAATTTGTACTAGTTTAATTTTGTAGTTAGGTACTTATAATTTAAGTGTCACTTTGTACTTGTTTAATTTTGTACTTAGGTACTTATAATTTAAGTGCCACTGTTGTGTTTCTTGTAGGGGTTTTTATTTTCAGGAAGCGTGTCTCCTGGTCCTTAAAAGGACAAGGCGATCTCTTAAAATTTGACCGCTCCTGAAAACTTGTCCTACAAAAGGGGTCGTTGCCGTGCTTCCTCTGAGTTCAAAGGGAAGAGCAACGTCCTTTGATTCGGCCTTCGTCCTGATGTCTTCACTTGGTCTTCCGTGGGGGCCAGGTGATACTTAGCTATCCGTCGTCCATAAAAAATGAAAACACGTCTTGTTTCCTTTTTGAATATGATTTTATTATTTATTCAGGATTTTCCTGGGGTACTTCCTCCAGAGACTGTGAATTTAGACTGCGGCCTTTCTCCTGGGGTACTTCCTCCAGGGAGAATGGACGATATTATACTGCGGCCCAGAGATCGCTTGACTATTCCTTTATAAAGGAAAAGGAATCGAAAATTGTATCCCAAAGATACACATTTTCGTGCAACAATCTCGATTTTCAATACATTTCGTGCGATGCTCAATGTTTGTTTTAGATAAGATTCAGTTTTCTGAATCTTCATCAATCTATTTGCATATGAGGATTTGAAATGGTATTTGAGTATTGTTTGCTTGTGGCAAATTCGAACATCTGGTGTGATTTGCCATGGATTTGGTTTGTTTAATTTTCTAGGGAAATTACCAGAGTGCAATGTATTTCTGGATTTTGAATTGAGATTATGCCGTGGGGCAAATGCAAAGCTATAAACGAATATTTGATTCGTTTATTGCGAATTTTGATTCATGTTTGGGTTTTTGTGGGTTTTGATAGGATTTTACGTTTTTGCGTATTATTGCTGGGATTTGGATGTAGGAATGGGGGAAAAGGGTAGTAGGGCTTTTTGGAGCACTACACCACAATTACATTTAACTTATATTATTTTTCCCGTATCGGTCTCACCACCAACCTCTTTCCTGACCGTCTCGGTCGACCGTTTCTATACCACGCCCCTGTAGATTTGTTTTCCTCCCCGAACGAAAACTTTTATCTTTCGTCCTGCAGATCGAAGGATATCTCCTTTGTTCTGCATGACCCCTTTTCTCCGTCGCCGCTTCCTTTCATTATCATTATCGGGGTCGGTTGTAGTATTCCAGAATACTACTGTCCTTATAACTATTAATTTTAATACTGAATCTTATTATTTATCTAACACATCCTTAAAACAGTCTCCTTACATATCTAACATTCTCATTTGATACATATCATAAATAAACATCCACAATATTCTATATCAAATCAGTTTCAGTACATTTCATAACATGCCCCTTTTTTCATTTGAAACATGGCTCTTTGATTTTCGTTCAAAGTTTGTTCAAAATTAAAAGTCACAGTAGTGTAAATAATACTTTGATAAAATTGATTTTGTTCAAATTATAATTTACAGTAGATTTGAACTCAAAGTTCTATAAGAAGAGGGAAAATTTTATTGTAAGGTCAGTTGAGTTCGAAGTTCAGAGAAGTGCAGTTGAGTTGAGATTTAAAGTTAGTTGAGTTGAGATACAGATTGAGTTGGAGAAATTGAAGAGTTTGAGAAAGTGAGTTGTGAGAGAAAGAGTGAAAGCAAGAATTTGATAGAAGAAGAAAAATTTGAGAAAGAGTTTTGATTGTAAAGTTTGGAAGAAGAGTTATATTATGAACTAAAGATTGTTTAAGTTGTTTAAATAAATAAATACAAAAATAAAGAACATTAAATAATTAATAAACGAATTTATTATAACCTCCACGCTCTTCCCTCGATAGAGGAAGCACGGCGTTTTGGAGACGCAACACGGTTCAACAAGGAAACACAAAAGGACATTCAGCAAAGGATCTTGCTAATGTGCATTTATGATCCTCTCCGATAAAATGGACGTGTGGTTTTTTTATGGTGCTGATTGCTTGGTTAGCTGAAAGAAAAGCGACGTTGTCTGAGGGAATTGGTTTGGGTAAACCATCCTTTACAGAGTCATAAATTTGCCGCCGCGCATTTTATGGTTCTTACCAACTTTACTTGAGAGTTGGTCATCTGGTCCGCAGATTTGGGTCCAGGGAAATTTGCGTGTTGAACATCTGGTTCGTATTTCACGTCTTGGATTTATGTTGAATTCAATATGGGCAAATTGAACGTTTAGTTCAATTTGTTTGATGTTGAATTTGATATGGGCCCTTTTATTGTATGGGGCAATGCTAGGGCTTGAGGAGTGCTTCATCCTTTTAGTGGATGATTTTGTGTGTACCGCAATTAATTGGTGGAGACTGGCTCCAATGGGGTATATATTAACGGGTGGGTGGTTTTGGACGTAACACAGTTTTGGCCTTCTTTTGGCTTCGGCTTTTCTTGTTTGGTTTTTTGTTGTTCCACCGCTTTAAAGTTTTTCTTTCTCCTTATTTCCTCTTGACGCGCTTTTGCGATAGTTAGTTTCACTTCTAACTCATTTAATTCTTCTTCATCGGCCTCTGATTCAGAAGAAGTCAGACAAGCGTTTGTGTTATTAGAAAAATTCCCGCTGTAGTTGGAAATAGAGGGGAATGTATTCTCCGCCTCCATTTGCTGTTGTTCTGACATAAGATCTGCAGCTATGTTGCGAGTCATTATTATTTTATTTATTATGTTGTCTCTGATTTTTCTTGTCGCTTTTAATTTCGGTTTGGCGCACGAAGAGCGTTTTAATAGGCTTGTAGCGATTCTAACAGATACACACACAATTCACAAGCAAAAATAGTGAAGAACACCGAATGAAAAATCGAATAAGAAAAATACATCAGAACCGTATACCAAACGATAACACAAAAATAATTCACATCAGTGGAGTATAGTCGAGTTTGGAAATCAAATTCTAAACACGGTCAGTAGCCTGATGTGTAACGCTTAGGTAGAATTTTTTTCGTGATTCGAGCTGTCATAGCGTCAGTTCGAATCACACGATCTTCTTCACTATTATTTCAAACGCTATAATTGGTGACTACGACGTGATCTGTACCACAGCATACACTTCCCATAGTAAAGCAGAACTTCACACACGGTCACGACTTCCGCATAGAGCACAGCCTCCGACGTTTTCTCGTTTCTCTCGTTCGTCCGTCGTCCGCATACGAATCTGATCGTAACGAAGTTACTGCGGCGGGAGTGGTGTAGCGATTCTAACAGATATACACACAATTGACAAGCAATAATAGTGAAGAACACCGAACGAAAAATCGAATAAGAAAAATACATCAGAACCGTATACGCAGCGATAACACAAAAATAATTCACATCAGTGGAGTATAGTTGAGTTTGGAAATCAAATTTTAAACACGGTCAGTAGCCTGATGTGTAACGCTTAGGTAAAATTTTGTTCGTGATTCGAGCTGTCATAGCGTCAGTTTGAATCACACGATCTTCTTCACTATTATTTCAAACGCTGTAGGCTTATTTTGCTTTTTAATATGCTACTTTTTGTTTTGACTCTTTCTTCACTGCTCATGTCGGAGCACGCCGTACACACACATTACCACAACAACCGCAAACACTTCCGTTCTTATTTCACTAAGTACGCTCAACTTTTTTCCTCGACACTCCATCGAACACAACACAATTTGGTTTTTCATGTTCACCTTTATGTTCACTGCTATTGTCACCTTTCACAAAGCAAAACACGGCGGGAAATCGAATCTATTGTTTTGTTCAGGTATTTGGTTTACCTAACCTCACTTTTAATACCGTGCCGTTTAGAAGATTTGTTAAGTAGCATTCGACACGTCCTTACCGGATGGTGGTAAATTTGGTACTGAAATTCACCTGCCATGTAACGTTCCAATGGAGCGGAGTGTTCATGGTATATGCGTGAGTTTTACAAAAACAACAATTCTACTGTACTTGCGTAGCTACAATTTGGAAATCTGTATAAAACACCCTTTTCCATCTGTTACAAAATGTTTCTTTATTTTTGTTTGCACCTTGTAATTCCGTTCATCTGTGCACGGAACGAAAATCAAATCCAGATCTTGGTGAAATCTTTATTTAACACCCAGTTCACCCAAAAAACTCCGAAGCGGAGCAATATCGACAGGAAATGTATTAATCAAGTCTCTCGAGTCCACTACTTGTCCTTCGGGAAGGATATTCAGTCCGCAAGACTCGTGTTTAAAAAATACATGAAACTATGGCGGCCAATGACACCAATGTAGCAAAGGCTACAGCCCAGTTAATCCCCATCTTCTCGGGGGAAGGCAGCCCACGTATAGGCACGGAACCATGGACTTTTTTGGATTGTTGTAGGAGGACTCTTTACCGGGTCCGGGAGGAGGAGTATGGCGCAATATTAAGCGTCTACTACAGTTTTGTCTTTTCAGTAGTTCGAAAATATGCTGAAAAATGTCTATCTTCTATTGGAATGTCACCAAGATTTGCTAAACAAGCTACTGGCGGAAGCGATCATCCTATTTTAGCCACGCTGGCGGAATGTAAAAGAGCCAGCATTCTCCCCATAAAAATACAGCTGAAGAACTTTGTTAGGAATGTTTAAAAAATAGGGCTGACAAATCCGTAGCATGGACAATTCCTATTATTGATGGGCGAGGTACTCCTAGACCCTCTAATGCAAAATAAATTAGAGCTGGAAGAAATACAATAATCACCGAGGTAGGCATTGCTCTTTTACAAGCCGCGAGAGTTTAACATCGATCAGTGCAATATTTTATTAATTGAGTACATAAATATATAAATTAAATTAAATCAGTTAGAACATAAACCAATGCGTGTTCCCCACAATGCCAGTCATTGCCGACACAGTGTAGATCTTTCCGCCTTTGGCACGACAGCTAAATTTCCGTTAACGAGTAGAAATGATAACGAAGAAACTGCCAAAATGTTGAGGTAGACAACGTCTTTCAGTGCTGATGTCGAAACGCTTGCAACTCTTATTTTCAGGTAGGCTATAGTATTTTATACTTCTTTTCCCATTCGCTGCGTCAGGTAACCGAATAATGCCCTCTTTTTTTGAGTTGAAAAAAATATTACAAAAAGTATTTTTATTTATGATCATTTAGTTTTATTTGTATATCGACTTGATCAGTTTATTTCCCGAGGTCTGTGGGGTTTCTCAATTCTATATGAGAATCAACCCACAATCTCAACCACAATCTCCACCTTATTTCGACCGCTTTCAGCGTGTCATACATACCCATTTCCCTTATATGTTATTCACCTGAAATACATAATTTCCCCGAGGACGCATAGCTATATCCTATGCAGATAATGCATAATTGAGTTTAGCTACAATCTTCGCCATACGGCAACACTATTGCTCTAACCCTGGGATTTCCACCGGAAATTCCATTTGTATTGGTTAGCAACAACCAAGTCAAACCAAGCGACGCGGTTGCATCATCATCATCCACTGGCTTGGGTATTTATCAACATTCCATAGAGTTTTTCCCATGGTATTATATCCCTAGCCGACGCGGCAGCCTATTGACTTTTCCCAGATCACCCATTCGCTTGGGATCAATGATCTCTTTTTGCAGGTGAATAACATCAGCTAGTTCTCCTCTCCTTCGCATTTCTGTCTTTCCACGGTTCAATGCGCTCTGACTACACCATAGCCGTACCAGTGGGTCAGTAGGTCGTGTCAGTAGCTAATACAGAATTTCACCCTTAATTCATCAGTCAGTAGTCCAACACGATAGAGGTCGGTCACGCTACGTCGAGTGTCCATCAAATAAAGTCGAATCCCCACCGTCGTATTGTTCTCTTTGCATTACCTTTGATATATCCATATAAAGGAAAGCGTTCTAATTCCTAGAAATAGTTAAATGTTCGAGACATAATTCGTTATCGTTATTCAACGAAACCAAAGTGTTTTAATTCCTAGAAATAGTTAAATGTTCGAGACATAATTTATTGCGGTTGTTTATTGTAAACAAATGTTGATAGGATCTGCAGAATAATAAATCCTATAGATACAATAAAAACTCAAGAACTAAGCAGAAGTAGTGTAACCAACTTGTGTAAATAAAATTTTATACGAAACAATGTAAATAAATGTGGATAGCGATTAAGAATAAAAAGGAAGTTTAACATAAAACTAACACCAGTACGAGTTATTATTTCTACATTTCTTTTCTTCCTGTGATTTCGGCGAAGCAAGTGTTGGGGAATCAAGTGAATCCGTGCCCCTGTCCTGGCACACCTACTTACAACCCCCACAGGTCTTCTGCGAATGGGATTCGCCTAGAACTAGAAAGCTAGTGTTTTGTAATGTTCCTTTTAGAGCACTTCCAAAGCCATGTGGGATTGTTTGAACGATTTTCTTACGAGTTTAAATTGGATTTTAGCTTTTATCGACAATAATACGAATCCACATTAAAAAACGTTTTTTCGTCAATCCGATAGCTTGGCACACAGTCCTATTGTCAAAACTGGAGTCGTCTGGATTTGATGACGCTCTGGTTCAGTGAAGAAGTGGTTAATTTGCTCGGCTAATTAGATAGATATAAACAATCAAGTTCATGCTTCATCAACTTAGTTGATGATGACAGCATTTTGAATTTTTCTCCCTCATTGCAACACAATCAATATAGCTCTTCGAACGTAATTATCCAATAGTACGATATGCTAAGCTCGTCAAGTTCCGCACTCAATAGGATATCCCACATATAGAAAAACCACTTCATAGACAGAATCCAACGAACCCTCAATTTTTAATACTCATAACATTAATGAGTATATTTTTGAAGTTGCGAAAAATGACGTGAAGTGTTCCTTAAGAGATGCTACAACTTCAATCGATTTAAACAGAATTTTACAAAGTCCTGTTCGACTGGAACTACAACTCAAATTCATTTTATGACAACATTCAAAAATATGAAACTTTTAGAGCCCCGTATTAAAATTCCCCCGCTGGACTTTGCATGTAGTTACACTCTTACCACTGACTAAACCGAGAATATGAAAAGAGATGTAAAAAAATAAATATAAATATATTGTTCTGAAATTAGAAAAGGAGTAATCTTTTCTTTTAATGTTGTTAATTTATCCTAAGGCAACGGACTTATTTACCATTGATATCAACGCGTTCACCTCCCACGTCGAAACGATGTATACGCCTTACACAATTTCAAAAGATTCCTGCATGGTGGTCCTTAAAATTATAATTAAACCCAACTTCTACAAGTGCCTTATAAAGGAATTCATTTGAAAATCCAAAACTTTTTCCTCTTATCTAAAATTCCTTTCAAGAAAAGGACAATCTATCGCCCACTGCTGATGTTCTCTTAGCGAAAAATTATTTTTCAGAATTTGTTCATAGCATATAAGAGCAAACTGAATAGAGGGCCGACACTTAAATTGCCGCTGAACTTAATAAATATCCCCCCGACTTTGCTGTTTAACGCTTACGGCTTAAGGACAGAGCTGGGTTAGTTTTAAAGGTTTTTATATTCGGAGAAAACAAATGTTTGTGCATCTCCAATTTTAAACAGCTTTTTTTTTTTAAAAAGGTAATACATTTAAAGGATAAGGTTACTTGGTCCCTGTTTCCTGATTATTAGTAGAAAATCCTATTTATTATTAACTCCGATCATAAAATGGATGCGGGAAGTGATTATAGATTTTATTTTAATTACACATGAGGGCAATGAACTGAAAAGATCAGCAACATCCTTTAGCAAAATATATACAGCACAGTCTACAGCGTTCTACAAAGGCACTACACGGACTTGTGGGGGGCCAAGTCGTGGCACTGACATGGGCGCAGAGTTCTACTCCGTCCCCACAACTTCCACTAAAGTTCCACCAAGTAAAACGCCGAAGGAAAAGGAAGAAACGCCGCCACGTTTGTCCACAACCTGGAGTAAGGGGAAAACACAGTCCACCGATGGTGCTCGATCATCACGACATACCGTCCACAAGGAGGAAAAGTTAAACACACTGTCCACCAGAAGTAAATACGTAAAACACACTTTTGTTTATTCTGGAGAGGTTCTTTTTATTTAAAACAAATCGAGCTACACTTAATTAGTTTACAGTTTACAGATAAAATTACACAGACGACGAACGGATGCACAAAAAAAGAAATATACTACAGTGTACACTACTGGTATAACAAAATTACTTTTTAATTAATAGCCCGATCACTCTATTCGACTCAGAATATCTACGTGAAACGGGGAACGGGAGAGCACGACCTCGGCGATCGGCGGATGGAAATGGACTCAAAGATTCAACTTTCGTTTGGGGTGAATTTGTGGTGTAGTGGTAGATATCCTCTCCACTAAGGATATGGATTTACTTACTACCAGAGAAACGTAAAGTCTCTCTTGGTGGAATAGAGAACCAGATCTAGTAATGGAGATCATCGCGGTATGTGTGTGATCGTTCAGATCTGTGTTGTTTACATAACGCTTGCAGGTCAAAAGCGAAACGAAACTTATACAAGGGATACAGACAAAGGAAGGAGCGACCTAATGCATCGTCCGGTAATGAGGGTCGGCTGAATAAATAACAGCCACTCATTAGATGCTAAAAGGGATTGAAATAATGGAGAGAGTACATCGTATCTTATGTTATTGCTATTGAATCCAATCCGACGGCTAAGCGCGACGTCGGTGATTGTTTGAAGATTCAAACAAAGAAATATTTCCGAGAGAAGTACTTGCAGCTGAATCGATAGTTGCAAGTCATTGCAAGGCAGATTAGATGGTTATACAATGACGGTTTGTATATGTATACCGTCTGTGTCAATGGTGCATGGTATCTATGACGAAGCAAGTGTCGAACTCTAGTGTGAACATCTACACTAATTGGAAATTCGGTTTTTGGCCGCTTATGCAAAGACGCATTGATACATGTATGAATGCCCTTGTAGGAAAAATTCTTTGCAAGCATTTCCAGGTAATGCATTGAAAGCATTAATGTCCTTGTAGTAGAAAATGTTTATGCTGGGTGGAGATTGCGGTGCAGGTGTGGGAAAGTTGGAATTTGCCTGGCAACCGAAGGTACCGAATAGGTTTTGGGATTCCTGAAAAGGTATAAAAGAAATTGTATGCGAAGAGATGCATGAAAGTTTTCTTTTAAAGGGACTTTTAGATTATGAATTTGATAACCTAGATACGTAAAGCACTTAATGTGCTAATGCGCTTGCATTAACGTAACTTATAAGTTGGGTCGAAGTTATGGGGGTTTTTCAGGTAAGCGAACCGTGTGGTTTGGCGGAACCGCCACAGACTAACTTGTATGTCATTCTAATTTTTAGGCAATTTAAGACTGCATCAGAAAAGGTGTTCAACGAATTACATCTGGTCGTCAACAAAAAAATATTAAAATATTGTACGCGTACACGTGAGTGCGGGTGCGTGTCGTCCTTCATAAAGGAGATAAAAAAAAAAAAAAGAAGGTGAGTGCATTAGGGGGTGGCACGTGTTTAATGAACATATATTTAATGGTTCAAATGCGTCTGTCATCAAACAAACAACAAATTTAAAAAAAAATCCGCAAAAAATATTACAAAAAGAAATTGACACACTAATCGACTAAAAAGACGAGGAGGAGGTTGAATCCTTAACCGAATTTTACGGCCAAAAGTCGGAAATCAGATGCCACCAGGACGCTCACTAAAAAAAAAAAAAAAATTGTGGCGAGAAGGCCGAATTTAGCGAGACAGGACATATGTGTCCTTCATCTTGTCTCTGACTTCTGGTCATCTTGCGATAACCAGAATCACCCACATCCGTGAGGATGTTGGGCTCGGTCTCGCGGCATCTGAAAAGAGAAGAAAAAAGGGGGGGCATCCAAGGATAGTGTGGACAGTGTTAGTCCAAGTGTTCTCTAACTACTTTTATAGAGGGATGGTGGGAAAGAAATCATACAAGACCGGTGGGTCTTGGGTGCGGTAGTAAACGCAGATCACGTCTTTGGCGTCTGATAATCTGCTCTTTGGTCGGTGAGCAGGATGCTCACTACTCTGTAGGAGGGAACAAATACAGAGACTTGGCCGTTAAAGAGCCAGTCGACAACATTATCGACGAGCTTATCAAAAAAAGGGGGAATCTATCCAGGAAAGTAAAAGCAGGTCTGGAAAAAAAGAATATGCGGCGAGTAGAGGGTTTATGGGCTTTCTAACTCGCTGACGTCACTCGCTGTGACGTAGTATTGAAAGCTCCCCTTGAGAGCGGTTTTTTTTGTGTTTGTTGAACTTGCGGCGGGGGCTTTTGGCGCATGGACGAGCTAACATGTTGAAAGCACATTGATTGCTGCTATATGTATTAATTGTATATGAATGAATTTGTGTGGTGTTGAAATCTTGGGTATTGAAATTTTGCTATTTCTTGTGATGAGCGGATGAGCTTACATTTTGAAAGCACATTGATTGCTTATATTAATTCTATGTGAACTTCCGGCGGGGGCTTTTGATCATTAAGTGCTTATATGAATTGTGTATATGGATGAATTTTTTGTATCTTACTGCAGGATCATAAAAAAAAACTCTATTTGTGTGGTGTTGAAATCTTAGGTATTGCAATTTTTGCTATATCTTGGAACGAGTGGATGAGCTAACATGTTTTGAAAGCACATAATTGTGTGATTAATTGTATTAATGAATGAATGATTGGGAGGTCTTGTTTCGTCGATTTGATCTGTGAAAATATTACGTCACCAGGTTTGTGTGTTTTACTTTGGTGATTTTCGTTAAGGTGATTTAATAGTTTTTGTTGGGTTTTTTTAGAATATTTTCAAGGTACGGCGTAGGTTTTTCTTTTAAAAGCACATTGATTGCTTGCATTAATTGTATGTGAACTTGCGACGGGGCTTTTGATCATTAATTGCTTATATTAATTGTGTGTATGAATGAATTTTCTGTATCTTACAGCAGGATCATAAAAAAAACTCGATTTGTGTGTGGTGTTGAAATCTTGGGTATTGAACTTGCCGAGGCTTTTCGCGCATGGACGAGCTAACTGTTGATGGTTACACTTTGAAAGCAAATCTTTTTTTGAAAGCACATTAATTGCGGATATATTATTAATTGGATATATGAATGCACTTTTTGTATCTTACAGCAGGATCATCAAAAAAACTAAATTCATGTGGTGTTGAAATCTTTTTTGTACATATAAATGCATTTTTCTGTCTAACTGCTGAATCATCAACAACCACCCCCAATTTTGTGATGTTGAAATCTTGTTTGTATATATGAGAATTTTTGTATCCCATTTTGAAATATGCAAAATCATCAAAAACCACTCCAATTTGTTATTACGTATGCGTATACCAGTTATGTTGGCTAAACCCCTTTTAGAAAACGCGTCTTATCAAAAACCTATTTAGAATGTCAGATAAAAGGTTTATTGTAAATAATTGCGTTCTACAGCGTACTGGCTGTGACTCACTACTTCCCTTTTCCACTATGATTACTTGTGTTATGATCTCAACAAGTAAAGCTTTTAATTCACTACACAAAATAATAATAAATAAAATAAATATATTATATTCTTTAACTTTCTTGGCCCATTACCTACAAGAAAGAATGAACTTCTATTGTTCAATATTTGCTTGCTAGCACAGAAGCATATTTTTGCTCACGCTGCCCACAAGGCTTCGTCGATTGCTCATTGTGTTTTCTTTCATAACTCGTTTGTTTGAACTCAGTACCGAAGCATAAATTCTCCTTCAACCTAGACAAAGATTGTTGTAAGATTTTCCCTGAACTTTCCTTTACAAACACTAATGATTATTTACACACCTGACTGAAGACTTTGTGTTATCGGTTGAGTGAATATTATTTGAATATCTTGGTAGGAAAAAGTTACAGGAAGTAGCAAAGAAGGAAACGGGTAATAAAGTTCGGATTCACAGCACTACAAGCAACAAATAACTGTTCGATGGTACTCAATTGATGGTCAATCAAAAGTTCTGATTCACTACATTATTGTAGTTAGCAAACAATTCACAAGCAAAAGTTTTCTAATCAATTTCAAGCGCAGACCAGGCGGAATTCAATTTGTACTATTAGTATCAATATTACTGCCCAATTAAGTACATTGTGGGGATCGCTGTGAGGAAATATGGTTCTTAGAATAAGAGCTCAATTTGATTTAGCATTTTTTTCGGGTATCCCATATTTCAGTGTTTAGCATTCACATGAAAGAGAGCGAAAAATATTGAATAATACACAGTTGATTAGAATCCTACTGTTATGATTTACTGATGTATCACTTATTACGATACATGAAATTAATTTGATTTTCTTCACCAAGAGAGGTTTTACGCAGGCGATTAAGTTCCCTTAACCCGTATGTCAATGACCAACTTTACCCACAGTAATCATTTCGTCGCAATTTCACGATTGCTCGGCCTAGTAGACGAATTTCGGTCCCATGTCTTAGACCATCTCCATTCAAACGTTTCTGAATGATAATTACGAAATTTCAATGAAAAAAAAATTTTTTTTTACTTTCAAATTGACATTTTAAAAAATCGAAATGGGTACCCGGTCATTGACATAAGGGTTAAATGTCGAAGAACTGCGTTGGCAGTAGAAAAAGTAGATAGTAAGGAAAGGATGTATCGATCTGCATTAGACTTAATGTCTAATAACAATGAGGGGAGAGCATTCTACGGTGGTGTCGTTCGACTGGAGAATGATTTCCTTTGTGTATATTAATTTTCAAAGTGAACTTCTCTCTAATTGACAGGTATCATGGGTAAATAGGCACTAACACTCTATTGATAGCATCAAAAAACTTGTGCCAGTATTGTTGCACAGTAGTGCCACAATAAAATATACAATATATATAATTAAATATTGAGTGTACTCACGGTTCGTGTCGCTATATATCCCACGCTCCGATTTCAGTAAGTGCTGCTTCTTCAACTTACGTTATGGCGTTATTCCGTGGGGTTTCTTGAACAGTGATATTTTCGCTAGAACGGTATCGTCTATAAAAACTCTGTTAAACACCTCTCTACTTCAAAACGATTGAACTGAGGGGTTTTGAATGAATCGCACAGAAGCCACTTTGGTTGGAACAAGCAATGTTGTGGTTAATATAAATTTTAAATTGTCCTTTTTCCTTATGTATATACAGCTCTTAGCCAATACTAAATGCATATGTGTTATTATACTTCACCCAAAACTTATTGATTTATATTATTAAATGGACGTCTTGAATTTAAACATAAGAATGTTGTAGGAAACATAATTCAACACTTGCTTTCCCGGCACTCTGACTTACAACTCTTTTAACAACCGTTGAAGCCAAGTGCTACTCTTCGCTGGTCAGGGAAGGTATTTCTCTTTCATTGATGTTCCATTCCTCTTGCCATCTCAACACCTCATCAAACTATGAGAAGAGGACGGCAACGATTCTGACCATGTCACTTTTGCTTTTTTGCATTTGACTCCTGTTGTTGTGTAGCCTTTTCATGGCTACCCTGTAGGCTCTGCTCCATGGGCTGTTATTTAATTCATCGCTTAGGGAGCAGAACGCGTTATATTTACTCTTGCAGATCACATCCCTCAACTTCTTCCGTTTGTTGACGAATTCCGGATGTAGCATGTAGCATGTATTCCAATTTCGGACCAAGACACGTCTTTTAAATTGCGGATAGTTTGGCTAGGACGAATCGTATCCGTCAACACACTGTCGTAAGTATTGCTGTCTCAAATATGTCATATTCTCTGTTAGGTTGATTAATTTGGTCAAGTCTCTATATCCAACAAGACGAAAGGTTAATCTCGTTGTGTTCAATATAAAAAAGGCGCAATTTATGATTTTTACAGAAAAAATCAATGGGGTCACCGCAATGGTGTGGGGGTTCTCTACATTACACGGAGAACCAACCCACAATTTCAACCCAATTTCGCCCGCTAACCGCGCATCACCTCAACCTCAACCCCAATCCCTTCCGTCGGGCTATTTCACCTAAAAAAGGTATACCCCAAAGACCGCAAAGCCTGAATTCATTATTTATGCAGATAATGCATAATTGAATTCAGCCCTTTCTTGCCATACGGCAACACTATTGCATAAACTACATGAGATTTCCACCGGAAACCACAATTTCATGTTTGGTTAGCAACAGCAAAGTCTGGGCAAGCCATGCTGTTGCTATATAGCGAAATCGCTGGGGTAATTTCAGATTCCTTGAGTTTGGTTCTCACGCTCATAAATTCCCAAGCCATCACGGCGTCTCTTTGACCTCCCCCAGACACGCTATTCGCTGGGGATCAACAAACTCAGTGTTCAGGTGAATAGCACAAAAATATTTTTCATGCACTCTGAGATCAATCCAATAACCAAACTGGGTCATTCGGTCACCATTGATTTTGCGTTCGTTGCATGCAAAAAGCAAAATCATACCCGGGATCATCAAGCTCTCCTTTTCGATTCTTCCATTTTCTCTAAATCCATTGACTGGTGAATTAACCTACAAGAGTTATTCACCTCGATGGGCTGGGGAAATGAGAGAGCGCAGATGAGAGTGCGATCTCGATTGGATAGAACCAGCAGTCAGTTTTTCATCCCTCATTTAAGGAAGTCGAGTCTCAACCACCGAACTGTCGGGTTATTAATATTACAAAGAAAAGTTTAGTCAAATCTCATCCCTCAAGGAGAGGAGTCGTATATTAATCACCAGTGCGCTTGCAACGTGTCTGAACACTAATCGTTTCTTTTGTATAAATCAAAATCAAAGTGCAGTGTAGTTTTCTGATCTTGTGGTCCTTCTCTCAGGGAGCGTGTCTCCTTGTCATGAAAAGGATGAGGGATATCTTTAGACCGCTCCTAAGGGGACTCGTTGCGGTCGCCACCGTGTTTCCGGGGCCTCCGGGAAGAGTGACGACCGATTGTTGAATAGGGGGGAATCGACCAATAATAATACCGTATTCATATATGATAGAATTTACATTTATATTTATTTATTAATTTTAAATTAATTTTAGTTTAGTTTAGATACATTTATTGGGGTCTTTACACCTAGGACGCCAATTGAGACTGATCCTCGAATCAAAAAACAAAAAGAAAAAAAATGGTGGCGAGAAGGCCGAATTTGGCGAGACAGGACATATGTGTCCTTCATCTTGTCTCTGACTTCTGGTCATCTTGCGATAACCAGAATCACCCACATCCGTGAGGATGTTGGGCTCGGTCTCGCGGCATCTGAAAAGAGAAGAAAAAAAGGGGGGGTATCCAAGGATAGTGTGGACAGTGTTAGTCCAAGTGTTCTCTAACTACTTTTATAGAGGGATGGTGGGAAAGAAATCTTACAAGACCGGTGGGTCTTGGGTGCGGTAGTAAACGCAGATCACGTCTTTGGCGTCTGATAATCTGCGCTATGGTCGGTGTGTATGTTTGTGTTTGTGCCGTCTTGTTGTGAGTCGGCGTGCTGATCCTCGAATCTGAAATTCATCACCCTTTTATACAAATCTTCATTGAGATTTGTATGTGAAAAATTGGAGAAAAAGTATGGAATATCTATTTTTAGAATATACACATCTGGCTGCAATTCAGATGGAGATAAGGATTTTAGAACTGTGTTTGTGGGAACGATATGGATATCTTTTAATGTATGTTTGTGTGTATATGAAGATATGCATGGTGGTGTTTAGTTTTTTGGGAGGATTTGATATTTAAACATTGGATAGTAGTTGGGTAGAAATGTATGTGGGAGGAAAATGGAAGGGCTCCTTGGAACACTACACTGATCCCAAAAGACAAATCAAAATTAAGTAAAATTCAATTGTGCACATCAAAGAAAGGATCACCTGTAAATTAAAATAAAATCGTTTCTTTTGTATAAATCAAAATCAAAGTAAGGAGTAGTTTGCTGAATCAAAAAGACAAATCAAATAAAGAATAAAATTCACTTGCAACAACAAAACAAGCAGCAGTGTTTTTGTTTAATAAGTGTGATTGAAACAAGAGGTGGCGAAAGTGCTCAGCCAATAGAGTGGTTGACGATTTATTATGACCAAACATTCGTTGGGGATTTAAGTGAACCAGTGCCCCTACCGCCACATACTCCCCCCCCACAATGGTCTACCTCGTCTTCGTTTCTAAGGAAAGTATGAATTTGCTTGCTGTCAGAGTTATTGAGAATGTAAGGTAACATGTATATATGTATGTCGAATATCGTTAAGTTCACTTCAAAGGAATCAAGTTATCTTTTTACAGACAAATTAGATTGTTCGCTTATTTAGAGCTTTCCTACCAAACAAATGCCTAGACCTATTCGATGTCATTCAGAGGAGAACAGTTCTCTTAATTGACAACGCAGCACTAACATTTTTACTACAGTCGGACTCACATCGAGGGCATATCCCGGATCTAGGCCTGTTTAATACAGTTTATTGGAGGTCCATGATATCTTTCGATAGAACTCGTTTAAATTGCATCATACAATGTGATTCGATGGGTTCCAATTTGTCTCACCACTTCACCTTCACATCTACACCAAAAAATGTTTTCTTACAGAACGAGAACACTGTGCAACTCTTTTTCTACA
The DNA here is from genome assembly GCA_963931805.1 of Microdon myrmicae. NCBI lineage: Eukaryota > Metazoa > Arthropoda > Insecta > Diptera > Syrphidae > Microdon > Microdon myrmicae. The sequence goes on from OZ007496.1 coordinate 185,715,971, forward strand.
ACAGAGTTTACGGCGTGCTACATTTGACAACTGTTCAACACGATCTCCAACAATTATCTAATAGCTTCGCAATGCGTGGATGCAGCAGTATAAAAAGATATTTAGTAGCTTGTAAGGTACAAATAAACTCGTGCTAGCATCATGAAGAAAAAAAGGTCTACACATCTACATTCATATATAAACTAATAGTGTTATTCACCTCTTGCTTTTTGCTTCTCTTGTGATTCCTTTGTAATTTGTTTCTCACTTTACTTCTTCTAATTTTAGTTTTAATAGTGTAGACAAAAAGTAAATAAAAGAAAAAATACTATTAAAAATGTTAATAAAATATAAAATTTAAATTATAATTAAAAGTAATTATTTGTTGTAATGCTGTTTTATTATTTATATTACTTTAGTTCTTATAATTTGAGTTTAAATAATGTGGACAAAAAATAAATAAATGAAAACTAGTAACAAAAATTCTTAATAAAATAATATATATAATAACTTTAAATATTAGTTTTAGACAAAAACAATTAATCTGGAGAATTTTTTTTCTTGGTATAACTATAATACTTTCCTCTTTTAAAATAATTGTTCAATCAGACGTATTAATACTACAAAATAGAATTAACTCCGTCTAATTTAGAGTGTTCGGGCAGGCTATATATTTTGGAATACGAACGAAAGTCATGTTCTGCGCACAAGGGCAAGTCGTGCAGATGACAACATCCCTGCCGTTCTAGAGCTTATTGAAAGTTATGGATCGAACACTTCCATAACTGATACCCTCTTCTGATGTTTGCAACAGTTAAAAGGCGATCACATTCAATAAGCTCTCGAACGGCACGGATGTTGTCATCTGCACGACCAGTCAATGGGCGAAGATCATGACTTTCGTTTCCGATACGTTCTCGCCCACTTTTAAATTCTCTGGCCCACGTATACACACGATTCTGAGACATGTATCATCACCAAACTGTGCCTTCAATCGAGAAAAAATTTCCGTGGGTTTAACGCCTTCATTTATTAAAAATTTTATAATAATCCGTTGTGCAAGAGACGTATGTACCCCTTGTTCGCTCATGGATGTACTGACTACATAGTCGAGCGTGACCGCTAGCCAAGCCGGTCCCCTGCTCCTCATAAACCAAATAACAGCCACGCGCAAGATTATCTAGCACGCAACTTGTTGCTAAGCAAAAAAGTAAAATTACCCTTTATATTGTATAGTCGTATTGTGAAAATGCATTTCAGGCTTTATCTGGGAATGTACACTTTCTGATTGCCTGGATTTTTATAAGGGCGCTGGTAAACTAACTAAGAACTTGAAAAACTTAAGATTGGGCTCAGATTTGGTAATTCAAATGGTAAGAACAAACAAGATCCAAGAATGAGGCCCATAATAATATCTCAAACTTAAAACATGAGATGATGGAAACATGTTCCTAATGAGTTACTTGTCCCAGTCTTCTTTTTTTTTCATTTTCAATTTAAATCCATGATGGCAAAAACGGATAGGAAACTTTACCTCAAATAATTTTCCAAATTGAACTAAGAAGTTTGTGACATTCCTCGAAGGACAGCTTCCAAACCTCACAACACTTTGGTAATTTACTCCATAAGCTTTGATCAGATTTCTTATTTCCTTTAATTTCCTAAATCGATGTGTTCAAAGAGCCATCGTCGGATAAGCTGTTTGTCCGTTGCCCTTAACCCATACAAACTCTAAAACCTGAATGGTTAGCCCGACGAACTGGTTCGCTTAATTGAATCTTTATTAAATGGAAACAATATATATTTTAATGATTTGCCGTTAGCATTCGTGGAACTTTCAATTTGTTGAAAAACCTTTTTAGAGTTTTCGTTGGAGGCATAACAAGATTTGGAAAGCCGCAAAGTTAAATAAATTAAGGTGTTCCGCTGACGATCAGGGGAATTTCAATAATGGAAGAAATGTTATTAATCTCAACTGATGGTAATTTTACTATACACATTCACGCGCCTACGTTTTTGGTGTCGATAATTGCTAGAAATACCTGGGAAAAGGTTTGAAATGAATACTAATTGATTTGTGCTGGTAGAGTGATTAATCTTGGGTGAAGGAGGGAGTTGACAAGTCATTAAAGCCGTTCCAGGTTTTGGGCCTATACATAAAAATCGGGATAACGAAGAGTGATTATGACCGATGTTGAAATGTTAAAATGAACGCTACTTAAGAAGGGAGATCTTCAGAATGTTCTATTTATTTTAAAAACAATCCTAATTGCTGTACGGTGAATGCTTCTTTGTAAATTCCACACTGCTTACCCCAGATACATCTTTCTTATACTTATTATATGTTTTTAAAGAGTGAGGGATCTAGGAACACATTAAGTACTGCTACACTGGAATTTGTTTCCTTAAAATGATGGATGAGTACATTTGACTGAATGCTGAGAATTTCCAAGGCATTCAGCAGCTGTTACTTAGGACTCCTCCCCTGGAGCTCGTCAAATGAGTATAGGATTGTAAAACGAAAGTATAATTTCAATTTGCTTCCTGATTCCATTTGGTCCAGTAATTTTTACATGGGTCCGTTTTCTTGGGCTGTAGAACGTATATAAAATAATATTGACATTCTACAATACAAATGTATTATATTTATTCATGGGCTGGGAAAACTTGATTAACATTTACAATATCCTAAGAAAGTTTACTTATCCAACAAATTGACCAATGGGTTTTTTGATAGCCGTATGGAATAAGTTGAATGCAATAACAATGTACAATATAAAGAAAGAGTTATACATATGGTATATGACAAAGTGTTTCCTTCTAAGGAAAATAACGATGCTAGGACGCCAATATCTCTTTATGCCTTGGTATGTTTAGGTGATATACTTGAATAGCTCTTAGGCATGCATTTATCTCATTACACGTTTGTGTTGCTCGGCAGACGAAAGATTCTCTGTTTCATCTGTCTATAGGAGGTTTTTAAACTCAGCCGGTGCTGCAAAGCACTTTCAGACAAAAACTTGATTAACGAGGAAATGTAGAAAATCAAATCGGTCTCCTGGATTCTATTGCTAAAATATTAGTACTATACCAGCAAACTGAAATAGAGGTATTGTTGTATAGATGTACATTATTAGTATATATATGTGTGTGTCTCTTACTCTTTTAGATTGGGAGTTGGTCAATAACGCAAGGCACAACGAAAAGTTGTTTTATTCTAGTCATACACTTAAGTATATAACCTTTATTGTCATGCAAAAGGATCGGGCCGTGCCTATTGACCAACGCAGGTTGGTTTTCAGCCAATTTGGCATGCAATATCTCGATTTCCTCACAATATTTGAAAGCGTTTATCCTCTCTCCTGGATGAAGAAATGAAAAGTGGATTGGTCCTCTTGATGTCCACCAAATTGTAACCTTTTTTGGGTGGAGATCGGACTTGGGGGTGTGTTTTAGTTTTTCACCTGCATCCAACCGCCGCCCAGGTCTTTTACGGTTATCATACAGAATCCACTTTTCATTACAGCTGACAACCCGGTGCAAAAACGGTTCAGTTTAGTTTTTTTAATCTAAGCAATGCGCAGATTTCCCGGCGCCGTACTTTTTGGGACTCGTTCCCTTCATGGGGTATCCACTTATCGAGTTTCTTTACCTTTCCTATGAGAGAAAGGTGTCGACTTATTGTCATTGGGGATACTCCTGTAGCGATCCTAAATCACTACCCCCATCCAAACCCCCAATATTTCCCATTAACCTATATCCAAATTCCAATATTGAATCACATGAGCGATAAATTACCCCAAAAGTTAATTTGTCGCACATTGATCCAATTTCCAGGTAACCTACATCCAAATTCCATATTGAATCACATGAGCAACGAATTAAACCAAAATTTAATTCGTCGCACATTGACTCAATTCCCAAAATCCTGACATCATTAAATGCTTAATTCAAAACGCATTTCATGGTTTCCCTTCTAGGAATCTATCCAACCAAACCTTTAACCGATTCCCGGAACACAATTCCAATTGAAGCACACAAAATCGTGTGTGTGCTTCTTGGAATTTTTACATTAAAATCGTTGACAAATCTCAACGTAAAAAAGAATAAAAGGGCAATAATTTTCGATTTCGACATCAGTAAGATTCCAGAGGCCGAATCCCTGGTCTTTCATGAGCTAAATCCAGAAAACCAAATAAAGTAAAGTGATTCCTAACGCAATTAAATCATTAAAAGCTGCATATTAAAAAAATAGAAGGTTGCCTTTTCGTTTATTTTGATTTCTTGGACTATTGTGATTTCTTGGATTACTGTGGGTACCTTCTTCCAAATCCTTTGAGCAGCCATGAGCTGTTGATTCGCTCCACAAAGACGACCAAAACTGTTGGCAAACACAGCTACATTGTGCGACCATCATCTCTTGGGGACATCCTTAACCTCAAGGAGCAATTGTGGGGGTTTCTCTATACTACATGGAGAACCACCCACCATTTTCAGGTAATTCCATCCAATTTCGACCTCCTTACAGCGCGTCAAACCAACCCCATTCCCCCCTACTTACCTGTTCACCTGTGAAGCATGTTACCACCAAGGTCACATAGCTAAACTCAATGTTCCACGCAGACAATGCATAAATGAGTTTAGTTTCCCTTTTTTGCCATACGGCAACTCTTGTCCATGTCGATTAGCGACAATCAAATCCAGCCGGACGAAGTTGTCGCATCATTGCAGAACCCCTGGGGAAAATTATCAAAACATTCGATTGAATCACGTGATAATATTTCCCTAGCGTTACTTCGGCTTTTCTCCAGACACTTCATTCGCTGGGGATCAATGCTCTCTTTTTGCAGGTGAATATCATCAGCTTAATTTTCCTCTCTTTTACAGTCCTGTCTTCGTATGGAACAATGTACTCTGAGCTCACCATATTACCGAATTAGTTCAATGGGTTCCGCTCAGAACTACATTGATTCATGCACATACAACCAAATCCACCCCAAGTTAATCATACATTGTGTTTCTGTTCTCTCATTCTCCCGCTCTCTTCGATCATCAGTTTACCGATGTAACCTACCACACATCCACGGACGAGGCAATGAGAGAGCAAAAGTATGTTCTCTTTTGGTTGTCGGGTGCAAAAATTAAATTATCCAATTTCTTCCCTTTTCGAGTGAGTCGATTAAGAAGATTAACAGGAGGAAGTCGTGACGCTAACCGCCGCCGCGTGTGCATGCTTATGCACAGGCTCGTCCGCGAAGAGTCCCTAATGTAACTAAATTAACTGTCGGAAATCGGAAACTTTCTAACGAAACAGAAGAAGTGTAAAGTTATAGTGATTTAAATTGTATTTATATTGCGATAAAAATGTATCTTTATCTGTTTTTCGTGTAACAGGCTAACGCACCTCGAGTGCCCAAGAACGTTCTACTTATCAAAATGTTAATTAAAAACTCAGCCGCGATGGCGCAACAAAATCAAATAAAAAAAAAAACATTTATACAACCAACCAACATCAGTTTTCTATTGTTCCTGTCTTCCTGGGTGGACTATCCTCATCGGAGCAACGTCGTTGGGAATATAAGGAATCCGTGTCGTACCAGGCACACCAACTTATACACACCACGCTCACGTATCAACCGTTGGTCTAACTCCCCGATATTGGCAACGCTGCCGGCACCACCGCTAACAAGGTAGCCCGTTTGCCCTGGCGGGCTACCACCGGAGGCAAGCAGTGCATCTAAGGAACTTCCGTCAGGAGATCGGTACATCGTGGAGTTTCCACTAAAGAAGCCGGGCACATCTACTACGCCGCCCTCACAACACAACACTCCCATGCTTTGTGCAATCTACCGCACCGATTTCGTTAGGACCGCATCCACCGTTGCTCTTAAAACATCGTCGTCAACTAGCGTTTCCGGCTTCACCCACGGTTCATTTTCGAGGCTTGAATCTCCCAAACGGAACTTTTCAAACCAAAGTCTTATAGTGCGTCCGTTTACCACTACATCCTAAAATGCGTCATTAATGTTTTTCATTATGTCCCATTTTAAGTTCATAGAGGAAAAGGGTTCGAACTTGAACTGCCGACAGCATGGTAAACAATTCCTAGGGAAAAAAAAACCTGTACTTGTAACGAGCCCTCAAATGCTGACATGTCAAGCACACCTACCATTTTACTTTATAAAAAAAGAAAATTTAACGTAACACATGTTCACCAGAGAACTTCTTATTTTCAACTTAGCGAAAATCGGTCATTTAACGTGTACAACCTAATAATTCCGTTCGTAAATGGGCGGACGAAGATTCTGGACATAGATGTTCATTCGGACGACTCGTCCTGTTCCCACAATTATGAATACACAAACAAACTTAAAATACATTCATTCCTTTATGTCTTCAACTTTAGGGTTTAGAACCTATATTGTGTCAGGTAATTTTCGTTATCTGGAAAAACTCAACCGGAATAGTTTAAACGATTTTTTTCACAACTTTAATGCAATTTTCGCCGTAAGTATAAAATCCTCCATTCCACACATAATGAAAAGCATGGAATCAAAGATTAATATGTGATTAGATTTGTTTTTTACAAGTAGAAGCTTCTGGTCGTCCGAATTCAAATCGGATATAGTGCCACATAGCGAGATAAGTTGTAGGATTTGTTTGTCATTTTTTAAAAACAAGAAGAACAAGAACTATGTCAAAAACTCATTAATCGTACAAGGTTGATGTCAGTTCTGTCGAACATTCTTGACAAAGACATTCGAATAACGTTATTCTTCAGCAGAATGAGTTTACTGAATTAATGATGGTGTGGGGGTTCTCTATATTACGCGGAGAACCAACCCACCATTACAACCCAATTTCGCCCGCTAACCGCGCACCACCTCAACCCGGATCCCTTCCGTCGGCTATTTTATCTGCAAAATGTATCTACCTAAAGGATGCATACAGCAAAGTCTGGGCAAGCGGCGCTGTTGCTGCATAGCGAAACCGCTTGGGTAATATCGTATCCCGTTAGTTCTTTTTCTCTCGCCGATATTTTCCGAAGCCATCGCGGCGTCCTTCGACCTCCCCCAGACTCGGCCATTCGCTGGGGATCAATAAACTCTTTAGTCAGGTGAATAGCACGAAAAATATACTTTTCATTCCATCCCATTTCCCCTTCTCGGAGTGCATTGCACTATAAGAACAATCCCATACCAAACTGGGTCATGCGGTCACCAGTTGGTTTGGCTTTCGTTGCATGAGAAAGCAAACCAACCCCGAGATTATCACAGTCTCTGCTTCAGCCCTCCATCCTCTCTAAGTCCATTGTCTGCTGGGTAAATTCACAAGAGTTTATTCACCTTGTTGGGCGGTGAAATGAGAGAATGCGGATGAGTGTACGATCGAGATTGGTTGATCGTGTGGATAGAACCAACGGTCGAGCTTCAACCACTGGCGAGTGTTAACGAGTCGAAGTTCGGGTGGTCGGTAAAGCGGTTTGGCTAAATGTAAATGAACGCGAACATTGTGCTAAAATGGTAAATTGTTATAACACGAACAATACAAACTTGGTGCGAAAATTTGTAAAGCGGCTTAACTGAATGTAAATGAAGGTAAATGAATGTGAACATTGTGCTTAAATAAAACAACCAAGAACTCATAAACAAAAAAAAAAATAAAACCTCCAGTGCGTTTTTTTTCTCCTCTTTCGGCGACTTGGATTTCGACGGAACAAGTGTTTGGAAGAAAGTAACCTGTGCCCGTGTCCGGCAACACTACTTTTTATAACCCCACAATGGCCTCTAGAAAACATATCGGTGTTGCATATTTAGCTTTATACCTGTCGGAAATTTTGTACCCGGAAACATAGACTATATGTGAATAGGTACGTATTTTCCCAAAAGAAATTCATAAAATTAAAGCGTAATTAAGAAACGACCGTTGGAATTTCCCAAGATCAAATAATTTCTTTTGGGAAAATACGTACTTGTTCACCGGTAGTCTATGTTTCTGGGTACACAATTTCCAATAAGTATAAAGAGCGAACATCAATTGCAAAATTTGTGGCCTCATTCTAGTGATTGGGAGTGTATACTCAGCTCTTTGAATACCAAGAGTACGAGCTTGAGGTGATTTTGCGGGGAGTCCAACAGATTACACACACGCAGCCATACTGAAGAATGCAGCGCACAACAGGATAAAAATAATTTATGAGTGCCATATATCAGAGCATTCACGTAGTAATTACTTAGCTTATGTAGCTCGTTGAGACATACTCATGTATACATGGTCGTGTTGTGTTACGATGGACCTTTAGTTCTAATATTTTAATATGGTGAGTTTGAATCAGTTTCTGTACTATCTCGTTGCAAAACACTATAATTGTGATCCCAGCGTTTTGTATACACCAGGCAAAACAAACTTTAATAGTACTTGTGCTTCATTTCTCATTTAATTACTGGAAAAGGAGTGACGTGGCTACTTCAGCAGATTACACAGCTAACGAGTTTATCGAAAAAATTCATCAGTGTCATACCCCAGAGCATTTACATTTAACATTTACACTTGAGGTGTGACACGGTGCGTTGTCTTGATGAAAGACGATTTTCTTTTTCTGCAAATGTGGTCGTTTTTCCGCAAATTCTCCCTTCAGTTGGTCAAGTAATGATGCGTAATAGGCTCCTGTAATAGTTTTTCCTATTTGAAGATGATCAATTAAGATAACTTCATAACTATTCCAAAAAACAGTCGCCATCAAATTCCCAGCCGAAAAAACAATTTTTTTTTTTTTTGGAGCCGATTCCCCCTTTGCAGCCCACTGTTTTGACTGTGTTGAGTTATATTTAGTTTTATTGTATTGTTTGGCTAACTTACGGCTTACCTCTGTCCCTCTGGTCCTTAATGGCCAGATTGTGCTCATGAGGGTGTGGGTCCCAGCTGGAGGGTGAGAGTCCAAGTGGGGTGTATAATGTTGAATTGTCCTCTGGTGTCTCCCCTTAATCTCGCCTTGGGTTCTTCCCCTCCTTTAATTATGTTTTGTTGGAGCCTTCCACCAGAACACAACGCCACGAGCAATGAACATTAGTTTCCACTCCAATGAAAATGTCAGATGTTTTTTCTTTGGTTAATTCACCTTTTCTTTTTATTCTTTCTTAATACAATATTTTTTTTTTAATAATTTATTTAAGTCGTGTTAAGTCTGGTTTTACAAAAAACGATTAACTAGGCTGCGGTATTTTCTGGATTCACGGATAAATTTAAGTCGGAAGATAAATTGAACGACCATTGACACGACCACTGACATGAACAGCCACTGACACCAACAATCACTGACACCAACAATCTCTCACTCGATGTCCGTCCGGGACTGTATCTCATAACCAACTCAATATTTATTTTTTCTCATCGATCGAAGGAAACGTGTTATTTCCTCTTTTGTTCTTCTTCGCGAACACATCAGCTTTATCTTTTGAATTTGTATTATGGTCCCGCTGCCCGTTACTAACGGAGGAAAAGAGGAGGAAGTGAAGTAAGTGCTGAGAGCCCTTGCCATTAACCAGAAGGAGCGCGAACCAGTCGGACACTGAAGAAGTTTATTGGTCACTCTGTCGTTGTGGGCCTTCTTCGCAGTATCAATGGCTGCAGGCGTTTCTGATTCTAACAAAATTCGGTCTGTTAACCTCGGTGGGATTGAAGCGCCATTGTTCAAAAGATCTAATTTTTGCCGCTGTAATCTGCTCACACTTTTTATCAATCCAGGTCTTATCGGGGGAACTTCGTTTAATGAAATGCAGAATGTAAATCTCCATCCCGAGAAGCATAATCTCTGTGACCGACTCCGCGCAAGCGTTAACATCGGAGTCCCCGAAGCACACATCCGACCATGGAAAAAATGCGAAAAAGTTATCAGCACCATACCTCCATACATAGAGTAGCTGCGTAGGTCGGTTATTCGTTTGAAATGCAAGTGGTTGCGCGACCAATACCAAGCAATGATCTGAGTTTCCCAGTCCCCCCCCCCCCCAATCCCCCACAAACATACATCCAAATCCCATAATCCTACTGTGGGGGTATAAGTGGTAATGTGCCAGCGTATGGCACGTATTCCTTATATCTCCCATCGAACCGTAGAAAGAAAATTGTTCGAATAATAACGTCAGAAAAACATTGCTCGGAACCCCAGGTTTGTCGTATAGCCATTCGTCTCTCAAAATGCGGCATCGCTGATTTGATTATAAACGTTATTATCGGCTTTACTGGCGAAGTACCTTCTTCCACACATTTATGTTCACATTTATTGTGGAATGTGTAATTGTAAACATTTATGGGACGCACGTCCACTTTCTGATTGTATCGAATCCGATGAGCATATTGGGCGACATCTCCTTCAAGTGGATAGATAAATAAACGATTGAAGTCTAAATCAAATAAGTGAGTTAAGACGCCAAAGTAATCAATAAGAAAGATAACAGATAGTACTGCCAGCAAGCGTTTTAATTTATTGAAAATATTCACTCGCGGGAACATTCCGATGCCGTCACACAACACATAACTCAGATAATATTTCTAATAATTATTAATCGTCACTTTCAACCATACAACGTACAAATTGAACCGACTTATTTAACATCGATATTGAATGTCCGCGGACGAGCGTGTGCATTAGCATGCACACGCGGCGGCGGTTAGCGAAGCAACCTCCCTATCGTAATCACGTTAATCGACTGCTTGAAAAGGGAAGGAATTGGATACAACCAAAAAAAAAAACCATACTTCTGCTCTCTCACTGCCACGTTCTTCGATGTGTGGTAGGTTACGTCGGTAAACTGACGATCGAAGAGAGCGGGACAATGAGAGAACAGAAACACGCTGTACGATTATCTTCGGGTGGATTTGGTTGTATTTTTATTTTTTTTTATTTTTTTAAACATTTTTTTATTTTCTTTTTATATTCTTATTTTCTAAATTAAAGGCTAGACAAAAAATGCTTAAATTCTAGCTTAAATATCTTATATAATAACTTACTGGTCCTTCGCAGACGCTCTAAGCTAAACATTACTTAATATTTGTATAATTTGCCTTTCGGCGACAGAACTTTGTGGCATAACTTATAATTATTTGAAAGACAAAGAAAAATTTGAAAAACTTTGTAAATTTTTTTTTTTTTTTTTTTTTTTTTTTTTTTTTTCTTAAAATTTAACTTACTTAACTTACCTAAACTTATCTACTTTTTTTTTTTTTTTTTTTTTTTTTTTTATGTAAAATCATTTAGCCTAACTTAACTTAAATCTTATACTACCCTAATTCTAGAAAAGCTAAGTCTATGTAAGCTAGCTGATGATAGTGTGAATCTATACCGACTTTGGTATCCAGGTCTTTATATGCCATTCAACCACCAGAACTGTTGACGCTGTCTAATACTATCGTCCCGGTCTCTGCGGGAGATAGCCCTACTGAAGCGCAGGAGCTCTTCTTCGGTGCGCGCTACTTCCCGGTCATAGCACAATCGCCCGTCTACAGATGATCTACTTACATGATAGATCAGCGGAATTCCGGATCTATCCTGTATAAGCCCTTTCATATCCAAGTCAAGGAACGCCTCTGGTGGAACAAAGCCGTTGCGACGCACGCTCTCATAGTATAAGGTGTTTGGATAATAAGCCCCGAAAATTAGGTCATTGGACGAGCTTATTGCTCTCGCAATATGTCCTCTGATTAATTTAATCATAAAATTATCCACCCTATTTATGTACGCTTCATTATATAAAGTCTCATTTGAGTAATACTTTTTATAGTCCGATTCCGGTGTCCGATATAATCTGAGACAACTTCTGAGACACTTTCTTTCGAACACCCGAATCTTTTCTATCAAATTTGGACCTATGTTGAACCATACTGGGCAACCATATATGAGCATTGGCCTGATTAGCGTCATGTAGCATATGACTTTTACCCTGCTGTCAAGTTGGCTACTATGAAATAGCCTCCTTGTCATAGCAAAAGTTTTCCTCGCTTTGAGCAAAGCAGCCTCTACATGTCTGTTGAAATATAGATATTGGTCTAGCCAGATGCCCAGGTATTTAACTACACTCTTGGTTTCCAGTTTATCTCCATGCGGTCCCACGATAACTAGCTTTCGCCAGTTTTTCCTTGTGTCGTACGTGGCTTTATATAATGGAGTTCTAAATAGGATGGCTTCACATTTCTGGAAGTTGATCTTAAGTTTCCAGTCATCGCAATAGCGCTGCACTTTGTTGAAGTCTCGCTGTATTAACCTATTTATGATCGCAACTTTCGGAGCTGTTCTGTAAATTATGAGATCGTCTGCGTACGCAATAGCCTGCGGAAGTGCATCTAATAAGTCGCTAATGTAAATGTTAAAAAGAATCGGAGAGAGTACCGCGCCCTGTTGCAAGCCATTCTTGATATTATACGTTTTATTAGAGGTCACATTACCACTTTTGACCACGAACCTCCTGTCCTTTGACATATCGTAAAGTACATATAGTAAAGGCTTATGTATGCCATATCTGACCAGTTTGTAATACAACCCTTCGATCCAGACGGTATCAAAGGCTTTTTCCAGGTCGATCAGACAGGCACCTGTGCATTGGTTCCTACATTTATTCCATTGTATATCGGAGACCAGTTTAGCTGCGGCATGTGTGGTTTCATGACCCGCCCTAAAGCCAAACTGGTTGTTTGGAATAATGCTATTGTCGTCTACCCATTTTAGCAGAGCTTTGTTAATGATTTTTTCAAATACTTTACTGATGCTTGGGAGTAAACTTATCGAACGCATGTTCATTGGGTTTGTACAGTCTTTGCCCTTTTTTGGGATGGGCTGAATGATAGCCGTTTTCCAACGCGCGGGATAATATGCATTATTCAACGCGTTGTTAAACAGGACCGTGTATATATCTATTGCCTTTGGGGGCAGGTTCTTGAGTACGATGTTAGGTACTCCATCTATTCCCACTGACTTTTTGCTTCTTAATGAGTCGAAGATACTCTGGATTCCTTCCCTTGTGATTAAAAGGCTATTAGCCCCACCATTGGCATTAATGTCAATTGACAGATTATCGTCACTGAATTCCGTAAAACCAGGATTCTCCGATTGCCAATGTGAAATTTCATTCCGGAGGTGCAGGTGATTCAGTCGAATTCTGTCCTCCAGGTCATGATTTCGGTGAATGCTGTCATTCACCTTGTACATTTCCTGAAAGACCGCCCCCACAGCGTTCGCCTTCTCCAAAGGATCTTCGATCACGAAGAGCTCACTATTGAAGATAGCGTTCTCTGTATCTATGCCAATGTCGGTTAGCAGCTGCTTGTTTACCTCAGTACGTGGAATTTGGAGACACTGAATCTCGTTTTGATTATTTCTCCTGAATATTTTATTTATTTGTGGGAACATATTCGGGTTATTAGTTTTTATAGCTCGAATTCTGTTGTTCCAATACAAATTTGTTGCTAATCTATAATTAGGTTTAAGTAATTGTTGGAGGTTTTTTAATCGGGATTTCAGTGATATTATCTCCTGGTCTTGTCTGTCTGTAAACTGTCTGTGTAATTCTTTTAATTTCGATAGCAGTCTGCTCTTTTGCCTGTGGAGTGCGTTTATTGTTGCGTTTCTGTACATGTTAGTGTGATCTGTAACTGTTGTTTTGGGAATTGTTTTGTCCATTGTTCGTTTTACGGTTTCGTCCATTTGCTGAATGTATTTGTCGATTTCGTCATTAGTCAGGTTTCTGTTTACTGGCAGATTCAAGTCATTCGAACGCAGTTCTCTTGTTAATGATCTGGTGAACCGCGGCCATCGCATTGCCCCGTAGTTATAGGGTTGCGGGATCACGAATTCCTCCAGATCTGCGAGCTCGTTCGGAAGCTCTATTACTGCCGTGAATGCACAGTGGTCACTATCGTATTCAATTGTCCGTAAACAGTTTGTATTTCGTCTATTGGTGTTAATTAATCTCAGTCGTGAGTCGATTAGCAAGATATCTAAGAACGATCTACCTCTAGGGAACGATGGATATTCGGTAGCTAGCAGGTCAGTTCTATATTCAAAATGAAACTGATCTAACCAGCCAGCCAACTGATTTCCTCTGGCATTAGATATATGATTTCCCCAATTGGGAAATCATGGATTGATAAAAAGTGTGAGCAGATTACAGCGGCAAAAATTAGATCTTTTGAACAATGGCGCTTCAATCCCACCGAGGTTAACAGACCGAATTTTGTTAGAATCAGAAACGCCTGCAGCCATTGATACTGCGAAGAAGGCCCACAACGACAGAGTGACCAATAAACTTCTTCAGTGTCCGACTGGTTCGCGCTCCTTCTGGTTAATGGCAAGGGCTCTCAGCACTTACTTCACTTCCTCCTCTTTTCCTCCGTTAGTAACGGGCAGCGGGACCATAATACAAATTCAAAAGATAAAGCTGATGTGTTCGCGAAGAAGAACAAAAGAGGAAATAACACGTTTCCTTCGATCGATGAGAAAAAATAAATATTGAGTTGGTTATGAGATACAGTCCCGGACGGACATCGAGTGAGAGATTGTTGGTGTCAGTGATTGTTGGTGTCAGTGGCTGTTCATGTCAGTGGTCGTGTCAATGGTCGTTCAATTTATCTTCCGACTTAAATTTATCCGTGAATCCAGAAAATACCGCAGCCTAGTTAATCGTTTTTTGTAAAACCAGACTTAACACGACTTAAATAAATTATTAAAAAAAAAATATTGTATTAAGAAAGAATAAAAAGAAAAGGTGAATTAACCAAAGAAAAAACATCTGACATTTTCATTGGAGTGGAAACTAATGTTCATTGCTCGTGGCGTTGTGTTCTGGTGGAAGGCTCCAACAAAACATAATTAAAGGAGGGGAAGAACCCAAGGCGAGATTAAGGGGAGACACCAGAGGACAATTCAACATTATACACCCCACTTGGACTCTCACCCTCCAGCTGGGACCCACACCCTCATGAGCACAATCTGGCCATTAAGGACCAGAGGGACAGAGGTAAGCCGTAAGTTAGCCAAACAATACAATAAAACTAAATATAACTCAACACAGTCAAAACAGTGGGCTGCAAAGGGGGAATCGGCTCCAAAAAAAAAAAAAATTGTTTTTTCGGCTGGGAATTTGATGGCGACTGTTTTTTGGAATAGTTATGAAGTTATCTTAATTGATCATCTTCAAATAGGAAAAACTATTACAGGAGCCTATTACGCATCATTACTTGACCAACTGAAGGGAGAATTTGCGGAAAAACGACCACATTTGCAGAAAAAGAAAATCGTCTTTCATCAAGACAACGCACCGTGTCACACCTCAAGTGTAAATGTTAAATGTAAATGCTCTGGGGTATGACACTGATGAATTTTTTCGATAAACTCGTTAGCTGTGTAATCTGCTGAAGTAGCCACGTCACTCCTTTTCCAGTAATTAAATGAGAAATGAAGCACAAGTACTATTAAAGTTTGTTTTGCCTGGTGTATACAAAACGCTGGGATCACAATTATAGTGTTTTGCAACGAGATAGTACAGAAACTGATTCAAACTCACCATATTAAAATATTAGAACTAAAGGTCCATCGTAACACAACACGACCATGTATACATGAGTATGTCTCAACGAGCTACATAAGCTAAGTAATTACTACGTGAATGCTCTGATATATGGCACTCATAAATTATTTTTATCCTGTTGTGCGCTGCATTCTTCAGTATGGCTGCGTGTGTGTAATCTGTTGGACTCCCCGCAAAATCACCTCAAGCTCGTACTCTTGGTATTCAAAGAGCTGAGTATACACTCCCAATCACTAGAATGAGGCCACAAATTTTGCAATTGATGTTCGCTCTTTATACTTATTGGAAATTGTGTACCCAGAAACATAGACTACCGGTGAACAAGTACGTATTTTCCCAAAAGAAATTATTTGATCTTGGGAAATTCCAACGGTCGTTTCTTAATTACGCTTTAATTTTATGAATTTCTTTTGGGAAAATACGTACCTATTCACATATAGTCTATGTTTCCGGGTACAAAATTTCCGACAGGTATAAAGCTAAATATGCAACACCGATATGTTTTCTAGAGGCCATTGTGGGGTTATAAAAAGTAGTGTTGCCGGACACGGGCACAGGTTACTTTCTTCCAAACACTTGTTCCGTCGAAATCCAAGTCGCCGAAAGAGGAGAAAAAAAACGCACTGGAGGTTTTATTTTTTTTTTGTTTATGAGTTCTTGGTTGTTTTATTTAAGCACAATGTTCACATTCATTTACCTTCATTTACATTCAGTTAAGCCGCTTTACAAATTTTCGCACCAAGTTTGTATTGTTCGTGTTATAACAATTTACCATTTTAGCACAATGTTCGCGTTCATTTACATTTAGCCAAACCGCTTTACCGACCACCCGAACTTCGACTCGTTAACACTCGCCAGTGGTTGAAGCTCGACCGTTGGTTCTATCCACACGATCAACCAATCTCGATCGTACACTCATCCGCATTCTCTCATTTCACCGCCCAACAAGGTGAATAAACTCTTGTGAATTTACCCAGCAGACAATGGACTTAGAGAGGATGGAGGGCTGAAGCAGAGACTGTGATAATCTCGGGGTTGGTTTGCTTTCTCATGCAACGAAAGCCAAACCAACTGGTGACCGCATGACCCAGTTTGGTATGGGATTGTTCTTATAGTGCAATGCACTCCGAGAAGGGGAAATGGGATGGAATGAAAAGTATATTTTTCGTGCTATTCACCTGACTAAAGAGTTTATTGATCCCCAGCGAATGGCCGAGTCTGGGGGAGGTCGAAGGACGCCGCGATGGCTTCGGAAAATATCGGCGAGAGAAAAAGAACTAACGGGATACGATATTACCCAAGCGGTTTCGCTATGCAGCAACAGCGCCGCTTGCCCAGACTTTGCTGTATGCATCCTTTAGGTAGATACATTTTGCAGATAAAATAGCCGACGGAAGGGATCCGGGTTGAGGTGGTGCGCGGTTAGCGGGCGAAATTGGGTTGTAATGGTGGGTTGGTTCTCCGCGTAATATAGAGAACCCCCACACCATCATTAATTCAGTAAACTCATTCTGCTGAAGAATAACGTTATTCGAATGTCTTTGTCAAGAATGTTCGACAGAACTGACATCAACCTTGTACGATTAATGAGTTTTTGACATAGTTCTTGTTCTTCTTGTTTTTAAAAAATGACAAACAAATCCTACAACTTATCTCGCTATGTGGCACTATATCCGATTTGAATTCGGACGACCAGAAGCTTCTACTTGTAAAAAACAAATCTAATCACATATTAATCTTTGATTCCATGCTTTTCATTATGTGTGGAATGGAGGATTTTATACTTACGGCGAAAATTGCATTAAAGTTGTGAAAAAAATCGTTTAAACTATTCCGGTTGAGTTTTTCCAGATAACGAAAATTACCTGACACAATATAGGTTCTAAACCCTAAAGTTGAAGACATAAAGGAATGAATGTATTTTAAGTTTGTTTGTGTATTCATAATTGTGGGAACAGGACGAGTCGTCCGAATGAACATCTATGTCCAGAATCTTCGTCCGCCCATTTACGAACGGAATTATTAGGTTGTACACGTTAAATGACCGATTTTCGCTAAGTTGAAAATAAGAAGTTCTCTGGTGAACATGTGTTACGTTAAATTTTCTTTTTTTATAAAGTAAAATGGTAGGTGTGCTTGACATGTCAGCATTTGAGGGCTCGTTACAAGTACAGGTTTTTTTTTCCCTAGGAATTGTTTACCATGCTGTCGGCAGTTCAAGTTCGAACCCTTTTCCTCTATGAACTTAAAATGGGACATAATGAAAAACATTAATGACGCATTTTAGGATGTAGTGGTAAACGGACGCACTATAAGACTTTGGTTTTAAAAGTTCCGTTTGGGAGATTCAAGCCTCGAAAATGAACCGTGGGTGAAGCCGGAAACGGTAGTTGACGACGATGTTTTAAGAGCAACGGTGGATGCGGTCCTAACGAAATCGGTGCGGTAGATTGCACAAAGCATGGGAGTGTTGTGTTGTGAGGGCGGCGTAGTAGATGTGCCCGGCTTCTTTAGTGGAAACTCCACGATGTACCGATCTCCTGACGGAAGTTCCTTAGATGCACTGCTTGCCTCCGGTGGTAGCCCGCCAGGGCAAACGGGCTACCTTGTTAGCGGTGGTGCCGGCAGCGTTGCCAATATCGGGGAGATAGACCAACGGTTGATACGTGAGCGTGGTGTGTATAAGTTGGTGTGCCTGGTACGACACGGATTCCTTATATTCCCAACGACGTTGCTCCGATGAGGATAGTCCACCCAGGAAGACAGGAACAATAGAAAACTGATGTTGGTTGGTTGTATAAATGTTTTTTTTTTTATTTGATTTTGTTGCGCCATCGCGGCTGAGTTTTTAATTAACATTTTGATAAGTAGAACGTTCTTGGGCACTCGAGGTGCGTTAGCCTGTTACACGAAAAACAGATAAAGATACATTTTTATCGCAATATAAATACAATTTAAATCACTATAACTTTACACTTCTTCTGTTTCGTTAGAAAGTTTCCGATTTCCGACAGTTAATTTAGTTACATTAGGGACTCTTCGCGGACGAGCCTGTGCATAAGCATGCACACGCGGCGGCGGTTAGCGCCACGACTTCCTCCTGTTAATCTTCTTAATCGACTCACTCGAAAAGGGAAGAAATTGGATAATTTAATTTTTGCACCCGACAACCAAAAGATAACATACTTTTGCTCTCTCATTGCCTCGTCCGTGGGTGTGTGGTAGGTTACATCGGTAAACTGATGATCGAAGAGAGCGGGAGAATGAGAGAACAGAAACACAATGTATGATTAACTTGGGGTGGATTTGGTTGTATGTGCATGAATCAATGTAGTTCTGAGCGGAACCCATTGAACTAATTCGGTAATATGGTGAGCTCAGAGTACATTGTTCCATACGAAGACAGGACTGTAAAAGAGAGGAAAATTAAGCTGATGATATTCACCTGCAAAAAGAGAGCATTGATCCCCAGCGAATGAAGTGTCTGGAGAAAAGCCGAAGTAACGCTAGGGAAATATTATCACGTGATTCAATCGAATGTTTTGATAATTTTCCCCAGGGGTTCTGCAATGATGCGACAACTTCGTCCGGCTGGATTTGATTGTCGCTAATCGACATGGACACGAGTTGCCGTATGGCAAAAAAGGGAAACTAAACTCATTTATGCATTGTCTGCGTGGAACAATGAGTTTAGCTATGTGTCCTTGGTGGAAACATGCTTTACAGTTAAACAGGTAAGTAGGGGGAAATGGGTTTGATTTGACGCGCTGTAAGACGGTCGAAATTAGGTAGGAATTGTGGGTTGTTTCTCATATAGAATAGAGAAACCCCCACACTACACCTACATTAACATGTATATCGGCTGGCTAACTAACTTTAATTTATATTTTAAAATGATATGTATGTCTATACCGTGCGCGATGATAGTGAAGAGCGTGCGACTCGAACCGAGGCTATCACGGTTAGAATCACTAAAAGATATTATGGTGACGATTATGGTACATTAGAGGGTAACTTTATTTTACTTCTTCATTTTTTGGTTGTATTTTTGTTATTAACTTTGATATATCCACGACACTGCTTATTGGTTTATTGTTTATGTTTGAGGGCTTTCTAAACTTAATAACGATTGCAAATTCACTGAACTGTAGAACACACACGAATTGTATCGGAAAATGTCTCGAATTTTTCTTTGTCTGCCGTTTGCAACATGGTTTTGCTCAGAAAACCCGAACTCTAACTCGACAAAACACTTCGTTACCAAACTATCGTGAGGATGTGCACACTTTCGTGTGCACGCGGTGGTGGTTACAAGATGACTATGATGCATTTTCTTATTCGATTTTCGTTCGGTGTTCTTCACTATTTGCTTGTGTATTATGTGTGTATCTGTTTGAAACGCCACAATATAACCAAAGCTCAACGCATCAGGCCACTGCCGCGTGTACGATTTCGATTTCTAAACTCAAGTACATTCGACTGATGTGGAAATGCTATATTATTGCTATGGTATACGGCTTTAATGGATGTGCTTTTGGTGATGTTGTTCTTCACTATTGATCGTGTGTATCTGCTAGAAATGCCACATATCGACTAACTAACTGTTGCTTTACAAAATCCACTAAGAAAAAACTGTCTGCCAGCGCCGTAAGAAGAATCCCCTCAATCACTTCTGCTTGTTGAGACCATAACTGAAAACTGTCATCGGCATCTCCTCCCCTTCAGCTCCTGGTCATCATACTCCATTGCCTCGGTGGAGACCCTTCGCCCAAACTGATCGAAAACACCAGAGCCATCCCAACTTATTTGGTTTGCGCAACCGCTAATTTTATAACAAATATTCACATTTAATTCTGCGGGCGAAAGCTGTTTATTATCAGTAATGTAAATCAATATTTTAATATTTTTCTCGTCGTGACAAGGGCGGTGGGGAAAGTTAGCATGTAATACCGGGGTTCCCTCCTTACTCATGCGGTAGACTTCTTCACCTAACCCCATCTAACCATCGCGAAAAACGTTGTTCTTCCTCCGTGAACAAACAACTGAAGGTCCTATTACAACTGTCAATGACCATTTATAGTTCGACACTGGCACGGTTCTATGGACCAAGTCCAGAATTTTGTTCGCTCCCAACATGGTGTTTATGGGTTGTTCCGTCGCGCGTTCAGGAGAATTAGTAGCGTTTCTTTTCAATTAACTTCTCGTTTGCATCGAGAGATACGCGATTCAAATCTAAATTCTCCAAGACTAGACCAAACCAATGGGACCGTAGAGGAGAGAACGCAAGGTGAAGAAGAGAGACAGCTAACAAGAAAGAACCAGAAGAGAGAGCTGAGCAACAAAACGAAATATTTAAAAAAGAAAAAAGTAGGACAAAACTGTAAAAAGAAGAGAAACTGTAAAACAATCAAAAAAAAAAAACTTAATACATAAATAAATAAATAAAAAAAAATTTAACTTTTAATATTGACCCTTCTTTCTCCTGGGAACTGAAATTAATTTTTATTTTAATATTTTAATTTCTTTTTATAGCCTAACCTCTAGCAAGGCTAGTTGGTGTAAGTACCCTAGAGCCTCAGGGCTCTACTCACCACTGGACTTCCGAGAAATAATATATTTTCGAATTTAAGGAGCTCTTCACTATAGTACAGCCCTCAGTTGGTGGTTACCGGCTGCGCCAATTTTGTTGCATCTATTCGCACACAAAATAGTTAAATGTAAATATGAATAAACGTACTCACCATTTATGTGCTCGTACGGTTGTAGTGCTTGTTGGCAAACTGCTTTTAGGTTGCTGGGGGTGTTGAGTTCTTGAACTCCCAGTTAATTGATATATTTTTAATGTTCTAGATCATGTCCGGACTAAATTTTACTTATTTGATGGGTTGTTTGAATCGCAACTAACTTTTAATTCTTGTACTTTTATATTGACCGCACTAACGTCCGCATTCTAGTTAAATTTTTCTTCAACAGACTTTTTTTTTATTTTTTCTTTAAAATTCAATCTTTTCGGTGCTTACTTTTTAATTTCTCTCTCACAGTAGTTTTTTCCGCCTATTTTTTTCTATCTTTTATATTTGTTTCGGGAGAGGGTGTGCGGAACTGGGTCCTTAACAGTGGGTAGAGGAGATTTCTTTCGTATGCGTGCCAACTCGCATCTTGTCAACCACGATAATATTGATTCCAAAGCTACTGAGGCTACATCGCCTCCGCAGTATGATTTTAATATCGAGCATGACTCTCCACAATTGCCATCTGAGCCAAATACAAGTAAACAACCAGACTTCACCAACATCATTCAAAGGCGCTCACCTTTCTTAGAAAACAGCCTAAAAATGAAGAAAATCAATTCGATAATAATCCCAGAGACCACAGGAAAGGTGACGATATTAAAAAAAAAAACGAATTCAGCCAAAAAGTCCGTCCAAAAACCTAAGTAATAGTTCTAAGTGCAAAACCAACCCAAAACTAAATGTGGATGCAACCAAATCGAGGAACGTATTCGGTCCCTTGACCTTCGCGTCGAAATCCAATTTAGCATCAACAACCTCTATACCCACCCCAATACACAGCTTGCCGTAAGTACAACATCTGCGTCAATATGGCTAAGCGTACGAGTCCAAGAAGCTACCGAAAGACCCCATCAGCCGAAAACACCTCAAGCAGCTCGAAAAACAACCAACTACACGCTCA
Source organism: Microdon myrmicae (assembly GCA_963931805.1). NCBI lineage: Eukaryota > Metazoa > Arthropoda > Insecta > Diptera > Syrphidae > Microdon > Microdon myrmicae. The sequence continues at coordinate 185,738,221 of OZ007496.1, forward strand.
ATACAACTAATGAAAGAAATATCAAGAAAACAAGCACAAAGCACCATCATACTACGAATCTCAAGACCTTCAAAGGTCTTTCCTAATCTTGGGACAGATCAAACTTACGCTAAACCGCAACCTACAATATAATTACACATTGATCAAACCAGATCAAATCCACTGAATTTGTGACATACTTTATAGCGTTTGCGACGATAGTGAAGAGCGCATGATTCGAACCGACGCTATCACGGTTAGAATCACTGAAAGATAGAACTAAAGCTCAATGCATGAGGCCACTGCAGCGTGTACGAATTCGATTTCTAAGCTAAAGTACACTCAACTGATGTGGTATTGGTACGTTATTGCTTGGTATACGGCTGATGTTTTTTCTTTTTCGATTTTCGTAAGCTGTTGCTCATCACTATTTGCTTGTATACTGCGTGTATATCTGTTAGAAACGGCACACTACTCCCTCCTCAGTAACTTTGTTACGATTAACTTCGTGTGTGAACGACGGAGCGAGGAGCAAGCGAGCGAAAGAACGACGGAGCAGGCGAGTGAGCCGGTGCTCTGTGCAGAAGTTGGGATCGCAGTAGTAAAGTCTTGTTTACCTATGGGAGACTGTGTGCTGTGTAGACAGATCACACGTCGGCATTATTGCGTTAAGCAAAGGTAGTGAAGAAGGTCAATTGAACACACGATGAAATGGGCGAGAAACGAAGTATTGAAGCATCAGACTAACGACCGCGTGTACGAATTCGATTTTAAGCTCAAGTACACTTAACTGATGTGGAGTTGCTGTTATTGCTTGGTATGTGGCTGATGATTTTGGTTATTAGATTTTCATAAGGTGTTGGTCTTCACTATTTGTATCTGTTAGAAACGCCACAACTCCAACATACAACTCTTGTTTTGTAGTGTTAAATGATTTGTTTTTGTTTACTTGTTAATGATTACTTGTAAACTGAAAATATTTAATTTTTAACGATATCATACAACAAACAAAAATAATACTGTCGCACATTATAGATTCTATGTGTTATGTTTCTCTTTTGCGCATGAGTATTCTTGTTCTCTAACGTGATAAATGAGAGGACGGTGGTTTTTACCAACACCAATTCCGATTCATATTGTGTACTGTTATATAATTAAAGCTCATTTAATTATACCTCCCCCATTGAAGAATTAACATCTCGTGTCTTCACATATATCCTTCCCCCCCTCCTTCCCTTCCCTCCAATTTATTAAATTCCCTTTACCATTACAATAGAATATCCCTTTTACAATAGAAAATAATTTAAATAAACTTAAAACCCATTTAAAGCCCCATTCACATTGCAATAGTCATCTTCTTTATAATAACCATAGTCGCCCTCTATCAGTCATTAGCCATCTAGGCCGCTTCCTCGAAATCACTACCGTGGAAGCGGAACGAAATAGGATGTGTGGAAAAAGACACGAGATGAGTCCTTCTTGTGGTTTGAGCAGCGAACGCGTGTGGTTGTCGTGTCGAAATCGAATGAAATACCGAAACTAACGTCTAGCTCTTGCAATTCGGTGGTGAAAACGTGTAGTTCGGGTAAATAAAGATACGTAAATTCGTTCCCGTACTGTGGAAATATAAAACTATTCAAACTCTTGTAAATAAAAAATAAGCGTGCAGTTCAGTTAAATAAAGATACTTAAATTATCCAAATTATTGTGAAATATAACATTATTCAAACTCTTGTAAATTAAAAATACCTCTTGTGAAAAAATGAAATAGACCAAACTTAAGATGAAATATAATAAATATATGTAAATTAGTTCCCGTATAATAAAGATTGTGTTTCAATTAGCAGAACAGAAGCACTATCAACAATCAAGTACGCAGGGGTAAGTTTGGTGGATACCAAATATTAAAATTTAATTGTTGGATTAACAGATGTAACGCGTTTGAAATAATAGTGAAGAAGATCGTGTGATTCGAACTGACGCTAAGACAGCTCGAATCACGAAAAAAAATTTACCTAAGCGTTACACACCAGGCTACTGACCGTGTTTAGAATTTGATTTCCAAACTCGACTATATTCCACTGGTGTGAATTATTTTTTTGTTATTTATCGCGTGTACTGATGTATTTTTCTTATTCGATTTTTCGTTCGTGTTCTGCACTATTTCGCTTGTGAATCGTGTGTATCTGTTAGAATCGCTACACCACTCCTGCCGCCGTAACTTCGTTACGATCAGATTCGTATGCGGACGGCGGACGAACGAGAGAGTGAAACGAGAAAACGTCGGAGGCTGTGCTCTATGCGGAAGTCGTGACCGTGTGTGAAGTTCTGCTTTACTATGGGAAGTGTATGCTTTGCTGTGTGTACAGATCACGTCGTAGTCACAAATTATAGCGTTTGAACAAATAGTGAAGAAGATCGTGTGATTCGAACTGGCGCTATGACAGCTCGAATCACCAAAAAAATTTTACCTAAGCGTTACACATCAGGCTACTGGCCGTGTTTAGAATTTGATTTCCAAACTCGAGTATATTCCACTGGTGTGAATTATTTTTATTTATCGCTTGGTATACGGTTCTGATGTATTTTCCTTGTTCGATTTCTTTCGTCCGGTGTTCCTCACTATTTTTGCTTGTGAATTGTGTGTATCTGTCAGAGTTGCCACAGATGAATTGTCAAAAATTTATTTAACAGTTCCTCTGGTGCGAAACCCTTTATGACGGCATACAGCCCAAAGGCCATTATGAACTACCAAAGTAGCACTAAATGGTTTGTTAAAGTCAAAAGTATTAAGTATCGGGTTATACGGACTTGACAATTTTGAATTTAATTTGTGAACGCACCCTTTCAGTAATAATCAAACTGTCACTGCCAATTTATTCGGCAAACTCAACATTTTCGTTATAATTAAGTACACGAACAAACAACGTCTGCAAATTATAAAAATTTACTACCGAAATTTGGAGTCAGTGATCGCAACTTTAAGAGCATTAACTCCAATTTTCGGTCGTAATTCTCGCCCTAGTAGACAGGCAATAACCAGTTTAGTGCAAAAATTTGAGTCTACATATTCGTTGTGTGATGTTGTCGTGCCAGTGGGACAACGGGTTGGTCGAAATGTCGAAAATATCGCTGCCGTTCAGGCGTCCGTAGCAAACGATCCAAATCAGTCAATCCCACGGCGTTCTCAAGAGTTGGGCATCGCCCAGACCACTTTATGGCGAATTTTGCGTAAGGATCTTGGTTTACACCCATACAAGATCAAGCTGACTCAAGAATTGAAGCCGATGGACCATTTGAAGTGACGTACGTTCTCCGATTGGGCTCTGCAAAAGATGCGCCAAGATGATGAATTTCATCGCAAAATCATCTTCAGTGACGAAGCTCATTTTTGGCCCAATGGGTTCGTCAATAAGCAAAACATGCGTGAAAATCCACATGTGCTTCATGAATCACCACTTCATCCACAAAATCCACAAAAAATAATTGTTTGTTGCGGTTTGCATGCCGGCGGCGACATTTGGGCCATATTTTTTCGTCGACGATAACGATCGTCACGTTACTGTGAATGGCCATCGTTACCGCGCCATGATGACCGATTATTTTTGGCCCGAATTGGAAGATATGGACTTGGGCGACATGTGGTTTCAACAGGACGGGGCCACAAGCCACACAGCACAGGATACAATCGATTTATTGAAGAGTAAGTTTGTTGACGGTGTTATCTCAAGAAATGGGGCAGTCGGTTGGCCGCCTCGTTCGTGCGATTTAACGCCTCTAGACTATTTTCTTTGGGGCTACGTCAAGTCATTGGTCTATGCCAACAAGCCGACGACGTTGGAAGAGCTCAGAGCCAACATTGAACGCAAAATAGCAGCCGTTTCGGGCGTAATGTGTGGCCGAGTTATCGAAAATTGGGTCCAACGAATTGACCGCTACAAACGTGCCCGTGCTGGTCCTACGAACGAAGTCGAGTTCCATTCATAAATGTTTTGATTGTACTTCAAGCCGATAATCAAGTTTTTGAAATATCCCAAATGTTTTGCGTTTTAATTTAAAAAAAAAAAAGTTGTCAAGTCCCTATTGGAAAACCCGATATATATAAAAAGCCAGTATTTGGGATACACAGAAGAACAGCTGACGGCTGAATCCCAGCTAATAGCAGAAAATATGCACATTCTATTATTGTTTTCCTTTCTTTGAAATCTGTCACTTTCAAAAAAGAAAAACATGGATTTTTAAAAACAGTAATTTGCATGAGTTCCTTAAATTGAAATCGTAACGCCTAAATTACTTGCGTAAGAATCGGACATAGACCTCATAATTTTGGACCAATCAAAACTGTGCTGCCATTAACAAACGATTAAAAGGAACAAGAAATTAAACACTTAAGCGGTGACCTACTGTGCGAGCTATAGAGAACAAAAGCCTTCAAAAATAACTAAGCAACTGGAGAGTGTCTAGAATCTCAGTAAACTCGTAGTCTAAACTCCATACAATTCCAAACAATAAAGATGTACGTATGTCCTTGGGGTTTGCATTTGATTAAAAATATCAAACGTTAAATACGATAAAGTTTTAAGTGTCCCCCAGACAATGCATATCCCTTATTTGGAATTCAGCAATTCATTAATAAATATGATTCGCATCCAGCTGTTCCTTTGCCATACGTAAATATTCCAGCTACAATTTTATCTGCTTTTATGTGGGATCATGGTAATATCCCGGAGGCATTTATTTGCAGGACTCCTAATGGATTTACACCTCGTGTTAAAATGCCCACCTCTCATATATATCTTATCGGAACTTCATCTTAACTTCATTGAATATGCACTGTGCCCTTTCCAACAAACTTTCCTTTCCGTAACGAATCCACTCCCCATGACCGATATATCACAATCCTTCGTTATGAATTTCCACTTCAAGTGTCCTCTTTCTACACAATCACGGAAACTGAGAACCGAACTTCAGTAACAAAACCTTTATTCACACTGCGTGCAATTTAGTTATATTGAAGTCCATATTGTACAACTGCAATGCAAGGACAACGAACATCATGGAATATAATACGCCAGGGAACAATGTCGTGCCACGACATACGAATCGATTTCCACGTCAAAGTTGATCCAAACTTCGGTTCCACATTTGAATACAGTCTGGAGCATTCCACGCTCAGTTGAGTACGCTGTGTAGATTTCAATTTAAAACTCTTTCCTTTTGTCTGTTTTATTTGAAGCCAAATTGGATACTCAACGACACCCTTTAGAAAATAAGGCAACGAATTGGAAAACAACTGTATGCGTATGCTGCACCTTACTGAACCCTGTGAGCCAACGTATGTTACCACCAAAACCCAATAACGCCCACTTAGGAAAAGGTCTAATTAGAAGAAAATTTTGCTTCCGCACGTCTGCTTCCAACGTCATCCGGAGTGACCGTAATTTCGAAATGAACGCTTACCTTTTCCTTGATGGGCGTAAATATATAGTTGGCCCGAATGGTCAATGTAAGGACAATTAAAAAGCCACTGAAGGACCAACTTCCGCATACGACACCGATTGAGTTTTAATTTTTAGTTAACGACCGTTTTCAAATCGTACAACGCAACAGGACTTTTGCCGATATTAGGAACGGCTCCACGCCGTTAAATGTTTTGAAATTATTAAAAGTTTGTCGGTTGCTCTTGTTGTGATTAGACACGAAGTAACTTTCTTATTTTATTTCGTTGGAAAAAATTGACTGCAAATGGGGGAGATCATTCAGTTTAATTGAGTGAATGGGCGAATGGAGGAACGAGAAAGTTCTGAATAATAGTGAGAAGGTTCATGAGGCTCCAAGGTTACAATGACTTCCAAACTTTTCTAAGGAACATGCTTATTAATTTATGTTTCCTTTTGTAGGTATATTAAAGTGACTTCCACAAGAACAAGTGGCGACGGGTAAATTGATTACACGTAAAGATGTTAATGTTAGACGAATTCTTCTTTTAAAACTTTTATTTCTAAGTTAAAAAACTTATGGAATACAAAAGACTGAAAGAGATTGAATAGGGTGAATGAGTGCAGACTTAGGAAATTAAAGAATGGTCTGTTGTTGTATACAGAGCTGAACTGAATGACGTTAACATGTGATGGGTAAGAGCTTGTAATATCAGCTACATGAAAATGATATTAATGAATTTAAACATGACATGTTAATTTAACCACACACAAATTAACGTGTGGAGCTCAATTTGGAGTGGTTTCCGTTTATTTTAAATCCATGTACAATCATTTGCTACAGCTTAAAACTTAATGCTAAATTCACTCTTACAATTTTTCTTATATTAACTCCGTCACAAGCAATTTACACTCTCCCCAGATATTCTTCTGCTTTCAGAAACTTGGCTGAAATCCACTTCTCGAGTCTACATACCTAATTACACATTTGTGTCCAACCCACGAACCTCTGGCCCTCATGGAGGTACGGGAATCCTAATACATAAAAAATTCCAATTTACTGAGATTAGATTTGCTAATATAAATAGTGTCGAATACATGGCTGTTAAACTTTTCTGCCAAAATAATAAAATACTGGTCTTGTCCTCCATATACATTCACCCTTCTCGTGAACCAAACTTCCCTAGTGCAGACATCTCACAAATAATCCAACAGTCTCTGCCAGCACCTTTCATAATAGGAGGAGACTGGAACGCACGACATACTGCATTTAATGACATCAAATGCAACAAATACGGCTGCCAACTCCTTGATCTCCTCCGACTTCATCCATATGTCTACGCAGACTGCCCGTTGCAACCTACTCGAATTTGCAGCTCAACCAAGTCAACAATCGATTTCTTCCTAAAGTCTACAGATAGCTATTCATCTAAACCTCCCACAGTGTCCTTCACATTCCCTTCGGATCATGGCTCTGTCCACACCTCGGTTCAAATCCCCTCGCTTGAACCACTCTACACTCTGAATCCTATTCCAAATTTCACCAAAACAAACTGGAAAAAAGTCAATAAGGATATTGATGCTAGCTTTTCAAAATTTTCTTTACCGGAATCCTCTAACCTGCCCCCTACACAAATTGACCAAGCAGCGGCCCAAATAGAGCAAATACTGGGAAATGCTCTCTTCAGCCATACTCCCACTATCGTTCCTCATAATCACTTAGGAAAACCCCTACCCAACCTACTCACAAAATTATTACGTATAAAAAAACAACTCCGACGGAAATTGCACACTAGCTACTCACCTTTTATTAAACAACAGATCCAGCTATTGACCTCCCTGATAAATGGACAACTAAAAGTTTTCACTAATCAGACCTACACATCCACCCTAAACAGTATCAAACCAAATCGCGATCTATTTAAAAACATAAACAGACTAACGGGTCGCAAACTCAACCCTCGAACAGATTACCTTATTCACCCAACTAATAATAACATCGTCCAGTCGGACACTGATATAGCAAACTGTCTCGCTGAACATTTCTGCAAAGTCCATAAGCAAAACGATACCCTCCCAGTAACAAATTTCCACGATACCGTGAACGATTACATTCCACGCTCACTGGAGCCATCCCTCACACCATTTATTACTGAATTCACCGAAACCAATAAAGCATCACACCCCGTAGGAATCGACACATTCCTAAGCCTTGAAGAACTATCCGAAGTCATTACATCACGTAACAATAAAAAATCGACTGGCCTAGATGGAATCCCTAAACTCCTATTCAAAAGACTCCACCCAGGCAATTTTCTCCCGATTCTCGTTCTTCTCAACCACATAATAAACGCTTCACATTTCCCTAAAAGTTGGAAAACAGCGGTGATCGTCCCTATTAGCAAATCTGGGCCCTCCAAGTACCCGGATAACTTCCGTCCGATATCGCAGCTAAACTCGCTTAGCAAGATTCTTGAATGTAAAATCTACAAAAATCTTCTCTCATTTGCCAGGGATAACTCCCTCATTCAGAACTCTCAATTTGGCTTCCGCTCACAACACTCCACTTGTCATTCTCTCTTAAAACTGACACATGATGTGACGACCCACCTCCAAAACCAATCCCCAACGGTATGTGTCTCCCTAGACATAGCTAAAGCATTCGACTGTGTCTGGATCGCAGGACTGTTATACAAACTTCATTCAATGTATGGATTAAACATCCACTCCACAAAACTTCTCGCTTCTTACCTCTCTGATAGAAAGTTCATGGTGAAAATAAACTCAACTCTCTCAACACCTTATAGCATAACCCCAGGAGTTCCTCAAGGATCCATCCTCGGCCCACTACTATACCTTCTTTATACATCAGACGCACCGCAGCCACTGTTACCCAATACAACAATGCTCAACTATGCCGACGACACCTTAATTTATTCAAGCAACAAGCTTGTCAAGGAGGCAAGAAACTGTATTAACAGATATCTCCCAATCCTGTCAGCCTACTTTACCAAGTGGAGAATTCAACTAAATCCAACCAAAACTCAGCTCATAGTTTTTAAAGGCAGAAACGCGAGTTGTACAAACAACACTATTCGCTGCCATAATAAAATCAGAATTAAAATAAATAAAAATATAATTAAACCCTCCAAAACCTTAATGTATCTAGGTATAACCTTTACCAACAATCTGTCATTCTCCGCCCACATTAAAAATACGATTCGTAAAGCCACAACCCAACTGAACCTCTGCAGAAAAGTCATGTACAAACCGAATGGTCTCTCTCCCAAAGTCAAATCACTTATCTACAAACAAATAATCAGACCCACTCTCACATATGCATGCCCGATATGGTACCATATTACACCCGCCCAAATGGAGAAGCTACGCATTTTCGAAAGGAAATGCTTCAGACTTATCACTGGCCTCAACCGACATCCTAACTCCCACAAATATTACAACAGTAGTTCGCTCTACTATGCCGCTAATATTGAACGTATAGATCGACGCTTCCTCGAGCTGCCCATCAAATTTATCGAAAATCTTCCCAATAATCAAAATCCGATAATAAATGCGCTCACATCGACTCCGTCAGACACCCGAACTGCCTACCCGAACTGTCTCCACACCAGAACCCTCTTCACCTTTGGCAGGTTGGTCAACAACTCCAATGAGATTGTATATCACAATACTGAACTCTCACCTCACCAGTTTAAATATTGTAATATACAACCCTTCTCTAATATCTTGCGTTTCAACGACCAATCGGAAAGTGTTCCCCCAACCCATATCCCCGACTGATAGTACCCACCCTAACCCAAATCCTACCCATCGACCACTCTACCTCCCGCCCCACCCTACTCTAACTTATTGTAATAATAATAGATTTAATAATTAGATAAGCTAGGCTAAGCTAAGTTAAGTTAAGTTAAGCAAATTAGTTATAGGTTAAGTAAATAATTATATCCTGGTTTTCTGACCTTTTCCAGGAATCCCCACCTACTCCTATCTTGTCCACCCATGAAATATGTAACTTTATAATAATGTTTGAAAAATGTACTAGCAAGTATGTGTAAACGATTAAAGCTAAGCTAATTTTTTTTTTTTTTTTTTTTTTTTTTTTCAATTCAATTTTTATTTAGTAGATAATTACATTTATGGTATATTTTACAACTAGTACTTAAGAGATTTAGGATAGCAATTCCTTTACAACTATAATCTTAAATCTATATAACGACAATAGGACAATTTTAATGAATAACAAATAATAAATTAAGGGAAAACTACAATAAAAAACCCTTATTTGAATCTTAAGACTAATATTGCACGAGCTTCCGGTTATTTTATGTAGTAATGACCTCGATATAATTTTCATAGACAGAGTACATATGTAGTGACTTAGGATAACGCAAGACGGGAAACGAGAACATTGTCAGAAAAAGAACAATTGTCGAAGAAGTTTCGATTGATTTTGTCAATAAGGAACTCTACCGGTTTAACGTTGGCGTTTTCATGTAGTTCATGTGTCGAATAATGCCATGGCAAATTCAGCAACATTTTCAATATTTTATTTTGACACCTTTGCAATTTTATTTTGTGTGTGCGAGCACAATTACACCATACAGGCGCCCCGTACAGGAGTATAGCTTGAAAAATGGTTTTAAATATTATAATTTTATTTTCGATGCTAAGCTTTGATTTTCTACACACTAATGGATACATAACTCTTACGACTTTGTTTATTTTGTCAATTGTGGTAGTGATGTGTTTTTGAAAGATGAGTTTTTTATCTAGAATAATACCTAGATATCTACAGTCTTCGGACCAATCAATATCAACTGCACACATACTGAGTTTAGTGCCATTTGGTAGGTAACAGTGTTTCCTACATCTCGAAAACCAGACAGCTTGTGTTTTATTACCATTTATTTTTATTTTCCATTTCCTGTAATATACTGCTAGCTTGTCAAGAGCTGCTTGCAAAGAGTTGTAGACATTAGTGAATAAGGCACCCGAAGAGAAAATGGCCGTATCATCGGCAAACATAGCTACCTGAATGTTTTCACCTAGACATGGTAAATCTGCGACAAACAATGTAAATAATATGGGACCAAGGACCGAGCCCTGGGGTACACCATGGTGGATTTGGTGAGTAGAGGATATGTCGGTTCCTAAACTCACAACATATTTTCTCGAACGAAGAAAGCTCTGGATAATTTTGATAAGCGGTATTGGCAGCTTAAGTTTTAGTAGCTTATAAATCAAGGCATCGTGCCATACCGTATCAAAAGCTTTTTCGATGTCTAGAAGAACTAGTCCCGTTGACTCCTTGTCGATGAATTTACCAGCTATGTGGTTTTTAATGCGCAAGACTTGGTGGATTGTGCTGTGACCACTACGGAAACCGAACTGAAAGTTTGGTAAGATGTTATTGTCTTCCACAAAACGATCAATCCTTTCCTTAATGATTTTTTCTAAGAGCTTACTTAGACAGCTAAGTAGACTAATAGGTCTGTAGCTTTCGGGGCTGTTCTTCGGTTTGCCGGGTTTCGGGATAGGTATTACTTTTGCTGTTTTCCAACAGTCCGGAAAATAACAATTCTTAAGACAAGCGTTGAAAATGAACGTTAAATAGTTACTTGCAGCAGGTGGAAGTGCTTTGATTAATTTGTTGTTAATATTATCGAGACCCGCAGCCTTTTTTGATTTCGATTTTTTTATCAATTCTTTAACTTTGCCAATATTCGTTGCGTAAGTACTTTCAGCTGGTGTTTGAGAAAGTACATGGATAGTGTTAGCAACTTCAGCTTCAGTATACGCGTCGCTTAGATGCATAGATATGGAGTGGTTCTTAATAAACGTGTTAGCAAGTAGGTTCGATTTCTCCACTGAAGAAATAAACAACTTGTCGTGAACTTTAAACGGAGGAATACTGCACCCTCTCTTTTTCATAATTTTTGATATTTTCCAGAACGGTTTGCTTGCTTTGTCAAGAGAGGAAAGGTGTTTATTCCAACACTTGTTCCTATATGTTGAGATTTCGTTTTTAATGATATTATTTAAGACTTTAACATTAACTAGAAAACAATCGATTCTATAACGCAGCCATTTTCTTCTTTCAGAGTTTCGTAGCCTAATCAGATGTAAGATATTTTCAGGAAGCGGTGCCTTATCAACTGGAGCAGTGGAACATTTAGGTATCGCAAGATCGGCCGCTCTATTGATAATAGAAACAAAATTGTTGCATAGGATATCAATGTGCTCGCTGCAGGTTATAGAATTTAGGCTGGTATCACCTAGAACCAAGTTCGTGTTTATATATGATTTATAACAATTCCAGTAGGCGGCGGAATAGTTGTGGTATAAACTGGTACGATTTACAACTACTGTATGATTCACTGTGAGGCTGATCGGAAGGTGGTCTGAACTTAACGCATTTAGAGTTAATGGTACTGTGCAGCTAAGCTAATTATATGTTATCTGTATTACTTATTGTAACAAATCATTTATGGTCAATAAATACAGATATGTAAAAAAAAAAAAAAAAGCAATTTACATTGTACAACAGCTAATATATTTTTCCTTTCGAGGAACAATTGTTTTTAACTGTTTAATTTCTAGTTAACAATATATAAACAATTTCGTAGAAGGCTTCCTTTTTTACTGTTAAAATATATTTTATATTTTATCTATAGAGAAAAAATAAGAGAAGGACGCAAAATGGATGTTTATGTCGAAGTAACTAATAGCGCCATCAGTGTGTTCACGCCGTCTAGGGAGCTGTGAATTCGTCTTTTCGGCAACATTAATTTTGCTTCGGTCGGTCGATAAATGCAATAGAAAAGTTATGATAGTATTCCCAAAGCAACTTTTTGTCGACGTTGAAATACCTTCAAAAAGCACTAATTTAAATTAGAGAAAACAAAGGTGGAGTTATCGAGGTGATCGTTTGAGTAGAGCAAATGTTTTTCAGTGATACATACGTTTTTAGGAAGGTAGACAGAGATTAGAGGATGATAGTCATGAAAGAAGGCCAATTTTAACTCGCACACCCTAAATCAACTAGACAGTACACGCTTGTATTGCAAATTATAACAATGCTTTACAGTAAATCATAAAAGAGCATTTAAACATCATCAGTGGAGGGGATGGGAGCGAACATACAGGGCAAAGTCACTGATAGCTTTCAACCCGACGAGGGCCAGGACGATCCTTGTCCCTGTTCAATCCACATTGACATGCAGTCTCCGCATGACATCCCTGGATAGCTACTTTGGCACCCGCCAAGTAGTGAACCAATACATGCAGTGACATCCTGAGGAAGGTTGGCGCAAGGCTAATAACCTTGCCCGGAAAAACAAATTTTTATGGCAAATTCATCATGCCTCGGATATGGACCGGATACACGACGATGACCACGGAAAGGAAAATGGCTAAATGATATGAGAATTGTCTCATTCAACGTCCGCTCACTATACAGAGCTCGAGCTGCACATCAGCTAGGCGATGCCCTGTCCGAATGTACGGCTGACATAACAGCATTACAAGAATTAAGATGGACGGAGAGTGATGTTATTCAAAGAAACGAGTATGACATTTATTACAGCTGTCATGAAAAACACCATGTCCCCGGGGTAGGCTTTCTATTCAGCCAAAAACTGAAGCATGCCATTATCGGCTTTATTGCAATAAACAAAAGGCTATGCACTCTTCGCTTGCGAGCCAAGTTTAAGAACATAAAACTCATAAACGCTCACGGATCTACATAGGAGTCCCCTGACGATGAAAAAGAACAATTCTACGAGAACGTCGAACGGGTCCTCAATGCCTGCCCAAGATACGATTTGGAAATAGTTCTTGGTGATTTGAATGCGAAAATAGATCTGGAGCCGGTTTCCAGGGACTACGCAGATCCCATAATTTGCATGAGAACACTAATGACAATGGACTACTAGTCATTGAACTGGCAGCATTAAAAAACCTGCTCGTTGCAAATACCAGGTTTCCGCATAAAGATATACACAAAGCTACCTGGGTATCACCTGATGGAGCCACTCGCAACCGATTATTATTATTATTATTATTATTATTATTTATTACGATGTAATTAATTACACAATAACTTAATTTTAAATAGCGCTAGCTGCTAGGGCTTTCGGCTAATATCGAGTTACTTTAAATTTTGTTATGAAGGGTAGTAAGTGTTAGTAATTCGTATGTGTAGTTGATATTCTGTTCTGATGGTTTTGCCAGAATGTTGCTGAAGGTGTCGTTTCCAAATAGTTGGTTTGCGATGGTTTGGACTTTTGGGCAGTCGAATATGATGTGATGTGGAGTAAGTGGGACTTGGTTGTTGCAGTTACTGCATTGTGGGGGGCTGGTTTTTGTAAGGATGTGTTGGTGTGTGATTTTGGTGTGTCCTAGCCGGAGTCGTAGGAAGCATTTTATTTTTCTGTTTGAGACTGTTGTTGGGTAAGTAACGGGTTTGGTGTCCTGTTTAATAGTGCTGTACAGGTGGGTGTAGTGGTGCCTTTCATCTTCCTCCACGTTCTTAAGGGCATTTTTTACCTGTCTTCTTATGTCCGTTTTGTTAGGATAATAGAAGGAGAGGAGAAGCGACTTTGTCCCTAGTTTTGCGGCCGCGTCGGCCGCTTCATTTCCACTAATGTTACAGTGCCCGGGGGTCCAAAGTAGCTTTATTTTATTAGCTTTCTTAATAATGTTATCTTGGATTTGACGAATGACAGCATTTGTGGAGTTTACGTTGGTTATTGCTTTTAGAGTTGAAAGGCTATCAGTACAGATAATCGTTGGGATTTTCTGGATCAGTTTTGTTGCTTCCAAAATTGCCGTTGCTTCCGCTGATAGGATGGAACAAAAGGTGGGAAGTGATCCCATTCTGATTATTTCTTTGCGATCGTTGACTATAGCAAATGACACATTTGATTCGTTTTTGGAACCATCTGTGAAAAGCAGGTTCCAGTTTTGATGTTTGTCGATGGTATCCTTGAAAAGTTTTTGATAGATTATCTGATTTGTTGAATGTTTTGGATAATGGGACAGGTCATCTAAGATTGTATTTCTCGGAATTAACCATGGAGGGTGTTGTGTGCGGTGGGGTTTTGAAATATTTATAGGGATATGTAAGTCCTTGGCTATATCGATGGCCCTTTCCAGTCCTGAGCGGTATCTCGACCTTCGTTTTTTTATATAAATTTTTCGGATGTCCTGCACTATGGGGGTTGCTATAGACATTGTAAATTTGTAAGCAAGTGTAGCTGATATATATTTTAGTCTCTTTTCTATAGATGGGAGACCGCATTCGACGAGGATGTTTTTAATTGGTGTAGTACGGAATGCTCTGGTACTTGCTCGAGCTGCGGCGTGATAGGGAGATTTTATTGTTTGCAGGGTCGTTTTGCTACATTTTCCGTATATCATTAGTCCGTAGTCGATTTTAGATAGGGTGATGGCTTTAGTTATGTTAATAAGGGTGTTAGTATGTGCAGATCCATTCTTATATGCTAGGTATTTTACAATATTTAATCTTGCAGGTAGGCTTTTCTTAAGTGCTAAACAATGTTCTTTAAAATTGTATTTACTGTCAAAGAGGATACCGAGGATTTTCATGGATTGGATTGTAGGGATTGTGTGATTCTGAAAGGGAAGTGTGATGTTTTTGCTGCAGCTGGTTTTTCTACAAATGTGTAACATTTTAGTTTTTTCGAGGGAGATCTTTGCGCCTGAGGTTTTACACCAATTAGTGATGTCGTGTAGTATTTCTGAATAGGTAGATTGTACTTCGTTGAGATCGTTTACGTTTGTTAGAATAACTAGGTCGTCAGCGTAGAGGCAGTGTTTTATGTTTTTATATTTTACGAGAATGTCGTTTATTCCGTCAAAGGCTATAGCGAATAATAGGACTGATAGTGGAGAACCCTGTGGAATACCGTTTTTTATGTTGTATATTTGTGAGAATGCACCACCTGTTTTGACTCTAAACTTCCTGTTAGAAAGAAAGGACTTGATTATGTAGAACATATTGTTACCAACTCTCCATTGCGCTAATTTATTCAAAATCACATGAGGACCGATCCGGTCGAACGCTTTTTCAAAATCTATGGAGAGAATTGTTGTATGCTTTTTGGTTGACAAAGAAGATGTGATGAAGTTGTCGATATGGAGTAGCGCATCAATCGTTCCACGTCCTTGCTTGAAACCAACCTGTTCAATGCTTATTAGATTGTTTTTCTCCATGAACCAGTTGAGTCGTCTAGCTACAATTTTTTCAAATGTTTTTCCTAGACATGGGAGTAACGATATTGGGCGATATCCTTTTGCCGAAGTCGGTTCGCCCGTGGGTTTTGGAATGGGTACAATTGTGGCTATTTTCCACACTTGTGGAATTACACCTGTTTGGAGTATGTTATTGAAGACATGGAGTATTCGGTGTCTCAGGAGTGGTGGACTGTTCTTTAACATTATGTAATCGACTCGATCATATCCTGGTGTTTTACCTGTGGCGCCGTGTAGGGTTGACTCTAATTCAATTTTATTGATCGGGAGATCTATTAATTTAGAGGATGGGCTTGTGTGAGGAGACGGGCTAATTGTGTCTCTTTTGGCAGAGAGAAATGACGGATGGAAGTTTACGTCTTCTGCGTAGTTTGACCATGTTTTGCCGAGATGGTCGGCAATTTGAAGGGGAGATGTGAGAGTGCCTGAGTCGGTGTTCATGCATTTTATTGAGAGGGGGCGATACTGCCCAGTTAGCGTTTTTATATCCGCCCAGATTTTTCTGGGAGTGGAGTTCGGATTTAACTTTTCGGTAAATGTTTGGAAGGCTTTTCTTTTTTCTTCCTTGGCATTTTTGCGAAAAAGAGCATTTAACTTTTTATAATTGATTAGGTTAAAATCGGAGGGGAATCTTTTGAAAATTCTCCAGGCTTCTTGTTTTTTCTTCCTTAGGTTGTCCAATACTGGATTCCACCAGGGAACTACCGCCTTATGGAGTTTTCGACTTGTTTGTGGTATCGAGGCATTTGCTCCTATTCGGATTGCTTTAGTGATTATGGCTGTTTCTTGATTAATATTTTGACTCTCTACATGTTGACTTAGTGCCTGGGTAGTTATATTTTGAAATTTACTCCAATTAGCAAGTTCGGTTTGGAATTTAGGAAGAAGTTTGGAGGGTTTGGGACACATGCTAGTGTTAATGTTTATTATTATTGGAAAGTGGTCGCTCCCGTGCAGGTTGGGTAAAGTATTCCAAGTGCACATTGGGGCCAATTGAGGTGAGGCTAGTGATAAGTCTACATGTGTGAAGGATTTGTGAGTGGAAAAATGTGTATGGCTACCGTTATTGAGTAGTGCTAGATTTGCGGTCAGTATGTATTTCTCTACGGTTTTTCCCCTTTTATTAGTGGACGAAGATCCCCAGATGGGACTCCACGCATTAAAATCTCCGAGGAGAAGTATCGGTGTTTGGATGCTATCTGTGATAGTGGTAAGATCGTGTATCGTTATTGGTTGGGATGTGGGGGTGTATGCTGATATTATCGTGAGGTTTCTGCCGATATTTATTTCTACTGCTACGACCGAGATTGCAGAGTTTACTACTATAAGTTTATGTGGGATTGATCTATGTATAAGTATACCTGTACCATGTTTAGAAGCAACATTTTCCGTAAGGTTGTGAAAGAATGCCGCGTATTCTTTGGGTCCTGTGGCCCGAGAGTCGTGGCGGATGTGCGTTTCTTGTAGAGCTATGATGGATGGTTTCAGATCTTTGATGAGTATTTGGAGCTCATGCATATTGTTTTTGAGTCCGTTCAGATTCCACTGTAGTATTGTGAGTTTATGGACATGAATGCTATTGTGTATATTAAACCTGCTGCTGTTGGGGATTTTGTTGTTGTAAGGGTTCAGTCTCCGTGTCTCGAGTGTTGAACCATTCAAGCCGAAGCCCTGTCTGCTTCGGCCCGAGTTGGGATTTTCTCGAGACACAGAGACTGTGCTTTCGTTGGGAGTGTTAGGGTTATATGTGGTTATTGTGAGGGAGTGGGGAGTTTAATAATTCTTGAATGGTGGGTTCATTTATTTTTATGTTAGTGTTTTTTTTAATAGGTATAGGTTCGTTGTTACGGTTGGTTGTTGTGGGTTTTATGATTAGAGGTGATTGGTTTTGTATGGCTTTACGGTATTCTGCAGATGTAGAAGCGCAGTTTGATATGAATGAAGTGTTTGTCGATGTTGGTTGGAGTGTAGTTTTTGTTGGGTTTTGTTTTGTAGTTTCTTTTATTGGTGGTGTTATATGTGTGGCTGTTGTTTTGAGAAGTGCGGCATAGGATTCCTTTGGTTTGTTTGATGGCGTGGGATTTCGTTCCCTATATATCCGTTTCGCTTCGGATAGAGATATTTTATTTCTCGTTTGTATTTCAAGAATGGACTGGTTTTCTATATATTGGGGGCATAATGTTGATGAAGCAGGGTGAGGGCCTTGACAGTTGGCACAGTGGGTTCGGGTGCATTCTAAGTCGGGGTGTGGAGGAAGGTTGCAGTTGTTGCACGCTGGGTTTCGTTTGCACCATTTGGCTGTATGTCCGAGTAGTTGGCATTGGCGGCAGCGCATTGGTCTTGGGATATACTCATTTACTTTGGCTTTGTGCCATCCGATTTCTATGTTACTCGGTGGATTGAAGCGGTCAAATGAAAACAACATTAGTCCGGAGGCCCTGATTTCGCCATTTTGCGATTTTTTAAATTTATGGACACTTACCACTCCTTGAGGTTTCATTTCTTGGACGATGTCTTCTTCCGGAACATTAATTAGGTATGGTGCGTAAACAATACCTTTCGAGAGGTTTAATTTCGGATGCAACTTTATTGTTACCGGACATAGTTGATCGAACCGTTTGGTATTTACAAAACGTAGAGCTGTTTGTTCATCTTTCACTAGTAAGAGAATTGAACCGTCTCTTAGCATGGACACTTTTTCATATTGTGTACTAATTGAGTCTATAGCTCTTTTTAACACGAATACGTTCACTCCGGTCAGAGGTTTTGTCGCGTCATTAGGAACAATTTGAATAAATTTCGGGTTTTTTTCACTTGTCTTTGTTGGTAGTTCCGGGAAGTTCGATTCAATAGGACTAAATGCCTGCCGTTTTTTTTTATTGACGGGGACGTCACCCAAGGACGTTTCCTGCAACATACCGAATCTGTTGCCGGTGTGCTGCTTTGGCCCTAAGGCCATTTTTTATTTATTTCTCTTTTCTTTTGCTTTACTTTGGAACCGGTTAATTTAAAGTACACTAACAAAAGCAATACACTTACAACACGCACAGTACCGTAATAAAATATTCACACGCGGTTTTGTGTTCACAATTCTTTCACTGCACAATACGGTTAAAATTTGCGTCCTTACTGTTCGAGAGTTCGTCTGGCAATGCACTCGCAACCGAATTGACTACGTGTTGATAAATCACCGCCACTCCTCGAGCCTGATGACGGTACGAACGTACCGATGTGTCAACGTCGACTCGGATCACTATCTTGTTGGAATAGTTTTCCGAGCGCGGATTGCCTTACGGATAAGTATTGCATCCGCGGATCAGATTCGGATCAACACGTCTGCGTTATGCAATGAGAACACCAGCAACACTGGCGTGGAGGGAGAGTAAGTCCTGGGGCCAGAATGCCGGGCGTAGAAGAGAAATGGAGACACCCTAATCATACTGTCATTAGTACCGCCAACTCCATCTTAGGCAGTGGCAGTAGGGACCGGAGCGACTGGTTTGATGATGAGTGCAAACTAGCGACTGAACGTAAGAATGCTGCATACCGGGCAATGCAGCACTCTAATAGGACGCGGATAGGCGAGGATAAATACAAAGAGCTCAGAAGATCTGAAAAAAGACTTCACAGACAAAAGAAAAGTGCCTGGGAAAAAACCTTGTCTGTGAAATAGAGAAAAGTAGAGAGCGAGGTCCGCACCAGGCGCGGAAGTTCTACCAAATAATCCGCAGTATGACGCGGTACACTCCACGCTGCACTTACTGCAAGGATAAAGAAGGTAATCTGATCACCGATACTGAAGGCATTCTGGAGCGATGGAAAGTGCACTTTAATGAATTGCTAAATGCTCAACTCACAGAAGAATTGGGGGCTCCACCAATGCAAAATCAAGACCAAATGCTGCGCCACCAATCATCGAGAAAACATTAAAAGGCATAAGACAGCTCAAATCAAATAAAGCCCCCGGAGCTGATGGCATACAAGCTGAGCTGATCAAACAAGGAGGGAAAGCGTTACATCACCCTAATCTCGAGATCGTGGTACACGTATGGGAGCAAGAGGAGATGCCGAAAGATTGGCGTCGCGGAATAAATTGTCCCATACATAAGAAGGGAGATATCACAGTGTGCTGCTACTATATGGGTATAACATTGCTGAGTACCACCGGTAAGATACTCTCTTCTATCCTACAAGATCGGATAGCCCCATACGCTAAAGTCATCATTGGTGTATATCAGTGTGGCTTCATCCCAGATAAATCAGCGATTGTTCAGATATTCATATATATTGGCTGCTGAGCAGTCACTAAAACAACACTTCCGATTCTTTTTTAACTAATTCTAACTGATTTATTTTAAGTTTATTTCTCATTTTTTGAGGAGGTCTTCCAAGCGACTCCAAGTCACTTTTTCAACTCTGTGAATTCAAATTATCTTCTCTCTGCGAGAATTAAAATCCTCATTTATTTATCTTCTTTCGAAGGTCAAAACGCATCGCCACTTATCGTTTGATCCTTTCTTGGGGTTTTTGTTTGTGTTAGCCATCTGGCCACAAGATCCGTGGAAATTGGTTGTTAGTTTAGGATCTGGGAATCTGTGTCTATTAGCAAGTCATAAAACATCTGGTATGCGCTTGGATGTTTATGATTGCTAGAATTGTGTGTCGGCGTATCGAATAGATATGCCTTTCTTGTAGGAATTTTAGGTGCTAATTGCTTTTAGCATACATGGGAAAATTGAATCGAACAAATGCATTGAATTGAATAAATGATTTGAATTCAATAAATGAGAATTTGAACGTTTAGTTCGATTAGGTTTGACATTGAATTCAATGTTATGTTGGGGATATGCAATGGATTTTCTTATAGGTGGGAGGAAAATGTAATGTGGGAGGAAAATGTAATATGGGAGGAAAATAGTAGGGCTTCTTGGAGCACTACATAATACCATGAGAGAGTTTGGCATTCCAAACAAATTGATACGACTTTCTAGGTTGACCATGACCAACGCAACTAGTCAAGTAAAAATAGCAGGATTTCTGTCCAAACCAATAAACATCTTTAATGGACTCCGAAAAGGGGACGTTCTGGCCTGCCTCCTCTTCAACCTGGCATTGGAGAAAGCAATCCATGATTCTGGCGTTGCAAGTAGACGGACTATTGCCACCAAGTCCAGCCAGATACTTGCCTACGCAGATGACATGGAAATCATCGGTAGATCCGATTCGGCTGTACAGGATTCCTTCACCGAGATCGAACAGGCGGCACAAAAGCTGGGACTGCTTATTAATGAGGGAAAAACTAAGTACGTGCTGGAAACTTCTGCGAACAGAAGACTTAACGTTGGTGAAACTATCAGGGTAGTGGAGCATGAATTTGAAGTAGCGCAATCCTGTAACTACCTTGGGTCAATAGTATCAGCCGATAACAATATGGAAGAATAAATACGCGAAGGGCTGATCAAATCCATCAAAGCCTACTATGGTCTATCAAGGCTTTTGAATCCCGAAATTTATCCAGAACATCCATGCTACTACTGTACAGGACCCTGGTCTTATCAGTACTCATGTATGGATCCGAGGTGGATCCGATGCTCAATAAAAAGGCACTCTGAATTCTTAGCCGCGTTCGAGAGGAAGGTCTTAAGGCGAATTGTTGGTATGTAGGGGAGGACGATGCCGGAGACACTACAACCATGAGTTGTACGTGATCTACCTTGAAGCTAATGTTGTGAGAATAATCAAGATCGGTAGACTCCCGTGGGCGGGACACCTAGCTCTAATGAGCGAAGAGGAGCATTCCCGGAAAGACCTTTGTGGTTGGATGTATGGAAGAAGACAGTGCGGCAGACCTTGTCTGTGATGGAAGGATGGCGTAGACCAGGACGACCTGATCCTGGGAGTGCCAAACTGGATGACATCGGCTCGAAATCGGGACCGTTGGGCAGTCTTGTTAAATAAGGCCAACACCGGAGCCTGTTTGTAGTGCTGATGATGATGATGAAACATCATCAGTGAAGTAATCCGAATCATTATTCACAAGGATTTGGGAAAAACAAAGATCTGCGCTTCACACATTTTACAGGAGGTCATTTTTAGCATAGAAAGGCAACGGGTATGTCTGTCTTGTGCAGAGCTTCCCCCTACGGAATCACGCAGCGGTTTATGAGCCAAGAAAACCAGAAAATTCGGTCTAATGCATTCTACTAGCATTTCATTGTAAATAAATAACTCTGAAAGTATAGTGTATGCATTCCCGAACTAAGTCAACGAATCATTCCGATGCACAAAAAAAAGAACCAATTAAACACATAAAAGCTCATCAGGGAAAGTGGCCGCCCATAAGTGTAAAAACTATGAAGTTTTGATTGAAATAGAAATATGGTGAAGCACGGTCGAGAAGGCCACGAGATTGGAAACATTACAGTGAAAACGATTGAATATTCTCTACGACTTATTCATATTAAGACTGTGGCGGTTCCAATAACGCCACAGCTCTCTTTTTCTAGGTGCAACACCTAACTTCCCCTAGGGCATACAAAAAGCATAAAAAACAAGTATTGTGGCAGTTCCATTGAACGCCACTACTTACCTTACAACCTACGACGAGGAAACAATGTCCCAAAATACATAAAAGCATGTACTTACCTTTACATAGTTGTACTATAAATACCTGTAATGCTGTAAATTCATAATATTCGCTGACGCAAAATCCATCAGCACCAAACAGACATGTTCATTATAAGCAATTTGGTTGCACCACCAAACAACCAACATGTTCCAAACCAATTCACTACACATGTCTCTGACCGAATTCCGCTGCACACATACAGGAGATATTTCTTTTCTTTCTTGTGGACCTAGAAGCACATCGATCGGTAAACCGATCGACAGGCATCAACATCCAATAAGCATTACCCCCAGGGGCATGCCTGCATGTAACGCAGCACATTCCTGGGAATCCAATTCGGTTACGACATTACGTAACCGATATGAATCCTCAAACTTGTCCATGCACAGAAAGAAAATATATTTTCCCACACATGGCAAGTCATATCTGAGGACGCCAGTAACGTGCGCCCGATCGGCATGGGTCGCCTACGCGGTACCAATCGGATAAACATTTCCTTTTATAGTATGGGCGTGCGAGGTAACCGCATCTGTGTGTGTGCACATCCTCTCTGTGATCATCATCTAGGATCATCCCTTATATGGTCACCGAAGCAATGGATGGAATTTGGTAATCTATCGCTTCGGTGGCAATCTTCAAACGCGATACGGATTCCGTGCAGGGAAGTCGTGCCTCCACGTTAAACAACCAATAGAGAGTCGTGTTTAAACAACCACGGAGTTCAGTCAAGTCTGATCACCAGGAGTCGGTATTTTCACAGACGGTGCACGAATGAATGATAATTTGAATTCCCGTATGCGTGTGCATAAGTTAAAGTTTATTAGTTCCTTACGTTGTGAATTAACACCATATATTGAGTGACAATACGAATTTACCGTGTGCGTCTACTAAAGTTACAATTTGTTATTTCCTTAAGTTATGAATAAATATCATCTACTGATTGACAGTTTGAATTACCCGTGTGCGTGTACTAAAGTCAAAATCTATTATATCCTTACGCTGTGAACTGCCAGAATTTAATTTATATCCTTATGTTAATCTAATGACAGAAAATGTATATCCGTCGGTGTGAATTAACAATCTGCTAAAGTTAAAGTCTATTTTTCCTTATGTGTGAATAACAATTTGAATTTACCGTTAAAGTCTATTTTATTCTTACGTGGTGAACTAGCAAAATATAATCTATATCCTTATTAATGGCAGAAAATGTATATCCTTATGTTAATAAAATGACTGAAAATTGTTATCCTTATGTTGAATTAAAAATAAAAATGAATAAAGGAAGTGGTTGTTTTGCTTGGTGACTGGCGAACAGGTCACCCCGCATCGGCGACTTGGATTCAGCGGTACGAGTGTTGGGAAGTATGTGAACCTGTTTCCGTGTAGGCACCGCAGCATACCAGAACCCCACAAGACTGCTTTCTGGAAACCTACCTGGAGCTATTCTCAAAACTAAACATATTCATCCTATGCCTGTTACTTGGGAAAGACCAAAAAGAAACCCGATGTCGAAGATGTCAATCCTTTGGACACATAGTGAAAACCTGCGTGGGGTAAGGGGCTGTGAGAATGACAACTCATCAGAATGTAATCCATTGTAGCCTACGGCCACAACTGCAACCAAATAGGACATCCTCAAATTATGTGGAATGTCCTAAATATGAAAAATTTAACAACAACAAAAAAGAGCTGAAATCACCAAAGAAAAACAGTCTCACCTCAATCGAAAACGCAAACTTAGTCTGTTATGCATAAAGAACTTTGGGTGTTTTGAGGGTTCTACAAAAGATAGCATATTTAGCGTTAAATCGTATCGGACCTCCTTACGACTATATTCATGTTGCCACGTCATTATTGTTGTATTTTGAGTTTAATAAATAAAACAAGTGGAGTTTGCACATTATATTGTACATATAGCTTTTATTTCATGTCCATGCACTTCGGCTATTCAAATACAAGTACTGTCACTTAGGTTGATACTTGAGAAGAGAAGGAGATCAGCAACTTTATCACGGTGTTGTTAGTGATATTTGATCGCTTATGTAATTATTAATTATCAAAATCATGTATACCTATGAACATGTAAGCATGAATTTTCGTATTGCGTTGCCTAAATGCGTATGAGTAATATTTATATGTGGGGGGTGGGATCGAACAGACAGGGCAAAGTCACTGATTGTTTTCAATCCGGCGGAGGTCAGGACGATCATTGTCCCTGATCAATCCAAGTGGACGGGCAGTCTCCACGTGACACCCCTGGATAGCTACTTTGGCACCCGCCAAGTAGAGAACCAATGCATTTTTTAATTTTTTAATTTTTTTATTAGGCTTCTCTCGGGAGAGGCGAACCTATTGCCCCGAGTGGGCGCCCTGAGATGCCATCAAATAACTGTTGCAGTTCTTTTTGAACAGTTGCAGGTTGTAACGCTCCGGGAACACTCGCGTGGGAAGGGAGTTCCACAGCTTCCCCGCTCTGTAACGGAACGAGTTCTGATGCCGGGATGTTCGCGCCGTCGGGAGATGAACCACAAACAGGTGCGATCGGATTGTCTTGTGGAGCACATATAAACCGAATTTTGTGGAACAATACCAAGAATCTCCGAAGAACAGTACCCGTTATAATATCTGTAAAACAGACAGAGGTCGGCTACGCGCCTTCGATGTGATAGCGACTGTAGTCCCGACGTCAGCGCCGCGTCCCCGATCAGGCGGATCGCTCGTCTCTGTATGCTCTCAAGTAGGTCGAGGGTATGTTTAGGAGCCGAGCTCCAAACATGAGAGCAATATTCGAGCGCGGGTCTAATTTGGGATTTATATAGGAGAAGAAGTTGGGCCGGGGTAAAATATTTCTTGGCTCTAAAAAAATAGCTCAGTTTTCCTGAGGCTGATCTGGCGAAACCCGATACGTGTTTATGCCATGATACATTCCCACAGACCGTGACGCCGAGCAATTTCAAACTTTCCCCAGCCTCGAGGGCCCGGCCATTCATCATCAGCTGTGGAACCGATGAACCAGTTTTCTTTGTGAATGTAGTATACTGCGTCTTCGTTCCGTTGAAGTCGACAAGATTGGCCCTTCCCCACTGCAGGACTTTATCCAGATCCTGATTCAGAGAGTCAATCTGTCTACATCTCAGCTGGTGCGAAGCAGATGCACCAATCGGCCGAACACTCGAAAAGGTGGAAACAAGCGTACCATCATCCGCAAAACTGAACACTTTGTTATCGGTTGTCTCCAACAAATCATTTATGTGAAGCAAGAACAAGGTTGGAGCCAAAATAGAACCTTGGGGCAGCCCCGAATTAACAGGATACAGATCCGAATACTCGCCGTCGACAACAACCCGGATCGGTCGATTCTCGAGGAAGGTCTTCGTCCAGTTGCAAAGCTGTTGGGAAAGTCCATATGAACCAAGTTTGTTCAGCAATGCCCCGTGCCAGACGCGGTCAAAAGCCTTGGATATATCCAATGCGACCGCCCTTGACTCACCATGCCGTTCAATCGGAGATGTCCATATATCGGTTATAAGTGTCAAAAGGTCTCCTGTGGACCGCCTGCCACGGAATCCGTATTGACGATCATCCAGATGTCCGTTGCACTCCAAATACTTAACCAACTCTGTATTGATGACTTTTTCCATTACCTTAGATAAAATAGACAGTAATGCTATCGGACGGTAATTTTGTGGCAGACACTTTTTTCCCGTCTTTGGGATTGGCTGAACTCGAGCGATTTTCCAGCAGGCAGGAAAGGTCCTCCGTGCATATGATAACCGGCAATAGTTCTGGAGCACAGTTCTTAAGGACTATTGCTGGTATTCCGTCCGGGCCGGTTACCTTCCGACAATCCGGTTCACGTAGAATGCGTTGAATAGTGCGCGGACGAAATCTCACACCCTGCATGGAAGACTGTACCGGAGAGATCACAGTTGGCTCCAAAAGGCCGGGATCGAGGTTGAAATTCGCGGAAAATAAATTGGCGAACACATTAGCTTTATCCTTTGGATTTGTCACTAACGTCCCGCTGTCTGTCACCAACGGAGGGAAAGAGGAGGATGCGAAGTTACCGCTGACAGCCTTTGCCATTGACCAGAAAGAGCGCGAACCAGTTGGGCACCGAAGGAGCTTATTGATCACCCTGTCGTTGTGAGCCTTCTTCGCGGTATCAATCGCCTGGCAGCACGCGTTTCTGATTCTAACAAAATTTGTTCTGTCAACATCGGTGGGATTGGAGCGCCATTGTGTAAAAGCTCTATTTTTTGCCGCTGTAATCAGCTCGCATCTTTTGTCAAACCAAGGTTTATCAGACGAACTTCGTTTGTTGGAATGTGGAATATACATCTCCATCCCCAGAGGAATAATCTCTGATACCGACTCCGCGCAAGCGTTAACATCGGAGTTTCCGAAGCACACCTCCGACCATGGAAAGGATGCGAAGAAATCTCGCATATCGTCCCAGTTAGCGGCCCTATACTTTCATACATGGCGAAGCTGCCTAGGCCGGTTATTCGCTTGATATGCAAGTGCTTGCGCGACAGATACCAAGCAGTGATCTGAGTCTCCCAGTGGCACAGAAACCTCTACGGTATAAATACTCGGTTCGGATGTCAAAAACAGATCCAGGATGTTCGCATAATCGCCTCGGGCATCCGGCACTCACGTTGGCTCCCCGACGAGTTGAGTCAAGTTGTGGCTTACAGCAAACATCTCCGCCAGCCGCCCATCCTCGACGGTTCTGTTAGAAACAACCAGTCGGAATTGTGCACATTAAAATCGCCAAGGACAACAATTTCAGAAGCTGGGTGGTTGATCTGTATCCAGTCGATGGTATGTGAAAGATGTTCGAAAAATGTCGTCGGTCGATCGTCATTCGGGGAGCGGTAAAGACAACAGAGAAATTTAACGGAATTCCTCAGCACGAGCCTCAACCATATGATGTCCATATTATTGGCTTCCAACGCCTCCATCCTCTGGCAAACCAGATTGGACCGCGCGAAAACGCAGACTCCGCCCTTAAAACGGAATCTCGAATGTAAGTCGTATCCTGAGCAACGGAGATATGTCGAATCAGTTGACGAATCGACCTGCGTCTCTGTTAGGGCAAGGATATCAGGTTTCGTTGTTTGCAAATATTGGGGGACGGCGTTTACATTGGTATTGGTGAAACCGATGTGCCTGATGTTACAAAATGCCGTCACCAGTCGAGCGTGGGCAGAGCCTCGAGAGCGAGCCCGGTTATGCGATGACGAACCTCCCAAAGCTCCATTATTTATCATGATATCTGCATGATGTTCCCCCTGACATAGTCCCCCCCCGGAGATCCGAATGGGAGACTAGTTTACCTCCGGAATTCTTTATATCAGAAGGCACCATCATGACTAATCCCCGTGTCAGTCCGGGCCATCACCCACACATCCGAAACACCGTCGAAGATTTCTCTCGGCGATATCGCGGAATGTACAGCGTGACGGGGTGGCATCTCACCTTGGGACCGACTACCACCTAACCAACCTTTCCTCAAACTGGTCCATCAGCCAAGCCCCGAAAGATGGCCAGGGATTTCTCCCGGCTATTTCACGGAGCCTAAAGCTTGATGGGGTGGTATTTCACCGGGCGCACCGGGCGCACAGGGCGTTGGGACCCCGGCTACCACTCGGCCTTTAGTAGCCTCCTACGACAAGCTGGCCTAGCTGGGAGTCTATTCTAACGCCCTACTCACAGGGCAATTTTGCTTTTGTTGGGTTCTTTTCAGCCTAAAAATGTGGAACGCTTCACGATTTTGCGTGTCATCCTTGCGCATGCAGCGACATCCTGAGAATGGTTTGCGCAAGGCTAATAACTTTGCCCGGAAAAACAAAAGATTATGAACAATTTAACAAGTCTCGGATAAAGACCGGATACCGGTGGAGAGACTGGCTAAATAAGGCCAAGATCGGGCCCCGGTTGTAGTGCCGATGATGAATATTTATATATATGTACCTGTGCAGATATTTATATCTACATTTTCTTTTAATTACATAAAAATCCATATGTATATACATATATATATATATTATTAAAGATATGTAGGTAGCATAAAGTATATAAATTTCATCACTTCTTTGTGTCTTTAAAATAATCGGGCTTCTTAACCGAGCGACCATATCTGGTGGTGTATTTTGAGTGCGGTACTTCTTTACTGTCTTTTTTAATAACTTTTTCAGACGTTTGAATTACGAATTTGTTAAGTTTCTGTTGAGAGACATCCATTAGACGTCTGTTCACAGGGCACTTTCAACTGAGGTTCATGGACCGACTTGCTTATGTGCACGGTGTTACGTCGGATTAAATTATTACTTTCATTTTTTAACCAATAGGACCGGGAGTGTTATGAAGTGCTACTAAATGTCCTAGTTCCCATTTGTCGTTATATCTGGACACACGTTGTCACCTTTGCTATGGACGGCTAACATTCATGATTCGATTCTGCTTCTCTTATAAAAACGTGGGTATACTGTCGCATGTAACCCCTTTCAGTCGTTTTTCATAGATCGGGAGCTTAGTTCTCAGTTTTCTAGACATTAACAGCTCTGCAGGGGATAAACCTATACCCGGGATTGGTGTGGATCTATAATCTAATAAGCCTAAATCTATGTCCTCGACGTTTTTGATTTCCTTTAGCAAGGTTTTCATAGTGTGAACTGCTTTTTCAGCCAATCCGTTTGATTGTGGATATCGTGGACTAGTGTAAACGAAATCAAAATTCATATATGAGGCAACACTTTTTAGTACAAAGGAATTGAAAAGCTGATTATCCGAAACTATAGTCGTTTTCATTTTCATTTTTCAATTTTGCAACATTTTTTATTTTCGTTTTATATTCTTAGATTCTAAATTATAGGCTAGGCAAATGCTCGTTGAATCATCTTATATTATATCTCAGTGGTCCTACGCAGACGCTCTAAACTAAACATTATGTGACACTATTGTGTAGTTTGCCTTTCGGCGACAGAACTTTGTTTTTGTGGCTTTATTTATGAATATTTGTATGACAAAGAAAAATTAGAAAAACATTGTACCGAATATTTTTGTTTGTTTTGTTTGTTTTTACTTCAAATTTAACTTACGTCAATTTTTTTTATATACTTAAAAGAACTTAACTTAAATCTTATGCTACCCTAATTCTAGAAAAGCTAAGTCTGTGTAAGCTGGCTAGTGATGGCGTTATTCTACCGCCATTGGTATTCGGGGCTTTATTTGCCATTCAACAAGCAGAACCGTTGGTGCTGTTTAATATTGTAGCGAGCTTAGGGTTCGCTGGATTAATTAGTTTGAATAAATAATAGCCGTTAAATCGATTTTGAATTAATATAACACTTTATTAGTCCGTTAATGACAACCGTTACTTTTGCCGTACACAACGATTTCTTGACTTATCGCTTCTTTGCTTATCGCGTCTTTTACTTCTTACTTATCGGTTGCTTCACTGCTTAGTTATCACTCATCTGCGTGCGACGTATTTATACCGTTTCCTCATTCTGATTTGGCGTTTCGTTTCCGCCCGTTCCATAGTCTCGACTTTTCTATTCCAGTTTTCCAGTACTTTCTAAAATAATCTAGTACTTTGTTTCGGACTTTCTCGAAGATTCCAGTACTGATTGTCATATGCGTCACAATATGATCGTCCCGGTTTCTGTGGGATATAGCCTTGTAGTGCACCAAGAAGCACTACCATTTTCCTTCACATTACATTTCCTCCCACATTACATTTTTCTCCCATATTACATTTGCCTCCCACATTACATTTTCCTCCCACCTATAAGAAAATCCATTTGATATTCCAAACATAACATTGTAACCAAATCGAACTAAACGTTCAAAATTCTCATTTATTGAATTCACATTTATTTATTCAATTTAATGCCTTTGTTCGATTCAATTTCCTAAAATCAAACAGCATAATGCATTATTTTCTCAGGTATGCTAAAAGCAAGTAGCACCTAAAAAACCTACAAGATCCAAAACCTAAAAGTGCATGTGTCCAAACAATGGCATATCTATTCGATACGCCGACACACAATTCTTGCAATAATAAACATCCAAACGGATACCAGATGTTTTATGACTAGCTAATAGACACGGATTCCCAGATCCTAAACTAACAGCCGATTTCCACGGATCTTGTGCTACCTATTTGAAATGCACGAAAATTCTTGTTTGCATTAGCCAGATGGCTAATACAAATAAAAACCCCAATAAAGGATCAAACGATAAGTGGCGATGCATCTTGACCTTCGAAAGAACATAAAGATATTTGAAAATTAGAATTTTGAAGTGAGAAGGTGACTTGACTGGAGTCGCTTAAAGAAGTCTGGGAGTAGCGCGCGTGAGGAGAAGAGCTCCTCAAAAAAATAAAATAAGATTAAGGTTTAATGTAAACAAAAATCTACTCTAAACTAAAAATAAAATCAGTTTTAGAAAGTGTCTTGCGGTGTATAAAGTGTATTGGTTTTGCGAGTGTATAGCGGGAATTTAATTCAGAACAACATGGTCGATAGTGCGCGGTAAGGACAACAACGGTAGCCCACTCTTCCCGGGAAACCGGAAGCACGGTGGTGCACCCAAAATAGCCTTACTGCAGCGCAAAAGCTCTTCTTCGGTGCGCGTGACTTCCCGGGCGTAGCACAATCGCCTGTCTACGGATTATCTACTTAGATGATTTATCAGCGGAATTCCGGATCCATTCTGTATAATCCCATTCATGACCAACTCATGGAACACCTCTGGTGGAACAAAGGCGTTACGACGCACGCTCTCATAGAACAAAGTATTTGGATAGTAGGCCCCGAAAATTAGGTCATTGGACGAGCTTATTGCTCTCGCAATATGTCCTCTGTTTAATTTGATCATAAAATGATCTACCCTATTTATGTAAGCTTTATTATATAAAGTCGCATTTGACTAATACTTCTGAGACACTTCCTTTCAAACACCCGAATCTTTTCCATCAAGTTTGGACCTATGTTAAATCATACTGGGCAACCATTTATGAGCATTGGTCTGATTAGCGTCATGTAGCATATAACTTTTACCTTGCTGCAAAAGTAGCCAAAGTAGCTTCTACATGTCTGTTGAAATACAGGTATTGATCTACCCAGATGCCAAGGTATTTAACTACACTCTCGATTTCCTCTTTACCCCCATGCGGTCCCACGATAACTAACCTTCGGCAGTTTTTTCTTGTGTCGTTCGTGGCTTTATATAAAGGGGTTCTAAATAGGATTGCTTCACATTTCTGGAAGTTGATCTTATGTTTCCAGTCGTCACAATAGCCCTGCACTTTGTTGAAGTCTCGATGTAGTAAACTATTTTTGATCTTAACAACTTTCGGAGCTGTTCTGTAAATTATGAGATCGCCTACGTACGCAATAGCATGCTGAAGTGCATCTAATAAGTCGCTAATGTAAATGCTAAAGAGAGCCGGAGAAAGTACTGTGGCGGTTCTGTGGGATTTAGGAGGTGTATGCGCCAAGACTCGGGCGCCGAGTTCACTCCCCTCCCACTTTTCTACTATTCGCACCGACGAGGGTGAAGAAGGAATAAAACACGTTCAGTGATTGGTAACACAGTAGGGTAGCATTTATTACGGTACCCCTATGGGGTCGCTTTCGCTGGCTTAATACACTACGTTGTGGGTTAAATATATCTAGTTGGTAATATAGTTCTTTACACATCAGGTAATTGTCCAAAGTACTGTTTGTGTGAAGCTTTTACACTGTACGTTAAGTATGTCTAGTTGGCAATATAATTCCTTACACATCCGGTAGTGGTCCAAAATACTGTTTGTGTGATATTTGCATAACGCCGCGGCTATCTGGACATTAGGTGGCCGAGATGCACGTCACGTACCGACGACGGACTACCGAAGTATACCGCGTCAG
This sequence comes from Microdon myrmicae, assembly GCA_963931805.1. NCBI lineage: Eukaryota > Metazoa > Arthropoda > Insecta > Diptera > Syrphidae > Microdon > Microdon myrmicae. Next base: position 185,770,482 of record OZ007496.1, read on the forward strand.
CGCCGACTGAGTGGACCGGACGGAAATATTCGAACTGCGGTGATCGGATGTCGACTCCTTGTGTGCCCCGGGTGGCGGTTGAAGATCGACTCACTGGCGGAAGATTAAAAAGGGGCCTGATGCGAACGCGATGGCGGTTAGATGTCGACTGACTTATGAATGAAAATAATTCATTAATTGCGTTCTGGCGGTGCGTCATAGCAAAATTAGGCTCGCTGCCAATTACAAAGAATTTTGGAAGAGTTGGTAGGCTCGCATAAGAACTCGGTTCCGGCGAATTCTGGCCGTACAGGCTGGGTTGAATTCGTTGGTTGGGTGTACCGGGAAAGTGGCTTTGGGAACGCGAGCAAGTATGGGCATGCATTGTCGGGGGAAATTGGAATTGCTTGGGTGCAAACAAGGAATATCGTTTAGATAGAATATTCACCGAAGTCATTTCGGGGAAATGTATGCGGCTTGGTTAGTAGTTAATGTTCCGTTGAGGATTTGGATATGCGTTTGGTTATGGCATATGAATTTCGGGGAATTAAGATTGCTTGGTCACAAAGAGGAAATGTGAATTAAGTGGAGAATTGACCGAAGCAATTCTGGGAAAATGAATGCGCGGATGATTAGAATATATTCTGTTGAATTATATTCTGTTGGGAGTTTGGGGAATGGTTTTTATTGCAGATTGGGAGATGTATGCTATTGTGGATTTGTTTTTGCGTGTTGGGTTAGGATTGTGGGTTGGTTCTCCGTGTGATATAGAGAACCCCCACAGTTCTACGAACGACACAATCCACTATAGGTCGAGATGTCGTCGTTCCACCAAGGAACATACTCACCTATATCGAAACTACACGTGCCCACAGACACGCGCCCTCAAAAGTCCTCGTTTCCACCTGAAATAAAAGGTTACATTCATCCTGGAGTCAACAACCCCACGACCAATTTTCCTACGCCTGCACGGCGATCGAAGCACATGACCCAACATAGAAATTGTGTATCGATCCATCAACTGGATATACACAAATGGTTGGCACAGCTGCGCCAGATGTCGAAAAACATCCCATCTCCGGCGATAGGCGAATTGCCGGAAAACCGATCCGCCGATAAAACCGTTGTCCCTGCCGCAATGTACCTCGCCTAAACAAAGGTCATTGCGGAGCAACAGCAATAAACGAAAATGCTGTTCCCATAGGGCAAAGTGAACATTATCCCACGATTGCCTAATATAAGTCACACATTCGATTGTGTGCATAACCGATGCATCAGAGGTGTGAAATTCTGATCACAGAATGATCCACAGCAATCAGGCAATAACCTCCGCGTCTGTATGTGTGAGCACGATCATCCCTGGTTAAGAGATTCTCGATTAAGAGAAAGTCACCACCAGCGAAAGGGAAAAGAAAACTATGGGCTGAATGGAATCATCTCCAGGGAAGTTACCACAGTCGATATCGCGAATCTGGTGAGGAAGTTCAATTTCATTTACGGTATAATTAAGACCGAAGTCCCTGGAGGTTTACATTGTATCATACCGTCGCGAATTTTTTTGGTTTCGTGTAGGGGAACGTCGAGTAACTAACGAGCTTGTGATTTGCCGAAGCAATCCGAAAGTGTGGACAAATTATAAAAAAAATTTAAAGTGCAGAAGTTTCCTGAGTGGCACTGCACCACCAGAATCGCGAGAACGTTCGTTTGGAAATTGTAGTGCGAATATTGTTTTGTACAAGTGGTAGCATTGAAGTAGTTCATAGAGACTAGCAACGCGTGTCTAAGTGTATTAAACCCGTGAGATATTGTGACAATTTTTGAAAACAATAAAAACGAAGGATAAAACAAGACTTGTAATAAAACAAAATTATTAAAGTAAAAACATTTCGTGATTTCCTTTGACACAGTTTTCGCGCCGTTGTGTATTTTTTCTTGTGAACAGTGTTCGGCGGAACACTCCTACATCAGTCAGCTATAAACATTCGGCAATCAATAAAAATCCGACAAAGTACCGCTCCCAGTTGCAAGCCATTCTTGATATTATACGTTTTATTGCAAGTCACATTATCACTTTTGACCACGAACCTGCTGTCCTTTAACATATCGTAAGATACATATAGTAAAGCCTTACATGGTATATGCCATGTCTGGCCAGTTCGTAATATAACCTTTCGATCCAGACGGTATCAAAGGCTCTCTCCAAGTCGATCAGACGGGCACCGGTGCATTGGTTACTACATTTATTCCACTTATGTCGGAGACCAGTTTAGCTGCGGCATGTGTGCTATCATGACCTGTCTTAAATCCAAACTGAGAGAGCTCTGTTAATAATCTTTTCGAATAGTTTACTGATGCTTGGAAGTAAACTTATCGAACGGATTTTCATTGGGTTTGTTCCTGAAAAGAAAAGAAAAACCGAACAAAAGACGGCGCTTATTCCTGCGACGCCTCAGTCTCTCTTTTAAGTGGACTGCATTTTTCCTCGGCACTGGCCGACCAACGTTGATCTTTTGCTAATCGGCAGGATTGCACCTCCAGAGCCGGACTCTCCTCTGGATTGGCGGGCGTTGGAGTCTTGCCCACTACAATTCACTACGGCCTGCGAAACGAATAAGAAAAAACAACACGACGAAGGAGAGAAGATATTCAGAACGCGACCCAAATTATTCGCTTAACGTTTGTTTATTAAATTCCTATGATATTCGCTTAACGTTTGTTTATTAATTATTTTTTGAATATTTCCTGATCTCTCTGCTTGCGGTCTTGAACAAGACCTATTGGGGAGCAGTTCCTTCGACGACTCCTGCTGCTCGCCTTTTATCGCCAGCAGCTGTCTCCTCGTTCGCCTGTTTTCTATAAATCACTCGTTTCCTGTTGACTGACTGTCATGCTCCTCCCTCTTGAATGGTTTTCGTTGTTCTTCCCTCTTGAATGGTTTTGGTTGGTCGTTGTGCTGAGGTGCTTGTGTACCGATGCTGAGTGCTTGTGCGCCAGGAAATTGCATCGCCAACAGTCTCCCCCGCAGTGCGTAGCACTCCCTCTTGTGATGGCGATGTCGTCACTGAAATCAGCACCACTACTCGGCGCGTTGGTCTTCGCAGCGTTCCTCATGTCCTCTTCGTGTCCAGGACTCCGATCATTCCGTTGGGTCCGGGATATACAGCTTGTACTCCCCGCAGGGCCTGGTCCTGCGGGGTAGTGGAGGATCCGCCACCAGGACTACATCTCCAACTTGTGGGTCGGTGGTATCTCGTCCGTCGATTCTTCTTGTCATCAGGGTTGACAGGTATTCCTTTACCCTTCTTTTTTGGCGGTTTCGTTCGTTTCTCTGCCTGCTGTCCCACCGTTGGTGTCGTGTTGTCAACAAGGCCTTAACTCTTTTGATACCTCGCCGTAAAGTAATCATCGATTTTCGGAATCCGTGCTTTCTTCTCTGTGTCCCAAAGGAATATAGCTCCATCCTTGTCTGTGTATGTCCGTACACCATTTTCAACACAATTTTCAACACCATTCTTGTTAACATCCAAACGATAATGTTCAGTTTCAAATTGTTCAGCATTCGTCTCAAGAGCCTTCGAGATCCATTGATTTGTTTCCGTGCACCAGCGAAAGTATTCGTTTTCGTACAGACTCATCTGTTGATTTGCACTGTCGTCGGGTTGATCATCATGTCGCCAAGGCGGCCACTTCTCTTCGATACCGCACCACTTGTATTTGTACTTGGTTGTTGGGTAGGCGTAAATGCCTCTTCCCTCACTGATGTAGGATACATTTTCAACGTTATTTCGCCAATTTAATGTTCCGGTGGAATGTACTGTTCGCGGAATTGTCAATTTTTTCTTCCCTCTTCTCCTTCTGGGTCTACTTGGGGCTCGTTCTGTTGGTGGTTTGGGTTTACTTCTTATTGCTTGCTTATTGCGACGTCTGACGAACAATTCTGTCTCGTCTTACTTCGTCCTGCCGTAGTTCCCAAATTTCGCTGGTGGGCTGTTCCTGGCCTCGCGCCCGTGCAAGACCCACCCCAATCTGCTAAGTGAAGCAACTAGTTCGGTGCTTCTCCCCTTCCTCAGCCTCCTCGTAACTATCAGGCCCCAGTTGTCCTGCCCGATGAGTAGTTTAGGCTCCTGCTGTGTGTAGGTCAACTGGTCTCCGAGGTCTCGCAGGTGCTTGCGTCCTTCGATCGTCTCTTTCATCACTTCCAGCTTTGTAAATTTGAGACCAGTGATGGTTCTTACCTCTATCGATCTTCCATTTCAGCTATGGGCTCCTTTTATTCGCAGTTGAACTCTTTGCAAATCATTCTTCTTGATGGCCGATTCACCGACTGCCTCCAGAACGAGCGCTTCTTGTCCGCCTTTCGTATGGATCTTTTCAGCGATTGGCGAGTCCAGCAACGAAATGGTGGATCCCTCGCCAAGCAGAGCTAGTACGCGGGCCGTTCCATTAGGTCCGTAGAGATCCACTGGAACCATCTTCCGGTATGCTTTAGTTCCACTAACGGTGCGAATGGCAGTAACTACCTCTGTTCTGGTTTGTTCGCAATCGTTGCCCGATGGAGAGTTGTCATGACGTGATCTTCCTTCTCCTCTTGGTGCCATCCTCGGCTAAAATTCGTCTGGGTGGAGGGTGACGAGGTGCTCTCTTGCGCACTTATCACACGGTGGCTCCCAGCAATCCGATCTTCGATGCTTGGATCGGAGGCACTTAAAGCGAAGCCTTGCCTTTTTCACCAGATCCCATTTCACGTTAATACTGGCCTTCTCGAACGTGGAGCACCTGGGGATCTCGTGGTCCTTTAGACAAACCGGATACTTTGGTTTGCTTCCGTTCCCGGGTACGCCATTCTTTCTAATGGTGTGGACTGGCTTCCTTTCTGAATTGCGTCGTCCTTGGGATGATGCACGTTGATGGTGGCCTCCTCTCGGCTCCCACGATACTTTGGTTGGGGCGAAATTGGCACACATGTCTGCCTCTACCTTCATGAATTCGCTGAAAACCCTCAGCTCCGGCTGGTCCTCTCCATCATGGCTATGGTAGTACGCGAACCACTTGTACCCCATGAACGACGGCATATTGCTCGCAAGTTCTTTTACCGCCTCAGGTGCATTCAGATACTGCCGCTTGCCCAGCGCTCTGATGGTGGCCACGGAGTTCATAACCCGTCTGGCCAAGACTCCAATATCGTTCGGGTCTTCGGTAACCCGAGGCAGGCCTCTCAGCTTTGTCAACTCCGCCAGGGCCAACGCTCCCGGTCTTGCATAGCGAGCCTCCAGTCCTTCCATTACCTCCTGTGGGCCTTCGGCAATAAACAGGAGGCTTCTAACTGCGTCCCTCGGTTTTCCCTGGAGAGCTCTCCGGAGACGCGCCAACTTCTGCACGTATGTGAATCCGACGGAGGTATCTACAAACGATCTCCTGAAAGCCAGCCACTCTTCGCTGGCACCGTTGAAGTGGAGTACTTCTACCGTTTTCCTCGAGGTACTTGCTTCGGAGGGTGCTCGCGAGAGCCTGACTATGGTCTGGGCCAGATCCTGGATGTCGTTCCTTCCTACTTCGCGGTGTGGCGACCTGTCCTTGTGGGCTGGCTCCTCTTGTTTTTCTCCGGGCGGTCTCGGTAGTTCTGTAGCGGTTGCGCCAAACCCTACGGTCTACTTACCTGAAAAACCCCCATAAGTACTACCCAACTCCCTTTAGTTTGCTAATGCAACAGTATTAGTACCTAAAAATGCTGCACGCATTTAAGAGATCAAATCTATGATCTTTAAGTCCCTGTAAAGAAAACTTACCTTCATGCATTCTCTTCGCATACCATTGCTCCTTAAGATTTCTTTATTAACTTACCAGGAATTTCCAATCAATTTCGGCATATACGTCGCCAGTCAAATTTCCTTAGACAAATTCCTCTAAACAAAATAATTCGGATTACATTCATTGTAACCGTCATGACAGGGACCATAAACATTGCTCCGTCTATTTCCCCAGCCGCGTCATGTATCTTTCCATACACATTGCCTGGCAACCTTTTTTGTTTGTCTTATCAACAAACAACCCAAGCAGCTGCATATAATTAGCGCAATAGACGCTGAAACCAAATTTTCCAGCATTTCCTAATGCAAATATGAACCCGGTTTCTACTGCAGCCAGAGATGCCATAAACATCCAATTTGCTTTTAGCACCTTTTTCTCACCCTAGCGACGAGGCATCGTGTAAACAATGACTCGCATTACCAACGGCGCATTTGGTCATTTTTCCCTATTGTCCTTGCCGCCTGCCTGCTTTCAAACACGTGCAACATCATTGAATCTGTTCGATCGCGCACATATACCACTGCACCAAAAATATCGCATTTTCTTAGTGGTCACACCCTTAAGAGAAAATTTTTTCTCTCTCTTCCTTTTTTTTAGCGAAATCATCTCTGCATGAGATGACGATCGTTGAGTCGTAATTCAATCTCCGTGGCGGTCGGGTCGGCTGCCGTCCACCGTACCGGTGCAGGTACGGTGGGTTATCTATGAGTCGTTTTCTAACCGCCGATCCGGTCGGGTCGTGTACCGTCCACCGTACCGTACGTACGGTACGGTGCGTTTTCCTATTTGTTAAAAACGTGTGTTGCTTACGTCCCTTACAATTTTGTAATTAGTGTATGACGTCACACTTAAATAAAACCCGTACCGAATGTTTGAACCATGTTTACCCCAAGATATAAATGTTTTATTACATAAAATTAAAACAATAGTGTAAGATTCTAAAGTCGATAATTAAAATACATTAAAACAATAGCGGTGATCACCAGCCACAAAATGTGTGTTTTATTTTTCAGTTGTGCGACCGGTGTTTCGGTAAGGATTGTTTAGGTGTTGTTAAATGAAGGACTTCCAGTCGTGACAAATAAGTGGAAATGCGCAATCGCTCACGCAGCAAATCCGATGTGGTATTCAGGGAGGCGAACATCGGTCAAGTGATTGAAGAAAAAAATTCCTCTTTTGCGTCGGTGGAGTTGTTATTGAAATCGTATCCTTGCCGATACCAAATAAAACAACCCCACAGTTCATCCCATGTATTGAACGGGTTCCGCTCGTGCTCATACTTGTCTTCGTCAGCCTCGCTCTGGCTCGCCTCGTCCTCGGAGCCTATTCTCAGCAATTCGAGTTTCTCTCGGGCCACCTTCGCTTTCGCCTCGGCCGCTTCCAATTCTCGCATGGCGACTTCCAAACTCGCTTCGACATCAGTTCGCCTCGACGATTTTACCGAGCTTCCACTTGAGATAGTGCCTCATGTTCCGCGCCGCGCTTTGATCTTGGCACGGTTGTCTCGGGTCCTGTCCTCTCCGACGCGCTGATCTTCTGGCTTGCCTCTTGGCACGTTCCGTCGATCTTCTGCCTTGGCGTGTGGGGTTGAGAGTGGGTCGCACTTGCTTCGGCCGATCTCGTTATCGGCACCTTCATTGTATTTGTCGTTTCGGTCACGTGCGCTGATCCCCTTCTGGCGAGCGCTCCGACAGGTCTGTCATAATCTCCTCTAAGCTGTGTGGGAGATTCTTCTCCCGTGGCGTCTACATCAGATCCGGTGCTGCTCACTCCAGGTTGAGTGGGCAGACCTCCCGCAGGGGCTGGCAGCGTCCTCTTAGCCTTGGCCGATCTCGTTACCGGCATTCTTCGTTTTATCGCCGAGATCCGGCTCAAAGGACCAAAAATGTTACTGAAACGAAAAGAAAAACCGAAACAAACAAACGGCGCTTCTCTAGCGCTCCCTCAGTCTCTCTTTTAAGTGGACTGTATTTTTCCCCGGCACTGGCCGGCCAACGATGATTTCTTCTTTAGAGGGATTGTACCTCCAGAGCCGGACTCTTCTCTGGATGAAACGGGCGTTTGAGTCTTGCCCAGTACAAATCCCTGATACTCGAAAGGTGAATACGACACGATCAACGAAGAAGACAAACCAAATTCACGAATACAATTAGCTTGCTTATTTTCCTAACGTTTATTATTTCCTATTACTTAATATTCTTTTTATATTATCTCTATATATTATATATTATTTTATTATTTACAATTTCGTATCTTGCATCGAAATTGCATCGCCAACAGGGTTTGTACAGTCTTTGCCCTTTTTTGGGATGGGGTGAATGATAGCCGTTTTCCAACGCGCGGGATAATATGCATTATTTAAGGCGTTGTTAAACAGGACCATGTCTATATCTATTGCCATTGGGGGCAGGTTCTTCAGTACGATGTTAGGTACTCCATCAATTTGCTCCTTAATGGTTTTCATCTTGCAACAGGTTGAAAAGATTGGCACTTCTCTCAATTATTATAAGTGAATTTACATTCACGACAAGAGCTTGGATTGATTGATGATTTGGTTAGAGGGTTTTTATTGACTTTTTATTTAGATTAGGCAAGGGCGTTTATTTGTCTTTGCATCTGCGTTATCTGCCTCTGCAGATTGAGCAACACTTTTAACACGTCTGCTTGTGATGTTGTTTCAGTCTGTGTAGGATAATTTGTGGCCAGCAGTGTTGTGGCCTGTTTAGTTCTTCTCCCCTCGGCCACAATTTGCGCATATACGACCGCTGCGGCGTTACGGGAATTGTGTTGTTCGAGTTGTCTCTGTTCTTTGTTTTTGCCGAGTCACACTTCTCGACATTAATTCTCCGAATTTAGGACATCGTCGATAGTTACAGGCATGCCCCTCATTCCGACACACTGCACACTTTAGACGGGCTTTGTCGTCTACCCTTTCATTCCCCAGAAGGCATTCTTCTGCCTTATGCTTCTATCTGCATTTCATAGTTCGCCGCTGCGTGACCAAACCTTTGGTAGCGGACACATTGCAGAATGTCTCTGTCTTTTTTAATTTGTCCCATGTGACAATTTGATGATCCAGGACTGTAATTTTCCTTAGACTACCAATTCTGCTGCTCGGTGATGATTGGACCAAAATGAAAGGAAAGTTCTGGCTTTCCCTTCTTGCCGTGGCTGTGGTGAATTGTTTTACCTAAACTCGAGATCCTCATGCATTTCGAGCAGAACCGCCGGTTCCTTTTCAGGATCATCGCCCTTTAATAGATCTATTACGCTCTTTGTTTGTGTCGGCGTGAATGAGTAAAATTCCGCGGTGGCACTTTTTAAAACCTCTTTTATTTTCTCGTGGTCTGCAACCGCATAGGTTGGAATGGTATGTTACTTCCCGTCTTTTAATTAAAAAAAAAGGTTTTAAAAAATCGTGTGGAATAAGTCCCCAAAACCGCTTTTTGCCAAAACAATTTTATAAAAGAGGTACAGCATTACGAGGTCAAGTGATGTCGTTTATTTTTCACTTCGAAGCGTCTTATTCAGTAGGGTCTCAAATACATACTAACAGAGCAATCGACCTGAAAATGTGTATACAAATCAATGAGATATAGTACTATAGGACCTGACATAGTAAATAGACCTGCTGGTGTCATCTGTAGGTCAAGCTAGAAACTTTTCGCCCCTTCCTCGTATGCATTTTCGAAATTCTAAACGCGTTTTTCTCGAAACCACGTTTTTCACATTGGCCTCCACGATATCTCAAAAACCACTCGATGGATCGCTTTTTTTATTTTAAAATAAATTAAATTTGTTGGAGTCTGAATATAAATCTAGACAATTTTTCCATAAATTGGTTTTTCCAATCAACGTTAAAGAGCAAAAAAAAATGCGAAAATCGGTATCTAAAGTTGGCATGTCAGCCATTTTGTTTATTTTCGATTTTTTTTTAAATTGAATTCAGACTGGCAAATATTATACGATTTCGAAAAACATTTTGTTGTATGACTATAGACGATTGCAAACAGCGTTACGATGGAGAATGCTTGGGGATCTTTTTTTCGACTCGTCAACGTCATTTTTGGGTCTCTAGATGGGAACCTCCTCTTAATGATGACTTCTACAGACCGTCTCGAAACGCTTTATCCATCCTTGTAATTTACAAAAAGAGGCCTTATCAAGTGAACACATTTTTTAGATCCTGTAAAGTATATGATGAAAAAATATTTCAACTCTTAGGCCCAATTCACACCCCTTTAATTGGAACACTTTTTAAAATTTCCTGTGAAAAATACAAAGACAAGCTCCACCTAAGAAAGTTTCATTCTTTACTACCGAGCAAATTAAATAGAGTATGCCGAAATGTGGTATAAGCCACAAATCTTAGATAAACAAGAACCATTTATGAAAAACGATTAAATTATATGGCAGGATAAAGGAATGTTTTTCATATTATTATGTATCAGGCGACGCAAATGTATCAGTATTCATAGCACGTATCTTCAAGGAGCTACATCCCTACTTCCATTAAATGTTTATGTTTTGTATGTTTAGCGGTGAAGACAGTTTCCTAACAGCACGAACCAGGAGGCTATAACGTTATTATTCGTTTTCGGGCCTAATTCAAGTCCATAAGGCAACTGCACTGTAATTAGCAGCATTTTGGTAAAATGTCACCGTTAACCAAATATTACATGGGTGTTGAATAACTGATTAAATACAATGACTTTCCCTACCTGGTCGTGTGTTCTTCTGGTTTTGGCCCAGGGTATCAATCAATAGTCAAGGCCAATCATCCAATGCAAGGCCAAGAACAGCAGCTAAAAAAAATAGGAAGTAATAAACAAAAACCCTCTACAAAGGTTGTTCCCATCAATAGATAAAAAGATAGATAACCAGATGAGTATACAATTCGAAGGGGATTGCCCCCAAAAATAAATTGGTCCTTTATGCTAAAGCAATGGGAGAATAATTTTCAATAAACTAATTGCTGCCTTAAATATACTCTTGATCAGGCGCCTGCTGTCCTTCACTCCCAGAAAAAGTTACATATCACTAAACTTTTAGATAGAATAAACTATGTCAATTGCCCAGTCTCTACAAAGAATTTCTCCGGGTGACAATAAGCTCTACACTCATTTTACATAAACGTGTGCAAAAAAGGGATTTTGAACTACCTTGAAATGTCACAGCGCAGTACAAAGGAAAGAAGAGGTAGTGGATAAGGAAAGGGCATATCAACAAAGTTAAAGCAAACCCATCATTGAAACATTTGTCACACAACTCCTGTCACTTAATTGTGAATTATGAAACAAGTAAATTAAATATTAACATTTCTGACAGCTGACCGAACTGTTGAGGTCCGGACGCCGTGCTTCCTCGGTTGAGGGAAGAGCGGGGACCTTTTATTTTTATTCCTTTTCTCTCTGTTTCGTTTTCATACGTATGTTTCTTCGATGGTTGCAACCAGAAATTTACTAACTGGAAAACCCATTTATTTTCACAGGTCAAGACGAAGTATACTTTACATATATGTATATTAATTTACTTTATATATATGTATATTGATTTCTTATACATTTCTAAGATTTGTGTAAAACGTTCAACTTAATCCGAACGAACTTTATGAACTCAAATTTTTCTCTATTCTCTTTTTTTCTTCTGTGACTTTTCACATTCAATTCGGACGAAAATCCAAGTTGCTATGTTTTCAATAAATAAAAAGGTGCAGGTTATTAAGTGTGCTGTAACTGGTAATATTGTGAATGTTTATGAATGGTATGTATTAAGTGAGAATGTAATATATGTTAAGTGAAGTTTTTAAGGATGTGTTAGGAGATTCAGTGTTAAATTTAATAAGGGTAGTATTCTGGAATACAACATCCCACCCTTCTTCGAGAAAGAAAATTATCCTTGAAGAGAATAATTTTCTAGTAACTATATATTAAATTAAGATTAATTAAAAACTTGGATTTTCGTTCAATTACATTACAAAGGATTTCAAAATTAATCTTTCATCAAAGGTTACAATAATCAAAAAGTTCTTAATACTAGAAAAATAATCTATTTACATTATATATTAACTAAATTTTTTCAATAATCAAAAAGTTCTTAACACTAGAAAAATAGTCAAAATAGTCTATTTACATTACATATTACCTAACTAAATTTAAATATTTCTCCTTGGAACCTTTTGTTTTCTAATCCAAAAGTTATTATTACTTATTATATTAATTACATAATATTAATATTCAAAATTCTCATTTCCGTTCGAATATATATATTAATTCCAAAATTTCCAATACATATATTACCTCTAAAATTTCCTTTCTTTCCTTTTTCGTTCGAATATATATAAATTCTAAAATTTCCAATATATATTACCTCTAAAATTTTCTTTCTTTCGTCCCCCTCATTAACTTTTTTTTTTTTTTTTTTTTTTTTTTTCATTTCCGTCATTTCCTACAATTGTTAGATTATTTCATATATATTGAATAATAAAACAAAGGCCATTTGTTATGTGTTTATCTTTTCCTTAAATTTATGGAAAAGTTTCCAACCGTGTTTAATTTTAAGATAATTGTTAAAAATTTGGTTATGTTGTGTGTATGGGTTATTTATTTATTCCGAAAATAGTTTTATATTATTATTGTGTAAAACGTTGAATTTATTTCCTATTTTGATTTCTGAGTTTTCATCGGATACTATGTTGTGTATTTCGTAGGGACCCTCCCATAAGGAAGCGAGCTTATTTTTCCTGGTATGGTTTTTTATGAGTACCTTGTCGCCAACTTTGAATGTTTTATGGCTTGTCCCTTTGTCATAACACGCTTTAGATTTTTCCTTTTTGTCCTGCAATATGTTTTTAGCAATCTTGTAACCGTACTGTAGGCGAGCTTTTAGTTCGTTAGCGTAGTTCTCATAGTTGTATGACGTTTGCGGATTTATGCTGAGCGAATTCGGTATTCGTGCAGGAAAACCATAGAGTAATTCAAAAGGGCTAAATGCGGTGCTACTGTGCGGTGTGGTGTTATACACAAACATTGAATATGGTAGCCAAGTATCCCATGAGAGTTGGTCCTTGTTAACGTAGTGTCTGAGATATTCGGCCAACGTTCGGTGGCTACGTTCTAAGGCTCCATTTGTTTGGGGATGATAAGGTGTTGTTTGTATCTTTTTGATTTTTAGAATCTTGCATATTTCTTTAAAAAGGTGGCTTAGGAAATTGGTGCCTTGGTCCGTTAATACCGCGTCGGGTATTCCGAAACGACATATGATTTTTTCCACAAAACTACGAGCTATGGTGGGTGCTTCCGCATTGGGTAGCGGTATAGCTTCAGTGAACTTTGTTAAGTCATCTTGGAACGTTAATATGTATTTATTACCTTCGTAACTAGTTGGGAGCGGGCCAACAATATCTAGAGCTACTCGTTCGAAGGGGGTTGTACTTGTTGTTGTGATTTTCATCGGGATTTTTCTGTTTAGCGTTAGTTTGTTTCTTTGACACGAGTCGCATTTGCGGATGAATTCTTTCGTATCTTTTATGAGGGTTGGCCAAAAGTACCTTGTTTTAACACGTTTGATTGTGCGGGCAACTCCCTGGTGCCCTCCAAAAGGTGAATTATGGAAGTCACGGAGGATTTGAGCGATATCCTGTCGGTCTTCGATATAGATTCTTTTGTCAGAGTAAAGATACACGGTGATCTTGGTTTGTGCGAATGTTTGTATTATGGCATTTTTAAGGCGGGGGTTTATTGGATCTTGTTTTGGGATAGAAATGTCGATATGGTTTACCTTTTCTTTTTTACAATAGTTATGAATTTTGCTGAGTGTTTGTTCAAAGCTGGGTTCGGTTTCTATGTTTAGTGGCAACGTAGTAACAATATATGAAGGGGATTTAGTCGTGTTTGGGTATAATTTTATTTCGTTTGGATTCGGACGTGTATAGGTAGGGATGGTTTTAAGTATCTTTTCGGTTTGGCCTTCTTTATTGGGTAATATAAAGATCTGAATGGGTGACCGGGTTTTGGCATACTCTATGGGTTTAGAAATTTCGATTATCTTACATTCGGTATGTCGGAGAGTAATTTCCTCACTAGCGGCTACTAATGGTTCAGCGGTGCCTTGACCTCTTGTTTTGCTTCTAGTGGTAACTAGTACCTTGCCTACCTCTTGTGTGTCTTGGAGGTGAATAGGGAGGCGGCTAAGTGCATCTGCGTTGGAGTTGTATTTTCCGGCCTTGTAAATAATTTGGTATTCATATTCTTCTAGCAATATTCTCCAACGAGCCAATCTTGATGTCGGGTCCTTCAGATTTATGAGCCACTGTAGTGGTTTATGGTCTGTACATATTGTGAACCTTCGTCCGTAGATGTAGGGGCGAAATTGTTTGACGGCGTAGATTATTGCCAGTAGTTCCTTTTCTGTCGTGCTGTACCTGGATTCGGCGTCGTTAAGGGTACGGCTAGCATAACAGATAGCTTTGTCCTGGCCAATTTCTCCCGGCGATAAGACCGCGCCTATTCCAACGTCGCTAGCGTCCGTAGTTACTATAAAGTCTTGATTGAAGTCAGGGTAAGCTAATATGGGAGGTTCTATAAGTTTATTTTTTAACGTATGGAAGGCTTCATCACAGAAGGGGTCCCATTTAAATGCTTCGGTTTTCTTTAGTAACTTCGTTAGTGGCTTTGCTATGGTTGAGAAATTGTCTATGAATCGCCGGTAGTATCCTATGAATCCGAGGAATGATTTTACTCCCTTGACATTCTTGGGTGTGGGATATGTTTTAGCAGCTTTAATCTTATCGGGGTCTGGTTTAAGACCGTGTTCGGAAATTACGTGACCCAGATACATTAGCTCCTTCTTCAGAAAAGTACATTTATCTGGTTGAAGCTTAAGGTTATTCTGACGTAAACAATTAAAAATTCGTATAAGCTTTGCGTTGTGTTCTTGCAGGTTATATCCGTAAAGGACTATGTCATCGATGTATACAAAGCAGTCGAATCCTTGTAATCCCATTAAAACGTTGTTCATTAAACGTTGAAAAGTTGCGGGCGCGTTTCGTAGACCAAACGGCATACGGTTATATTCATAATGTCCATAAGGGGTACTGAAGCCGGTTTTGCACTTGTCTTCATTGTCCATTAGGATTTGATGAAATCCGCTTGCCAGGTCGAGGGTGCTAAAATAAGTTGCCCTCCCTAGTTGATCTAGTATGTCCGTGATATTTGGTAACGGATATGCATCGGCAACAGTTACTTCGTTTAACTTACGGAAATCAACCACAACTCTCCATCTCTTATTACCTTCCCTGTCAGCCTTTTTTGGTACCAAGAGCAAGGGGGAGTTCCAAGGACTAGCACTGGGTTGGATAATACCACTTTGTAGCATGTCATTCACCTGTTTGTGTATCTCGGTTTTTTGTGTGTCCGGGAGCCTGTACGGTTTGGTAAATACGGGCGGCTTGTTCGGGTCAGTAATGATTTTATGTTTCAGCGCTTCTGTGAATGAGAGGTTGTCACCTTCGAGAAAAAATAAATCATTGTATTCTCTACATATTTGAAGGATAGATTGTTTTTCTTCACAATTACAGTGGCTGAGATTGATTATTGATGTTAATTTATTTAACCTGCCTTTGATTAGGTCGTCGGATTGACTAGAGATTAGGTTGAAATCACTTAGCTTGTCCCATTTGAAGTCTACGTCTTTAGTATTCACCGTTTGTTCTGCTTCCGAAGTGTTCATCATTAACACCTTTAATTTGGAGTTCTTGGGGCTGGTTAAGGTTTCGCCCACGTATATTCCTGGCATGATTCGTTTTTTTTGAATGATTATATCGCCGGACATGTCCTGGTGTTTACTAGTTAACGGAAAGTCTACAATTTGTTGGCTTCTGGGTTTTAAAGTGAAAGTTGCTCTTTCAGTCTTATGTGCTGCTGGAACATTTTGTACTTCAGTCTTTGCTGCTGAAACTTTGTCGCCCAATCTTCTCTGTTTTCGCTTTCTATTCTGTTTAGAGCTATTACTTTTTCCTTTTGATTCGAACTGAAGGCCTGAACAGGTGGCTCGTGATTCATTTGTAGAGCCGTATGGCTTTCTTCGATGCTCACTATCATTACCCTTTGACATTGGAATCTTCAGGAGGTGTTCCTTGAAATCGATTACACATCTATATTTAAATAAAAAATCGTTTCCTATGATTCCGTCATAAGGCAGATTTATTTGTTCGGTGAGTAGGTGGAAAGGATGATCCATGAGCATGGTATGGTCCTGGGTTTTTACTTCTAGGGTACCACTTACCGTCCCCAGGGTTTTCAAAGAATCACCTGCTAGTGTGGATATTGTGTAGATCTTGTCATCTTTTTTCTGATTCTTTAAGCACGATGATTTTAGAAGGCTTAGGTCGGCGCCGGTATCAATTAAAAGAGTCGTGTACATATTGTCTGCGGGACTAACTCTAAGACGTATCGCTGGTTCTTTTAATTCGGGACAAAAGGGTACGTGAAATCTTAGATTTGGTGTATATTGATCATTACAGTCGTTCGAAAGGAATGGCTGTGTGTCTCCTTCCGATTTGCCTTGTTTCCTCTCTATCTGAGTCGACCGAATACTATAGATTGAAGAGTGCCGTTCAGCATGATTCTGTTGGCGTCTGGCCTCGTTTTCCGACTCTTGCACCCGAGAAAAGTGAACATTTTGCCGATCGTTTTGTATATTGGTGGTTCTAGAATTTTCACCAAAACGATTTTCAGAGTTTGTAGGAATATTTCGGAATGGGTTACGCGTTGTTGTACCTTGTTGGTAATTTGTTGAAGACGATCCATTCCTAGATATCTTGTATCTACACTCATTCTCTGTGTGATTATTCCGTCCACAGAAATTGCATACACTGTTATATTCCCTTTTTATGGGTTGTCTATTCGGAAAAGTGGACTGCATGTTTCGATAACATGTGTCTTGAGAATGCCCTGGCTTACCACAGGTTTGGCAGACTATACTATTGAATGTAGGTTTTTCGTTATATTGATATGACCTGGGAGAGTTGTCCATTCGAGCAGCATGTGATACTACATGTGCAATCGACTGTTTTAAATTATTTCCCCCATGGACTTTAGCTAGTATCTTTAGCTGTTCGTTGTTTAGTCCATCTTCAAATGTTTGTACGGCCAATTTTTTGTTTTCTTCCATTAAGAATTCCCTAACCACCGCGTCTGCTGTTATTTCACACGTGGCAGAGTTTAAAGTCCTTAGAGCATTCGCGACTCTATCGCCGTATTCCCGGACGGTTTCTCTGTAGCGTTGTTTCAGAGAAATCAACTCATTGTGTGCCGTCGACCGAGATTGCTCCTCTTTATATTCCGATTCGAGTTTATCTTTTAAATCTTCCCACTTTGCGATTTGGCTATACCTAATCAGATCGTAAGCATGACCCTCTAGTCTATTTTTGACTAGATCTAAAAATGTCTCGTATATATCCGGGTCTGCCTTCTTTATGGATCTAAATAAAACGTCTCCCCCGGAAATAAATTTACCTAAGTCGCAGGGTTTCCCGTCAAAGGTAGGGACGATTCTGAAAACATCAGAAATTCCGACAGAGAGAGCCATTTCAGGGGGTTTAATGTGTATCGGTTGATAGTGGATTTGTTCTTCCCCCTGCCTAGCCGCCTGTCTCGTGTAATATGGACTCGTAATAGTGAAAGTTTAAAATAATGTATGGCGAAAATTCAATTCTTAAAATATGGTTAACTTAAAAATATGGTTATGGAAAAATTGGCCTTTCTTTTGGTTATTCAATATATATATATATATAGGAAAGAAAAATAAATTGGTCCCAAAACTGAAAAGAAAGAAAATTTTCGAAGAGAAAGAAAAGAAACGGAAATGTCGTCGAAAAACTGAAAAGAGAATTTTCAAAGAATATAGATAGAAATTTCTATCGAAAAAAATGTATGTTAGTAAAAAGGAAAGCTTCCAAGTAGAAAATATTCCTAAAAAAATTAGAGAGAAAAAACAAAATATTGAAAAAATTTCTTACTACTCTAGATGTTGATAGAAGTCTTGTTGAATTTCTTATTGTTGTCCCTTTTTTTCTTCTTTGTTGTGTCGTAGAGTTCCTCTTTGTGTTCCTTTCTTTATTTTATATTATTTTGTTATTCTTGTCAGGCAGACTTCACGCCCTAGAAGTTGAATATCCTGGTCTTTTGCTGGATTTTTTTTTTCGTTGTTTTATGTTTTTTTTCTTCGTCGTTTTATGTTTTTTTTTTTCGTAGTTTTGTCTGGTTTTTTTTTTTTTTTCTTGAAAAATTTTTTTTTCTTCTTCTTATTTGGTTATTTCTCTTGTGTTCACTTTAAAATTTTTTTTTTTTTTGTTTTTTAAATTTTTTGTTTACTTTGTTTTTCGTTGTTTTATGTTTACTTTTTTCTTCTTCTTATAAACATTTTTTTTTTGTTGTTTTAAATTTTGTTTTGTTTAAAAAATTTTTTTTTTCTTGTTTTTTTTTTCTTCTTATTTTCTTCTTTTTATTTGGGATCCTTTGGTTGAATCCCACCGCTGCCACCAGTGTTGAGGTCCGGACGCCGTGCTTCCTCGGTTGAGGGAAGAGCGGGGACCTTTTATTTTTATTCCTTTTCTCTCTGTTTCGTTTTCATACGTATGTTTCTTCGATGGTTGCAACCAGAAATTTACTAACTGGAAAACCCATTTATTTTCACAGGTCAAGACGAAGTATACTTTACATATATGTATATTAATTTACTTTATATATATGTATATTGATTTCTTATACATTTCTAAGATTTGTGTAAAACGTTCAACTTAATCCGAACGAACTTTATGAACTCAAATTTTTCTCTATTCTCTTTTTTTCTTCTGTGACTTTTCACATTCAATTCGGACGAAAATCCAAGTTGCTATGTTTTCAATAAATAAAAAGGTGCAGGTTATTAAGTGTGCTGTAACTGGTAATATTGTGAATGTTTATGAATGGTATGTATTAAGTGAGAATGTAATATATGTTAAGTGAAGTTTTTAAGGATGTGTTAGGAGATTCAGTGTTAAATTTAATAAGGGTAGTATTCTGGAATACAACAGAACATATGAATCATATTTTCATTCACCATGTCAAGTTCGTAAGTAATCGACATTGATGCAGTATGTGGGACTAAAATAGAGGAGCGAACGTAGCTCACTTTATTAATTAACATGATTTAAGAGTTTAGTTTAGGAATTTTAAAGTTTCAGTCAGCCTTATTAAAAATTAGATATGAATGAAATTCTTGAGAAAAGATGTTCAACACAGATACTAATGGGTTGACTAGCGAAAGCTCACAGCAATTTTACTGAAAAAATTTGTTTATAAATCTTCGATACTTCGCCGGAAGTTAATTTCTAACAAAATATCTTCTTTCGGCGGTCATCACATAGTCTAACACCTTAACAGTTCACTTCAATTACGTGAAATATGAGTGAAAAGTACGTTATATTACATTAAAGGAAGCTCTCCTATCAAGAACAAAAATTGTCGATCGTACGGATTTGTCAGCCGCATTATATAAACATTCCTGGCAATGTCGTCCAGCAAATCTTTTAAGGCCTTATGGGTGTATAAAGTATCTATGTGCCGGCGTACGGCACGGGTTCACTATCACCCACTGTGTTACGCCGCAGATTGTCACCAATGTGGGGTAAAAATTTCGGTTTCGGCTTTGTTATTAATGGAGCTGAAGATCAATTTGCGGAATGCAACTGCCGTGGACGTTGTTCTACGGTTTGAAACATTTTACATCTGTAAACAATCGCTGCTTCGAGACACACTGATTTTACTGGGCATCTTGTCGATGGGCTTTTCTATATCACTATAATTGCGTCTATCATAATGCAATGAAACGACACATCATTAATAAAGGCGGATCAACTGACGAAGAGGTAGCAAAAGGATAGACGTCAAGGAATTTCAATTGCGAGCAACGCACTTCCCGACTGTGGTCAGTCCAAAACTAGTCGAATGGGATTAAAACACTCTTTTCATTCCTTTCAACACAACACTTCGTTTTAATAATTCTTTATTCCAGGATATTTAACAGTCATTAAAATAAATTCACAATACAATTGTTTTATTCCAGGATAATTAACAGTCATTAAAATAATTTCACAATAAAAATAAAAGAAACAATATACAGCAAAGACGTCATCAAACGCATAACACTACGCGTCGCCACTCAACTCGACGTTTTACATGGAAGACGCGACCTGCCTCCACGGAATCTGTTTTTAGATTGGTGATTGCCACCGAAACTACAGAATTTTTTTATTTTTTTTTATTTCTTTTTATTAGACTTCTCTCGGGAGAGACGAACCTATATCGCCGAGTGGGCGCCCCGAGATGCCATCAAATAACTGTTGCTGTTCTTTTTGAACAGTTGCAGGTTGTAACGCTCCGGGAACACTCACGTGGGAAGGGAGTTCCACAGCCCCCCCGCTCTGTAACGGAACGAGTTCTGATGCAGGGATGTTCGCGCCGTCGGGAGATGAACCACAAACGGGTGCGATCCGTCGGATTGTCTTGCGAAGCGCATATAAACCGAATTGCGTGGAACAATACCAAGAATCTGCGAAGAACAGCACCCGTGATAATATCTGTAAAACAGACGCTCGTCTCTGTATGCTCTAAAGTAGGTCGACGGTATATTTGGGAGCCGAGCTCCAAACATGAGAGCAATATTCGAGCGCGGGTCTAATTTGGGATTTATATAGGAGAAGACGTTGGTCCGGAGTAAAATATTTCTTGGCTCTAAAAAGATAACTCAGTTTTCCTGAAGCTGACCTGGCGATGTTCGACACGTGTTTATGCCATGATACATTCCCACAGACCGTGACGCCGAGCAATTTCAAACGTTCCCCAGCCTCGAGGGCCCGGCCATTCATCATCAGCTCTGGAACCGATGATCCAGTTTTCTTTGTGAATGTTGTATACTGGGCCGTCGTTGCATTGAAATCGACAAGATTAGCCTTTCCCCATTGCTGGACCCTATCCAGATCCCGATTCAGAGAGCCAATCTGTCTACATCTCAGCTGGTGCGAAGCAGATGCACCAATCGGCCGAACACTCGAAAAGGAGGAAACAAGCGTACTACCATCCGCAAATCTGAACACTTTGTTATCCATTGTCTCCAACAAATCATTTATGTGAAGCAAGAACAAGGTTGGAGCCAAAATAGAACCTTGGGGCACCCCCGAATTAACAGGATACAGATCCGAACACTCGCCGTCCACAACAACCCGGATCGATCGATTCTCGAGGAAGCCCCTCGTCCAGTCGCAAAGCAGTTGGGAAAGTCCATATGAACGAAGTTTGTTCAGCAATGCCCCGTGCCAGACGCGGTCAAAAGCCTTGGATATATCCAATGCGACCGCTCTTGACTTACCATGCCGTTCAATCGCAGGTGTCCATATATCGGTTATAAGTGTCAAAAGGTCTCCTGTGGACCGCCTGCCACGGAATCCGTATTGACGATCATTCAGGAGTCCGTTGCACTCCAAATACTTAACCAACTCTGTATTGATGACTTTTTCCATTACCTTAGATAAAATAGACAGTAATTGACGGTAATTTTGTGGCAGACACTTTTTTCCCGTCTTCGGGATTGGCTGAACTCGGGCGATTTTCCAGCAGGCAGGAAAGGTCCTCCGTGCATAATATAAGCGCAAGAGTCTGCCAAGAACCGGCGATAGTTCTGGAGCACAGTTCTTAAGGACTATTGCTGGGCTTCCGTCCGGGCCAGTTGCCTTCCTACAATCCAGTTAACGTAGAATGCGTTGAATAGTGCGCGGGCGAAATCTCACATCGCGCATCGAAGACCGTACCGGCGAGATCACAGGTGGCTCCAAAAGGCCGGGATCGATGTTTGAATTCGCGAAAAATAAATTCGCGAATCCGTTGAATTCGTGACTAACGACCCGCTGTCTGTCACCAACGGAGGGAATGAGGAGGATGCGAAGGTACCGCTGACAGCTTTTGCCATTGACCAGAAGGAGCGCGAACCAGTTGGGCACCGAAGGAGCTTGTGGGGGTATAAGTGGTGGTGCCTACGTATGGCACGGGATTCACTGTACCCGCCAACGCTTACACCGTCCAAAATTGTCTATCAATAAGAATAAATGAAATGCACTGGTGTTGATTGCATATTAATATTTTCTTTATTCAACATTCACTGATTCACATGCACCAATAAATTGAAACTGTTTTCTTGAGGATTATTATTTAATATTAATTACACCGACCTTTTTGTGGTAAACGTAAAACTTTACGCGAACGATAAAATTCTCCGCATTGACTCTTGACTGTGATTTTACAAGTGATTAAATTTGGTTTAGCGCGAGCGACGTGACTGCACGTGTTAGTGGTTGGCTAGCGACTAGTGTGAATTAGGGTTGAAATTCATATTTCTTTCTACACACAGGACAACCAAAAGAGACCACGCCTCTGCTCTCTCAACCTCACGGCCGCCAAAGTATGAGTAACTTTTGTTAATAGGGTAATTGACGGACACGAAGAATGAGAGAACAGAAAACATGATATGCTGTGATCTCGGGGTAGCTTTGGTTGTGTGTGTTGGTATCAGATGCAGCTACTGACACGACCTACTGACCCAGTGGTACGGCTATGGTGTAGTTAAAGCGCATTGAACCGTGGAAAGAAATACGAATGAGAGAGAACCCTAGCGGATGTTACTCCCCTGCAAAGAGAGATCATTGATCCCAAGCGAATGGGTGATCTGAGAGAAAGTCGATAGGACGCCGCTGATGTTTGGGAAATAATTCGCGTGAGAACCAGACTCTAAGACGCTGAAATTACCCCAGCTATTTTGCTATGATGCAACAGCGTCGTTCTTTTAGACTTGTTGTTCCTAACCGACATTATGAGATTTCCGATGGGAAACTCATGGTTAGCAAGAATGGAGTTGCCGTATGACATTTATGTAGCTAAACTCAATTATGCATTATCTGCAAAGGATGATGAGTTTAGCTATACGGCCGTTTGAAATGTTTTACAGGGGAATACATATAATGGAAATTGGTAAGTATGACGCACTGAAAACGGTCGAAATTAGGTGGAAATGTTGGTTGGAATTGTGGGTTGTTTCTCATATTGGATAGAGAAACCCCCCACAAGCTTATTGATCACCCTGTCGTTGTGAGCTTTCTTCCTGGTATCAATCGCCTGGTTGCACGCGTTTCTGATTCTAACAAAATTCGTTCTATTAACATAGGTGGGGTTGGAGCGCCAATGCTTAAAAGCTCTATTTTTTGCCGCTGTAATGTGCTCGCATTTTTGGTCAAACCAAGATTTATCAGACGAACTTCGTTTGATGGAATGTGGAATATACATCTCCATCCCCAGAAGAATGATACTGACTCCGCGCATGCGTTAACATCGGAGTTTCCGAAGCACACCTCGGACCATGGAAAGGATGCGAAGAAATCTCGCATATCGCCCCGGTTAGCGGCCCCATACTTCCATACATGGCAAAGCTGCCTAGGCCGATTATTCGCTTGATATGCAAGTGCTTGCGGACAGATACCAAGCAGTGATCTGAGTTTCCCAGTGGCGCAGAAACCTCTATGGTATAAATACTCGGTTCGGATGTCAAAAACGGATCCAGGATGTTCGAATAATCGCCTCGGGCATGCGGCACTCGCGTTGGCTCCCCCACGAGTTGAGTCAAGTTGTGGCTTACAGCAAACATCTCCGCCAGCCGCCCAGCCTCGACGGTTCTGTTAGAAACAACCAGTCGGAATTGTGCACATTAAAATCGCCAAGGACAACAATTTCAGAAGCTGGGTGGTTGATCTGTATCCAGTCGATGGTATGTGAAAGATGTTCGAAAAATGTCGTCGGTCGATCGTCATTCGGGGAGCGGTAAAGACAACAGAGAAATTTAACGGAATTCCTCAGCACGAGCCTCAACCATATGATGTCCATATTATTGGGTTCCAACGCCTCCATCCTCTGGCAAACCAGATTGGACCGCGCGAAAACGCAGACTCCACCCTTAAAACGGAATCTCGAATGTAAGTCGTATCCTGAGCAACGAAGATATGTCGAATCAGTTGACGAATCGACCTGCGTCTCTGTTAGGGCAAGGATATCAGGTTTCGTTGTTTGCAAATACTG
Source organism: Microdon myrmicae (assembly GCA_963931805.1). NCBI lineage: Eukaryota > Metazoa > Arthropoda > Insecta > Diptera > Syrphidae > Microdon > Microdon myrmicae. Next base: position 185,794,427 of record OZ007496.1, read on the forward strand.
GGGGACGGCGTTTACATTGGTATTGGTGAAACCGATGCCCTTGATGTTACAAAATGCCGTCACCAGTCGAGCGTGGGCCGAGCCTCGAGAGCGAGCCCGGTTATGCGATGATGAACCTCTCAAAGTTCCATTATTTATCATGATATCTGCATGATGTTCCCCCTGACATAGTCCCCCCCGGAGATCCGAATGGGAGACTAGTTTACCTCCGGAATTCTTTCTATCAGAAGGTACCATCATGACTTATCTCCGTGTCAGTCCGGGCCATCACCCACACGTTTCATGCGATCATACCCTTGGGGAAAATGTCTGTCACTATGACTTGCCATGCACGTGTGTGGAAAAATCGTTGTTATTTATGTGCATTACAACCTGCAGCTATTCAAAAAGAACTGCAACAGTTATTTGATGGCATCTCGGGGCGCCCACTCGGTGCTATAGGTTCGCCTCTCCCGAGAGAAGTCTAATAAAAAAAAAATGGACAAGTTCGGTGGATTTTGTAGGTTACGTGGTGTCGTGGCAGAATTGAATTTCAGGAACATGCTGCGTTGTATGCAAAATGCCCCTGGGAGAAATGTTTATTGATGCCAATGCAATTGCATTGGCGAAAAACTATGGGTTTTCAGCTTATTAAATGGAAAGCTAAGCAGTGGCGTTCGGTGGAAACGCCACAGCCCCAGTAAAGTCGGTGCCGTATTTTTGCTCCGTGGCTTTATTACACTCCGACAACAATTTTTCCGGTATACCAAGGTTCTGTCAAATTGCTAGTAACTTGTTGACCAAATCTTGATAATTATTCATTGACAAATAGATTCTTGTCAGCAGATCCTCGACCTCCGGAAAAGACGAAAACGGAGTGGACACGAACACATTAGAAGCTTCACCCCCGAGATAATCTCAGCTCCTGACGAAGGGTGCCCTGTCCAGCGCGAACGGAAATGATTATTGTAGTAATAAAGGTTTTTCAAGCGCTTACAAGTATTAACCGTTGGCTTCTTTGATTCTACCGGCTAGGCCAAAATATATAAAATCAAATCTTATAAGTTAGGTAGTCTGTTTTTTTACAAACATACATCACTTTACTTCATACATCACTTTACTTGTTCAATATTCCTTTCTATTTAATTTCTATAGTTCTCTTAAACACAAGTCAAAGATGTAACGTCAAACGCTATAATCTATGCCCTTCAAAACAGCAATTCACATTTGTTTTTCTTTCTTTTGTTTTGATGTTTTTTTAATTTGGTTAATTGTATTTATGGAATAAAAAATGTTTAAGTAATTGATTTAAAATATTCAAAAAGTTACTTTACTTTAAGGATATTTTCCAAGACTTCTAGAACCAAACTCTGGCAAAAATGTAACTCCTACCGAAATCACTTTTTTATATTTTTAAATCCCTTTTTCCATTTACTTTTTCTTTTCGCCTTCACCAATACAACAACATGCACATGGGACGACAACCGCTTTTTAATTTTTTGTTTATTTGTTTGTTTATTCTGAATCGTCATTGTGTAGCGTTTGTGACACTAGTGAAAGAGTGTGTGATTCCAACAGACGCTGTGACAGTAAGAATCACTATAAGATAGTGAACACATCAGCTTTTCGGGTTTTTATTTCCAAAAACGGTCGTATTCCTCGTGGGCGTCGCGGCTGTCTTCTCCCAGCTCTGGCTTCTAACGACGGATCCATTGGAGAAGGTTCTGCAGTTATTTGCTGGGATCACCTTCCTTTCGGTTGTGTTAAGTTTTCGGCAAAATCCTCTTCACGGAAAAGTTGCAGCTGTTTGTTTGCTTTTGACAAACGACTGGTCAGTAGTGCTGGTGGGGTGCGATCGTTCACTCTCGACGGCGGGTGGTATCGAAGTGAGTCATTCTCGTTAATTGTTCTCGCATGCAGTGATGTCATACGAAATCGACGGCAAAAATCCGGCATCGATGTGAGCCTCTGCTTGCAACGATTGCGTGGTGGTTGTAGTCTGTGCTGAACCTCTCAAACCTACTGATGCATGCACGAATTCAATCGCTATTCTCAGGTACTTTCAACTGGTATGGAATGGCTATTTTAATTGCTATGGTATACGTGCTTGACGAAAATGCTGTAATTTTCTTTCAGTTTTGTATCCGACAGCGAAGATCCTTCGATTTGAAACGCTATGAGGGTTAGAATCACCAATAGATAGAACCATGGCCCCAACACATCAGACCACTACCGCGTCCACGAGAATATCTTCTACCGTCACCATCAGTTTTCATTTTTCCTAGCATCTACTCATCTAAATCATTCATTTCTCCTTCTGCGTCAAGTATTGACAAAGTTTCACCCTTGCTTACATTTAACAATCGTCACATTCGCCAGCACACCTTCATAACATACAGGCCGTTCATTCGTCCACTTACATCCTAATTATATTTCCGCAGTACACGTACAAGGAAGTATACCTGAACAATATAATACATCTTCCTTCACGCGCCGGGTTGTGTTTTGTGAATAGTGGCAGTGACAGTGAATAGACAAAGACCAGTTAAGAATAATTGTGTTATAATGGCCTGCGGGCCAAATATGAGTGGTAACCGGTTTCGGGATCTTGATGAGGACGTAGATTTCAAAATACGCAAAAATAAAATAAAAAGAACACTTCCGAGAATCGAGGAACATTTTCCAAATTTACCGGTGACATCAGTAAAAAACCCAAAATTTTTACTTATCACGGCCCAACATAGTGATAAACCCATCTCTCTTAATCCATCCATAATAAAAAATGTGATAGATGATATTAGTCGAGAATACGAGCAAATTACAATCTTATGCGACGGAAACATATTAGTGAAAGTTAACTCACCAAAAATCGCCGATCGGTTCCTAAAAACAACTAACTTAGGCAATGTGTGCCCCGTCACTGTGAGGCTTCACGAGAAATTGAACGATTCTAACGGTATAGTTTACGCTCCCTGCCTAATAAAGGTTCCTGAATCAGAAATAATCTCGGAAATGCAATCGCAAAATGTAACGCAAGTTTACAAATTTAAAAAAAAGGGATGAAAATAAAAGCCAACGATCATCAGGCCCCATGTTATTTACTTTCGACCTCTATCAACCACCAAAATCTGTGGATATAGGTTTCTACAAGCAAAGGTCACCGAATATATCCCCAACTCCATGAGATGTTGTAACTGGCAACGACGCGACCATACTACAAAACGCTGCACCTACACCACAATGTGTGAGAAATGTAACCTCCCACCTCATATGCCAGCCGATTGCTGTCGTACTATTTGCGCCAACTGCTCGCTCCCTCATTCTGCTGCAGACAAAACATGTCCCTCATACATTCAAGCCAAGGAAATCGTCATCATCATCGGCACTACAACCAGGAACCGGTCTTGGCCTTAATTAGCAAGTCCTGAGACTTGTTAAATTTTCCATAATGATTTGTTTTTTTTTTCGGGCAAGGTCATTAGTCTTGCACCAGAGGCTCCTCGACGGGGAATCGAACCCCGGTTTCCCGCGTGACAGGCGGGTATACCAACCACTATACTATCGAGGACCTCAAGCCAAGGAAAGACTGGCGATAAAAACCACTGCCAAATGCTCAATGGGCGGAGGCAAACGTATTACAAGGAAAAAAATTTCTTCAAGCCTGATAAACTTTCCGGAACTTTCTCGGAAAGGCTGAAGGTTAACCCATCGCAAGGACTCACAAGAAAACAAAACAAACCAAACATAATACCAACACCAACACTTAAAGAAGCCATTCTAACTGGCTCCTCCACATCTGATACTGCAAACCACACTAAAAATGCATTGTGTTGCTCACAAAACCCTCAACCCCTTAATACCTACCTCTCTAGATATAGTCTCCACCATTAATCGCGCATACATTAAATATCGTGATATCAATTAAATATCAAACAAATTGAACTAAACGTTCAATTCGCTCATATTGAATTTAACTTAAATCCAAGACATGATAAACGAACCATATGTTCAACACCCAAAAGCCCCTGCATCCAAATCTGCGGACCAGATGACCAACTTTCAAGTAAAGTTGTTGAGAATCATAAAATGCGCGTTCTGCAATTTTACGGTCCTTTAAAGGTTTATTTACTTCTTCTTTTAGCTTGTGTATACCATATGTGTGTATGTATGTAAGATTTTAAACTTTTAAAATAAAATTTAAAGTCGTTATTCCCCTTCTAAATTTTGTGTATGTAAATACATATTCAAGGTTTTAAATATAAATTGTCTATATGTATACATAAATTGAAAAAACTTTTTTTTATTTATTCTTGGTATCCCCTTTTGATTGGTATTATAAAAATGAAAAAGAATTGAGTAAATGTTGGTGTTACTCATATGCTCTATATGTACAAATCTAAAAATTTGTTATGCGGGGCTATATGTATCCCCTTAGTGTGAAAGGAATTTTTAATTTATGTTAGGGGTTTCATTATATATTATATATATACATTGTTCATGATATATTATATATATACATTGAATTCTATCAACTTTACTTTATTTTCCAAAGTTAGAAAGAGAAAAACAAAATTTTAATCTCACTTAATCCTTTAGGTGAGTTCATTCTTGAACTCCGTTCGCGTATCTCCGTACTTACGGTTTCTGATGTTTCGTCCTCGCGATTTTGTATGAGCTCGGGCTCAGGTCTCTGCGAACGCGTACCCGGTTTATTTTTTTCGCTAACGACGTATTTATGAAACAGACCTTCCCATATGATGGTAAAAAGGGGTACTCAATTTTCATTTTGTCGTGGTACGATGGCCAAGAGAAAAGATAAGAACAACAAGATTAATGTACCTTCAAACTTAGTTAGTTTGGGTAAGGTGTATTTATTCCTAAGATGAGAGAAACAGTTTCTTTTCGTTCGATGGGAGCAAGGCCTAAAGTGTCACGGGCAAAGAAGAGAAAAAGCTCCTAGAATGAATTTTCCGATGAGACGCAAATGATACCAAAAGAGAAATCCAAAGGAAAAAATTCAACCTAAGAATGTCCTAAACAGCGCTTAAAGACAGGGACCAATAATTTTAATTTGTCCGCTATTGTTATCACATAAAGAGTGTAAAAATCTTCCCCAAAAAGCAGAAATAATTTTAGGAAAGTATATGTATATATGTGTATTAAATTCAAATAGGTATATAAAAAATAAAAATCAAATTTTGTAGTTTATTTTTGGGGTTTTTATTTGTCCCCTATTTGATAAATAAGTTGTTGCTATTTTGGAAAATAAATGTGTATATGTATATGTTTGTAAAAATTAAAAAAATGGTTTTATAAGTTTATTAAAAATGTTTTCCATAAGTTGAAATAGTTTTGGAAAATATATGCATATTGTCTATGTGTAAAAATTTGATAAAATGATCGAATAAATTTATTTGTAACAAGATATATTGAAATTTTGCCTAGATTATAAAGGTGAAAAAAAATTTCTATAGTTCCCTTGATTGATTTTGTATTTACTATACTTTTATCCCATTATGGCACTCGTGTGGATATTTGTATTTTTGTGATGTATATTCTCATTAGAAGAGAAGGGGGAAAAAAAATATATATATAAAATCAAATTTCATTTAAATCCACAAAATCAAAATTTAGGGGGTTTTTTTGATCCCCATGTGAAAAGAAAATTTTTATTTCAAATTACGGAAAAGTATTTAAAAAGAAATAAAAATAACAAAATTTAACTTGTTCTTGGCATCCCCTTTCAATTTACAAATTTTCAAAATTAAAAGGAATTTATTTTGGGGAGCCAATCACTATTACCGGAATCGTATGATTTAATTTTTTCACTTTTCACTTTATTATAATAAAATTTCGTGCCTGTGATTTCTAGCTGCAGGTTTGTTGGGTGTCCTGTTGTTTGTCGTCACTAGCTGCTTGGTCCTGGTGTTGCTGCTGCATCAGGAATCCCGGTCTATCCTTGGCTGCTCGTTGTTATTTTTTCTTCTTCACACTGTTACCTCTCCTCGGTGTATGCCCCAGAGGAACGCTTTTACCACTTGAAAAAATTTAAAATTTACTATTTTTTTAACTATTGCCGGTGTTTAGCCCCGCGCACGCTGTTTTTATCGGAATTAATTATTATTTTCCACTGTCACTGAACGCTTTTTTGTATTGGGAGGGCATGTTGGGAATCAGTCCGATTCAGTGCTCTCACCAAAATTTTGCTTGTTGTGATACTTCTTCTTTTGTTGGTAGGGGATTATGGCATTTCACCGCTGCCACCACAATTTTTTGTTCTGCTGTTGTGGGGGTTGTTCCTCAGGAAGCGGGTTTGCTTGTCCTGAAAAGGACGTTAGATCTCTTTGTTGAATGTTCCTGACACAACACCCTCCAGCAGCAAGGGGTCGTTGCCGTGCTTGCTCTGATCCAGAGGGAAGAGCAATGTCCTGATTTTCGTAGGACGTAACTTAGGGGATAACGCCCTTGTATACCAACCTCAGTACCGGTTCCTGTACCAATTTTCGGAGTCGTCCTCGTGCACAACAGAAAAGAATCGTCCAACGTTGGTGACAACACACAATTTCCAAAGAAAGATAGCGTTAATTTTGGTTAAGTTTTATTTGGATTTTATGTTAAAGTATTACAACAGAATTTGAAAAATCTCTGCTCTGTGGCATGAGGATTTAGATACTGCGGCCTTTCTCCTGGGGTACTTCCTCCAGGGAGAATTGACGATATATTACTGCGGCCCGGAGATCACTTGACTATTCCTTTATAAAGGAAAAGGAATCGAAAATTGTATCCCAAAGATACACATTTTCGTGCAACAATCTCGATCTTTTGGATATTTCGAGCGAGATGTTGTATTTACACAAGATAAGAATGAATTCTTACGAAACTATTACGCAGATGTGGGAATGTATCTGGTTTTGGTTTTTGTTTGTTTTCCTGAATGGAACATTTTCAGATAGAGATAATGATCTCTGCATTTTCGGATTTGGGTGATGCTGTGGGGCAAATGTGAAACGTAAACGATTATTAGATTCGTTTATTGTACCTTTTCATTTTAATTTGGATTTTGGGTTAATAATGCCGTGGGGGCAAATGTTAAGCGGTAAACGAATGTTTGATTCGTTTATTGTGAATTTTGGGTCGTGTTTGGGTTTTTGTGGGTTTTGATATGTTTTTTGGTTTTGGATTAAGATAGCTAGGATTTCGATGTAGGAATGGGGGTAAAAGGTAGTAGGGCTTTTTGTGGCACTACATGATGAGAGCCATGTAGCATATAACTTTAACTCTGCTGTCAAGTTGACTACTATGAAACAGTCTTCTTGTCATAGCGTAAGCTTTCTTTGCCCTGGCTAGGGCAGCTTCCACATGTTTGTTAAAATATAGATACTGATCCAGCCAGATGCTTAAGTATTTGACTACGGTTTTGGTTTCCAGTGTTTGTTGGTGTGGTCCCATAATAGCTAGCTTTCGCCAGTTTATCCTGGTGTCTCTGGTAGCTTGAGCCAGTGGTGTTCTAAAGAGGATGGTTTCACACTTCTGGATATTGATTTTGAGTTTCCAGTTGTCGCAGTATCGCTGAACATCATTGAAATCCCCTTGTAATAATCCGTTAATGATTTCAATTTTTGGTGCTGTTCTATATATTATCAGATCGTCTGCATACGCAATAGCCTGATGAAGAGACCTTACCAGGTCGCTAGTGTAAATATTAAAAAGGATCGGAGATAACACCGCTCCCTGTTGCAGACCGTTTTCTGTATTGTAAGTAATGTTGGAGGTCACATTGCCACTTTTGACGACGAATTTCCTTTCATTCAACATGTCGTATAGTATATACAATAGTGGTTTATGAATGCCTAGTCTCATTAGCTTGAAGTATAACCCTTCTAGCCAAACGGTGTCGAAGGCCCTCTGCAAGTCAATCAAACAGGCACCTGTGCCCTGTTTCAGATTTTTATGCCACTGAATGTCTGAAACCAGTTTAGCTGCGGCATGTGTGGTTTCATGCCCAGCTTTAAAACCAAACTGGTTATTTGGAATAATATTATTGTCCTCAACCCATTTAAGTAGAGCCTTGTTTAGAACTTTTTCGAATACTTTACTGATATTCGGTAACAAACTGATCGATCGCAGATTTTTTGGGTTTGTTCTGTCTTTCCCTTTTTTTTTTGGCAACGGTTGGATGATGGTCGTTTTCCAACGTACTGGATAGTGTGCGTTGTTCAGAGCGTTGTTAAACAAGACTGCATATATGTCAATTGCGATTGGAGGAAGATGTTTGAGTACTATATTGGGTACTCCATCGATTCCGACTGATTTTTTTTTTCTTTATGATACCAAGACGCCATGGACGTTTTCACTAGTGATGCTGTTGACGATTTCGACAATCATCTCGGCGTTTGCCGTATTTTCATTACTGAATTCGATAAAACCATGGTTTTCTGATCGACACTATAAAATATCATTTCGAAGATGACGATAATTCAGTAGAACTCTATCCTCAAAGTCTTGGTTGCGGCGAATTACTTCATTTGCTTTGTACAGTTCTTGAAAGACGGCCCCTACAACATTCACTTTTTCCTAGGGATCTTCAAACACAAAAACTTCGTCATTTAGGACGGCGTTGTTTGTGTCTATGCCTATATTTGTCAGCATTCGTTGGTTTTCGTCAGTTCGTGGTACTTGGAGACACTGAATCTCGTTCTCATTACTCCGTCTAAATATTTTATTAATTTGCGGGAACATACTAGGGTTGTTGGATTTTACTGCCCGAACTTTGTTGTTCCAATACAAATTTGCTGATAGCCTATAATTGGCTTTTATCAGCTGTTGGAGATTTTTTAATCTGGACTTCAGTGATGTTATTTCCTGGTCGTGCCTATCAATAAATTGTCTGTACCGTAGTTTTAGTTGCGACAGAAGTCTACTTTTTTTTCTGTGGAGTGCGTTGATTGTGGCGTTTCGGTACATGTTTATGTTATCCGTAGGTGTGGTTTTTGGTATTGTTTTGTACATAGTTTGTTTTATGGTTTCGTCCATTTTTTTTATGTATTTGTCGATGTCATCGTTGGGTATGTTTCTGTTGGTAGGAGGTTTAATATCCTTTAAGCGAATTTCTCTTGTTAAGGTTCTCGTGAAACGCGTCCATCGCATACCCCTATAGTTATAGGGTTGCGGTATCATGCATTCACCGAGTTCCACAACTTCACTTGGTGTTTTTATCACGATCGATAATGCACAATGATCGCTGTCATATTCAATTGTGCGTAGGCAGTTTATATTTTGTCTGTTAGTATGTGTATGTTTAAGTCGTGTGTCAATAAGCATAATATCGAGGAACGATCCCCCTCTGGGGAAAGAAGGATATTCTGTAGCTAGCAGGTCAGCCTTATATTCAATGTGATGTTGATCTAGCCAACTAGCTAGTTGATTTCCTCTCGTGTTGGATATGCTATTTCCCCAATTTGGGTGTTTAGCATTCAAATCGCCACCTACGATGTAATAGTTCCCTTCCGAGTAAAGTTGTAAGCATTGGAAAAGAGTCTCTAGCTCCACTATAAATAGATGTTGTTGATGTGCTTCTGGTGCGTAGGCAGATATCACATACATCCCCCTACCTTGTCGGAGGGGTATGCGGATAATGCACGCTTCAAGCACCTGAAATCTGCGCATCTTACCACTGTATATTACCTTATGTTGAAGTTCTTTTTTAACAAAGATTGCCACCCCTCCACCTTGTGTGGAGTTGGGTCGGTCTCTTCGTATAATGTCGTAGTTTGTGTGACATAGTTTATGCCTCTGATTCAGCTTAGTTTCGCTAGCCAGAACCACGTCAGGATTTTCGTCTTGCAACAATTTAAAGAGAGCGGCTCTTCTCTCGATTCTGATAAGTGAATTTACATTCACGACTAGAGCCTTAATTGTGCTTTCTGTTGGGGGGTTTATATTGACGGCTGGCTAGACAACTGCGAATAGACCCAGTCTAGTCTAGTGTCCTGCTCCTTTATTTGTTTTTGCATCTGTGTCATCTGCGTCTGAATAGCGATCAAGGTTGTGAGCACATCTGGTAGTGTTACTGTTTCTGGAGGCACAGTATGTTGCAGCGGTACCCGTGTGGTGGGTTGTGGCGTGTTTCTCCTACCAGCTGTTACTTGAGCATACGAGAACTGGGGTGTTACATTTAGTGCTGGTCGGGCTTGAACTATCGGGCGTTCTAATTTTCGTTGCTGTGAAAACTTTTTTTCCTGTAGTTCGCGGAATATAGGACAGCCCCGACAATTAGCAGGGTGTCCCTCACTCTTACAAACTGCACACTTTAGAAGAGATCTGTCGTCTACCCTTCCTTTACCTAACGTGCATTGTTCTGCGCTGTGGTCCTGTCCACATCTTACGCATCGATACTGCATTTCGCAGTTTGCTGCTGAGTGCCCGAACCTTTGGCAGCGAAGACTCTGGATTATATCTCTGCCTTTTTTCAATTCGTCCCATGTGACAATTTGATGGTTCGGGATAGATTTTCCTAAGTCCACCAATTTTGCTACCGGGGCTCAGCTGCACCAGGTAGAATGGTAATTTACGATTCACCCGTCTGACCCTAGCTGTATTGAAAGGTTTTACCGCGATAAACCTAATATCATGACAGTTAAGCTCCTGTAGCGTTTGTAATAGAACTTCTGGTTCTGTTTCAGGGTCGACCCCTTTTTTAAGAACCGTTATATTCTTTATTTCTTTCGGGGCGTACGTGTAAAATTCCGTGGTGGCCCTTTTTAGCATATTTTTCATTTTTTCGAGACCCGCAACCGAATTTGTCTGTATGGCAAGCCTGTTCCCTGTCAGTCTTTTAATTGAAAAATCCTCCCCAATAGAAAGCTTACATAGACTTACCAGTTCGTTACAATCCATATCTGTAATGTTGATGGGTGGCATCTTCGTTTTCCTTTTTGTTATGCCATTGCGCGGGCTAGCCTCGCTTCAAGGTCGCTGACTTCCTCCTCCTCGTCCTCACTCTCAGTAGTCGCTAAACATGCAAACATGTTATTTGTTACTTTGCCGTCATTATATGTGTTACGTGCGGCATCCACCGCCCCCAGCATTTAATTGTTTTTAATATAACTTTGTTTTAAAATAGTTTGATGGTAAGGTGGTGGAAGAATTGCACGATCCACATGTGAGTGTTTGAACACACCCCGTTTCGAGTGTGGATCGTGTACAAGTTCGGATTCTGTTTTCGAAGTGGGTCGGGATTGGGAGGGGGAGAGAGGCGGCAGGTTTTTGCAATTCCGTTTGTTCTTTTTTTGCCTGCTCGGCACTGTTTTTGTGTGCTGTTAGACAGAGTTCAGTTTTTCGACAGGTGGAGGAAAAGCAAGAAGGAAAAAAGTATTCCCGTTTTTTTTTTGTTCTTTGTTCTTTTTTTTGGAGACGTAAAAAATTGTAAAAAAGATAAAATGTTGGACTCGAAATAAAAATTATAAAACACTAAAAAGTGTTCGTGAAAGTAAAGTTTTTGTTATTTAATATAAAAGTAAAAGCGCAAGTATTTAAAGATCGGACTGGCCAGTCGCAGGCATATCGCAGGCATAAAACGTAGAGGAAGAAACAGATTAAAGTTCCTACAAAATCAACATCTGGCTGTGGCCGCCCTGTTCGTGGTAAGGAAGACGAACCCGGATTGAGTCGGGTGAAAGCTGCTGCACCGACCTCCAACTCTCCCCGGCAAAGTAGCAGAAAACGGCGGAAAAACCCAGGTAACCAATTTTATATTTCATTAATCAAATTTTGGGTGGGTTTATATGTCACATATGGAACCGGGGGGAATGAGTTGTCCTCTTCCATTTTTTGCCCCTTTTCGAGAAAGTCTATTCTTGCCTCGTTTGGCTTGTTGACTTTTGTTGTCGCTCGTGTCAGTGGGGAGCTCGCAGGGCGTTTTATTAACGCAGACTTTGGCTTTAGCTTTGTTACGGACCGACCTTGAGTCCAGGTCCCCCAACATCCACTAATCCCCTTTCGTTAGTTTCCCCTCTTTACCTCTGAACGGAGAACAACTCGCCAAGTGGTTAATTTGCATAAACTACTTTGTGCAAATTCTACTTGGCAGAGAAAATAATAAAAACCGGCGTTAGCGCCGAATAATAAATGAACGTCAACGGCGAAAATAAACAATGATTAATTCGACGAAAAACTGCGAGACGAATCGCTACTGATTAGTTGTGTTTGGTATTCTCGCGATAAAATAAACGCAAAGAGAACTTCGACAAAGGTCAGGCAGAATTAGAAAGAGGAACAACCAACGGACGCTGATCAGGGGAGCATCACGCTCAACGCCCCCTGCAACTTGTCGCAGACCAACCGCAGCTGTAGCGACCGCTCAACGGTTGACTCGACTTAAGTAAGTCCCTTTAAGCTTACCATATTATAACTATATAAAATTTATATATACTATTTAAATTGTTAAAATTCTATGAGAATTTTGGCGCAGCCGGTTACCACCAGCTGGAATTGTATCAAATCCGTCGGGGATACAATCCAGTGGTGGGAAGAGCCCCGAGGCTCTAACGTCCCTACTCCGACTACCGTAAGTAGCGGCGAGAAAAGAATAAGCCGTATAATAAATAATAAAATTAATAAAAATATTGTTTTCCGTTTCTCTGTTTATTTTCCAATTACAGGAGAGAGGACGAAATCAACGTTGGGAGGAAAATTTAGAGATATAATTTACCCAAATATTTTCCGTTGGTTTTAGTGTTCTCTTTTCAGGTTTTTATCTTCTTCTTTCTTTTCATTTATCTATATTGGGTCTTGTCCCACGTCGTTGGGTCGTTTTTTAGATTGATTCTTGCCCCTCATCGTTGGGCCGGTTGTTCCAC